>JAWWEM010000027.1:3462260-3477136 GCA_035582935.1 Ormyrus thymus
TAGTTTTTATATCAATAGATAAAATACCGATATTGCGCATTTGAGCAATATAGTATTTTGTATTATGTACTTTTTATCTGCGCTTGCGCTGTTTAAGATAAAAGTAGATGATACTGGAACAGTTATTTTCAATACTTCTTCAATGAAAATTTTTTAATAACTAATTAAAATATAAAAAATCAAAATTAACTGCAAGAACCAAATTCTACAATACTTAAGACAGGCAGACATGTTCGGGAGTGCATACTTGCGGAAACGGATCGGTAATAGCAATAATTGCGTATACTGCATATCAAATTGCATTTAGTTTAAACAGCTGTCCAGTTACTGCAACCTTCAAATTCATACGAAATAATTAAGATACACTTGGGCAATCACTACAGTTCTCACTTTTTACTCAATTAAATAACTTCTTAAATTTTTAACCACAAATCAACTTAAAATTAATAATAAAATTTGTATCAAACAATTAACATCAGAAAATAAAAAGTAACAACATTTTTTAACTCTGATGTCTCGACCATAATTTACTTTCGTACTACATCAGCCAGCATGCATACACTACATATCCCGACCTGCGTATACTTTTTGCTCTACCACGTGTGTTTCTTTACGTGGGAGAGGGGATCTCATGCATGCAGATAAGTACTCGACTGTCAGACTGTCACCTGCTGTAAGCCTTCAATTGCTGTTTCTTTGTGAATTTCGGGAGGCGTTACTCCTGTATTAAGTTCTATTGTAAAAAATATAAGCATTTTAACTATGGAAGAAGAAAAGCTATTAGAAGAAATAGCAATTTTAAAGCAAAAATTACAAGAAAAGGAAGATAACCTCGCTCAACTTCGGCGCCAAAAACAAATACTGCAACCACATGGTCTAAATAACGCTGAAATTATGAGGTACAGCCGTCAAATGCTTCTGCCTGATATTGGCGTTAACGGTAAATTAATCTCAATCTAGTTGATGATTTATTTAATCTATTCTAATTTAAATTACAATTATTTTTTGATTTTTGTGATTTTTTTATTACTTAAAAAGATTTTTTACTAATGTTTGTTTTCTTGCATAGGACAAGTAAAGTTAAAGAATTCTTCAGTACTTATTGTTGGAGTTGGAGGATTAGGTTGTCCATCAGGATTATATTTAGCAGGAGCTGGTGTTGGACATATAGGAATTGTTGATTACGATGATGTGGAGCTAACAAATCTACAAAGACAGTTATTATTTTCAACTACTGATATAGGAAATTTTAAAGCTAGTGTTGCCAAAGAAACTCTTCAAAGGTACTTAAATACTTTACAATTTGCTAATTTTAAAAAGAAATGTAAAAAACTTTATATACAATGTTTCTTTTTCATAGACTCAATGAAAATATAAAAATTACTCCGTATAAACTTCAGATTGACAGTTCCAATGCATTGGGAATTGTGAAACAGTATGACATTATTCTTGATGCTACAGATAATGTAGCGACTCGATACTTGTTAAATGATGCTTGTGTTATCAGTGGAAAGCCATTGATATCTGGATCAGCATTACAGTTTGAAGGACAATTAACTGTATATAATTATTCAGGTCCTTGCTATAGGTGTATTTTTCCAAAGCCACCTCCACCTGAAACAGTAAACAATTGTGGAGACAGTGGAGTTCTTGGAGCAGGTAATTGCTTATTAAATTCATTTCTTGTAATATATAATCTTCCTGGAACATTTTTATCAATATTTTCTTTTTTTTGTTTAGTTGTAGGAACTATTGGTGTATTGCAAGCACTTCAGACTATAAAGATGATTTTAAAACTACCAGGAATTCTTTCTGGAGAATTATTAATGTTTGATGGAATGGATATGACTTTTAAAAAGTTGAAGTTAAGACCTAGAAATCCAAATTGTGCAGTTTGCAGTGATAATCCTGTTGTAAATAAGTTGATTGATTATGAACAATTTTGTGGATCAAAAGCTAATGATAAAAATCCAAATTTAAAAATACTAAATACAAGAGAAAGAATAAGTGCTCAAGAATTTAATGAATTCAGAAAACTTTCTACAAAGCCTTATGTGTTGATAGATGTTAGATCTAGGGAAGAATTTGAAATGTGTCATTTAAAAAATTCTATAAACATTCCATTTACATTGATCAGCAAGCCAAACAGTTTGACAAATTTAGAGAGTGAATTAAGGACACAATCAGAACCATCAAATGGTGAATAAATTCATTTAAAACATAATTAAATTTATAATTTTTTAATTTACAGAAAATGATAATTTAAAATTATTCCCGTTTCAGTTTTTGTTATATGTCGTCGTGGTAATGATTCTCAAAAAGCAGTTAGAATTTTTCAAGAATCTCTTGCAAATACATACAATGTCTCTATAAGGGATATCATTGGAGGAATTCATGCATGGACTCAAAATATAGATCCTGAGTTCCCAATATATTAATTGTCAAAGGATTTTAATAGTAAAGAAAATATTTTTATTTTACAATTTGTACAGTATTGTAAATATAAGTCTAGGAGGTAACTGATAAAATTTATTACATATTTTTCATATAATATTTACAATAAATCAAAAATTTTATTAAATGAATTGCGTTAATTCTTCATTTGTCAAACTTGTTTCTGGTTTCCTATAATGAGCCCAAGGCAAACTCCTTAATTTTTCAGCTGCTTGCTCTGGAGTCAAATCTCTTTGGGCTTGTGCTAACAGTTCATATCCCACCATATGTTTCTTTATTGTTGAAGAACGAAGCAACGGTGGCAAATATATTCCATGGAAAGTCCAATGATTATAGTTTTCCTTTTCAGCATCAGGACCAGTTGGTGCACCTGTATTTTCAAATAAACAAAAATTAGAATCAAGAATTGAAAAATGTTAGTAATGAGATATAATTGAAGAAATTTTATTTTACCATGCCAGCCCATTGAATATGGGAATGAACATTGGAATAGATTATCATATTTTGTACACAGCACTTTCATTACTACAGCAAGAGATGTTTTTTCATCTTCTGTCAGGTCTGTTATTCTTAAAAATTGTCGTTTTGGCAAAACCATTGTTTCATAAGGCCAAACAGCCCAATAAGGAACAATAACTACCCATTCTCGACATTGAAATACTATCCTTTGCTGAAAATATATAATTTAATTATATAAGCTAAATTAAGGTTTTTCTTTTAATATTATTATTATTTTATACAATTACATACTTTTCTTTGAATTTCTTTTTTCATATAATCAAAAAGTAGTGGTCTTTTGTTACGTTCAAAATATTCTCTTAGGTTCTTATCTTTGATGCGAGGTTCATTGGGCAAAAAAGAACTAGCCCAGATTTGACAATGTGGGTGAGCATTGCTGCAACCCATTAATGCTCCACGGTTTTCAAAAATCTGTACCCATTTCCATTTTTTTCCTAATTCAAGCATTTCATTGATCCACCTTTTGACAAAAAAGTTCCATAAGTAATAATTATTGTTGGTTGCAATTTTATCACTATTTAATTTTATTTAAAGACACCTACTGCTTTATTACTTCTTTAATATCATCTATTTTCATAAGTGCAATGGTGACATTAGATTTTGGATGAAAGCACATAACTTTGCAAGTTCCTCGTGCTCCTCCTATTTTAAATAGTTCTGTGTTGTCATCTTCAGATGGATTTGGCACATCTTCCAACATTGCAGGAAAATCATTGGTAAATACAAAAGTATGGTCATAGCTTGGAGTTGCCTAAAAATAAAAAAATTATACATAAATTATGCAAACATGAAAAAACTTATTTGAATTGTAAAACCTTTCTGTCATGAAAAAATTAAAAATTGTTAAAAATCATGTACCTCTCCATTAGCTCGTACATTTCCAGGGCAAAGTGGATTATTTGGATCATGTTCTGGTGGATCTAATTCATTACTAGGCTCTACTTGTCCTCCCCAAGGGCGTTTCATGCGATGAGGTGATACCAAAACCCACTCATCTTTTAAAGGATTATACCGAATGTGTTGATGATCTGCAATAAATTAAAAATGACAACTGAATGACTGAATATCTATATTTAATGAAGCAAAAAAATGTCATTTGAAGATATGTTACCTGTTGGATTGAATGCTTCCTTACTTCCACTCATTTTGTATGGAAATTTTAATAACTTATCTATATAATCAAATAAAACAATGCATTTAATATTAATAAAAGATGATACATTCTGTCAATGTCATTTTCTATATACTTTTATAAATACAGGGAAACTTTCTTACATAAAGTACTGGAGTATTTGAATAACTTTGATAATGGCAACTTTTGTTAACAGCGAATCGTTTCGAGAATCGCTGATGCCTTGATAATGCGAAAAAAATTGCGTTATCTCAAGTTAAATACGTCTCGAGAGACAGCGCCGCTTTTCAACCTTGCGTGCACTTTGCGCGAGAACAATATATAAGATACATATAACCTCTCTACCTTCCTCTTGATGAACCAGTCCTTGATAAAACTAAATTAGTTACAATGAATAAATAAAGACAATAACTTTTGATACTTTCTGCACGTAACTCATTCAAATAAAATCGTTAAAATATTAAATAAGCTTTTGATTTGATTTGAAATTTTAATGTATCTATCACTTTAAATTTTCAGCTTTAAATAAATAATTAGAAGTAAAATAAATTTAATTTTATTAAATATTTTGTATAATGTATACTTCCACCATGATATTTTTATTCATTTATATTTTTATACTTCTACCCACACGTTTTTCTTAGGACATCACTAATATAATTAAAAACTTGAAATAACATTGCAAATGGATTCAATAATTATAGCCATAAAAAATTTAGGAAGTAAAAAAAGTAAATACAATGGAAAATTTAGGGAGCTTTAAAACAATCTTTTTTTTCTCTTAAGACAGCCATAGCCTGAACTGGATCACGTTTCTTTGCAAATTCTTGAACAGTAGATTCATGAACTCTCATAAAGGGATTAAATAATTTTTCTTCGCCAATTGTACTTGGGATAGTTGGAAGATTGCTCTGACGTTGAGAATGAGCCCATTTCATTTTTTCTTTAATAACTTCATTTGTTGGTTCCACATGGCCAGCAAAGTGTAGATTATTTACAGTATATTCATGGCCACAATAAACTTTCTAAATAAATTTAAATGATATGTGCATTTAAAATTTAAAATGTCAATATATTTTTAAAAGATAAAAATAAAATGTTATACTGTTTCATCAGGAAGTTTTGCCAAAGTTACACAGAGATTTTTGTACATTTGATCAGCAGTTCCTTCAAAAAATCTACCACACCCTCCACTGAATAAAGTATCACCTAAAAGAAAAATGAATTTATATCAACTGGTATTTTACTGCAAAAAAAAATATTTCTTAATTTTATTACCTGTAAAAACTGCAGGTTGTGAATCCTCTTTTGTTAAATAATAACAAATATGTCCCTGTGTATGACAAGGAGTATACAAACATTGAATTTTGATGTTTGCCAAAGAAATTACATTTCCATCACTAACTTTACAAGTTAAACTGTCAATTCTATCATCTCCACCGTAGAATTGTAAATCTGGTACTAAACGAGCCAAATCTTTATTTCCACCAGCATGGTCGCAATGATGATGAGTTGTTAAAACTTTTTTTAACTTGCAATTAGTTTTTTTTATTTCACAAACTACATCCTCTGGTGAAACTGGATCAACCACTGCTGCTTCTCGAGTATCTTTATCAATAATCTATAAAACAAAAAATTAAATATTGCATAATGATATAAATACATTTTTTTAATAGATTAAATTGCTTTAATTTATTAAAAGCACATAATGTATAAAAACGAGATTTACAAGGTACATATAATTATCTTGTAAAGCAGGGATAATATGAATATCCATTCTGGTATGATTTACTTGTATTGGAGTTCTTTGATTATAGAGTCTCACTGAAATGTGTTTTCCTAAAAACAATCACAAAATTGTTGAAATTAAGAACATGATAACCAAAAATCAAATTGTTAATTTCAATGTAAATAGTGAAACCATCTAATAGATAGTTTTTAATTTAAACAAAAAAACGTTAACGCTTGTACCCTTGCAGTAAAGAGAAGTTAGTCCATATTTTAATTGAGATAGAGACAATAGAGTTTTGAGCATATTACTAATATTACTATTTGTAAAAATTTAAAAAATACTTAAAATTTAACACAATAGAAACACATTACAAAAAATTTTGTGAACAAATGCAATAATCAATACAGCATTTAAATCTGAATCTTACTTCGGATATGGAAAAACACTGCCGTCAATTCTTGCGCTGAAATCAGCTGATAAGTTACACAAAAATATAGAGATGGCCGGCGAAAACCTAACCTCAATTAAAAAGCGTAAAAAGTAAACATGCCATTTTTGCATTTGCAAACATGAAGTTTAATTTTAAGTAATTATAAGTAATTGAGTGTCTTGTAAAATAAGTGTCTTAAATATTTTATTGAGATGTCTGCAAAAAAGTCCAATGAGGTCATCAATCTGGATGATGAAGAATACAAAGGTATAATTATAATATAGGCATACTAAAAATATTTAGAAACAGACTTTTAAATAAGAAAATAGTGTTCAAAAAAGCAGTGATTCACAGTTTTTATTCAAATGCACTATTAAAAAAAATAAAAATTATCACTTTTAAATATAAAAAACAATGTATCGTTCACAAATAAAAAATTGTTTATTTTTATTTTTTAGATTTTTTCTTAAGAAATTAATTTAATATTTGCATTTACAGTTACTGATGAAGATGAAATAGCAGCTATTGATTATGAACTAAGACAGATAGAATGTGAACAACAAAAGCTAGAGGATCGAAAAAAAGTATTACTTGATCGTAAACAAAAATTGAAGGACAATGCATTGCTCAAAAAAAGTTTTACGTTGGCAAAGAAGAATTGGGACAAAGAAGATTTCTCTTGGTCAAAAAATCTCAAGAAAGCTCTGACCGATATTTTTAAAATTAAGGAACTCAGACCTTTGCAATTGCAAACAATGAATGCTTTTCTTTCCAATGAGGATGTTATTCTAATTATGCCAACAGGTGGTGGAAAAAGCTTATGTTATCAATTACCAGCAGTAATAAACAAAGGGGTCACAATTGTGGTTTCTCCATTGGTTGCTTTAATGGAAGACCAACTTCATGGTTTGCATAAACTAAATGTAAATGCTAAGATGTTAAGTTCCAAAGCTCCTAAAGAGGATGTGAAAGCAGTAATGACAGGACTGGTTGATAATAAGTCAGATTTGAAATTGGTCTATGTTACCCCTGAATACATGGCTAAATCAAACAGGTTTATGAGTAAACTTCAGAAAGCTTTTGAAATGAAAAGATTAGAACGTTTTGCTATTGACGAAGTTCACTGTTGCAGTCAATGGGGGCATGATTTTAGACCAGATTACAAGTTTTTAGGAATTTTGAAATCCATGTTTACTGGTGTTCCACTACTTGGTCTCACTGCAACAGCTCCAGCAAAAATTATTGTTGATGTACAAAAAATGTTAGATATTCAAGGCTGTCTTGTACTTAGAGCATCTTTCAATAGGTCTAATTTGTATTATGAAGTAAGACGTAAACCAAATGAGAAAGAAACATGCCTTGAAATGATGGTTAATCTTTTAAAATCAAGGTATGTTCTTAAAATAAATTTTTAAATATTTTCTGTAAATGATTTAATTAAATTTTAATAAAATTTATAGATTTGAAGGAAAATCTGGGATAATTTATACAACAACTATCAAAGAATGTGAACAGTTGACAACAGATTTGAAATCTCGTGGTTTAAAAGTTGGTTGTTATCATGCAATGTTGGAGCCTGAATATCGTACAAAAGTATACTCCAAATGGATATCCGGCGAATATCAGGCCGTAATAGCAACGATAGCTTTCGGCTTAGGCATCGATAAACCGGACGTTCGTTTCGTCATCCATCACTGCCTATCCAAGTCCATGGAAAACTTCTATCAAGAGAGCGGTAGAGCCGGGCGCGATGGGCAGAAAGCCTACTGCATACTTCTCTACCGGTTAATGGACGTTTTCAAACTAAGCACGATGGTCTTCCAAGACAAGGTCGGCTTGCAGAATCTTTATAAGATTCTATCCTACTGTCTTGATCAAAGCTCCTGCCGGCGAAGCCTTATAGCCACGCACTTTGAAGAAACGTGGACTAAAAGCGACTGCAAGGAGATGTGCGATCACTGTAAAAAATCGAAGAAAAAGAAGGAGATAGATATCGGGCCTTATTGTAGATATCTGTATCAGATAATGACGAAGGCTGTACAGAGTGAGCAAAGGTTGACTCCTCTAAAGTTAATCGACGCTTGGTTTAATAAAGGAGCGACCAATTTGCGAGTAGCCAGTGTTCCTACTCCAAAGTTTTCGAGAGAAATTGGAGAGGCCATTGTTGGACACCTGTTGGTTAACGGTTACTTGCAGGAGGATTTCCACTTTTCTGCGTACTCGACGATTACGTACGTAAAGAGGGGACCAAAATCGGGAATGGCTATGGATAAAGATTATAAGATTATGGTTGAAGTTGATGATCATTGACGAAAGTTGATCTTAAGCAAGTGAATTTTCGTGTTTTGTGAGTTTTTGAAAGACTTCGATAGACTACAAATAGACTTATTTACGTGTTACATAATAATTAATTATCATAGTTTAAGTTTTAATTTAATTTAAATGAATGTAAACTTTGAAAGAAAAAAATGTTTTCTTGATGAAAAATATTTTTATAAACTTGAAAACTAGTTTCATAAACAAAGTTAAGCAAAGTAATAATCAATTTTCATTTGTAATTTAATGATTGAGGATAATTTTCTGTAACATATAATTTTCATTATTTTATTTGTATTTATAAAAGTAGAAGTAAATACAAATTTTTTATTTTTTTAAAAAAACAATTTGTCTCAATAAAAGTAGATTAAAAGTGCTTAGTTTGTCTTGAACGTATCATTATTTTCTAGTTAAACCAGCTCGTTTTACTTAATGAAAACAGACATAGCTTCAGCTTTGTTTTCCGAAAGCAAGCTCTCATTTCCCCTCCGTTACCCTTCCTAACTAAAAAACATTTTTCGCGCCAAAATAATCGACAGCATTTACTCTTTCATAAACTGACACCCCAGAAATAAATCAATAATCCATCCCTCGAACCCAAAAGCAATCCCAAAAAGCCGCGCAATTCAAACAGATGAAAAAGCATCGCCAGGCAGCCCTGACCAATAAGCTAAACTCGATTACGCAGGTGTCGGTGACACGGCGCAAGAAAAAAAGCTCGGAGCCGATCTCCGTCCGCGGCACAGGTAGCGTCGAAATTGCGTGCGCATCCCGCGCGGATCAATAAAAAGCGGCGGTAGCGGCCGCCGCCGCTGTCGTCGTTCGGCATCGCGGCAGCCTCGAGTTCGCGCTCCCTCAGTGTCTCTTCCGTCGCCGCTTGCGCGCAGCTTATTGATCCCTCCGCGGCCGTGTTGTCAAACAGTGTTCTGCTCCCTTTTGCGCCGCCTGCTTTCTCCCTCTCTGTCTGGCTTTCTCTCTCTCTCTCTCTTGCTGTGTGTTACGAAGACGATATATGAGGCGAGCTGGGCTTTTTCAGCTGCTCGGAAAGGTTGGTTTTTCATTTTGTTGGCTCTTTCGAGGAGGTTATAAGAGAGGCGGCTAAGAGTTTATTACGAGCTTGCGGGGAATAGAATTTGGCTTTGCCGAGATGACAGGTAGGTGGAGGTTAATCTCGGAAAGATGAAAGAAAGGGGTTTAATGTCGGAGTGCTCGCTGGATTAAACCATGAGCCGATGTAGGTAAACGAGTTCGCTAAGAAAGCCTGCGCTGGTTTAATTTGTTGCTCGCGAGATTAAGTCGAGCGACACGTTGAATAATGTCGTGCATTGTATGCTAAAATACACAAATGTCAATGTCATATTGTATACTCTTAGCTCTGCTCTAATTTACAATCTGCTTGCAATTTTTTTTTCTGTAACGTAGATTAAGCTACAAAGTTTAATTGAAAGTGTATGCATTATACTAAAGGTTTATTTTGATTTTAATTTAATTTACTTTGCTTTGCTAATTAATTGCTCTCTTATATACTTATAAAAGAGTTACAACAATTTAGAGAACAGTTATTCATTAACAATTATTACTTTATAATTTTCCAAGCACGGTATCTTCCCCATAAATAAATCAATAACCCCAGAATTCCATTCTCCGAAATAATCCAAAGCCTTACGTTTCCCTTCTCTCTAAAAAAAAAAAAGCATCCGAACCAAATAACCTACATATCGACCTCTCCCGCAAAAGGATCCAAACCAAACAAGCCAGACGAAGTAAAGAAAGCTCGGAGCGCTCGGAGAACACGATCGCATAACACGAGAAAGCGGGCCTACGTAAATTCAATATGCGTGTCTGGCCTACTCCGACTATTATCTACTGCGGCCTAGACGCGGGCACATAGTTTTCCGGCGCCGCATTTCGGCGTAGCCTTGGGGGGGGGGGGGGGTGCCTCTTTGCTCCGGACGTTCCCGATTAATGCTCCTTAAGAATATGTGCCTCGTTCCTCGAAGCATAAGGAACGAATTGGGCGGCTTCCCTCCCCCTCCCTCGCAGCGCGTAATATCGGATTTTTCTACGATGGATCGTCGGATTTATGAATGGCGAATGCAAGTGTTCTTTCCTCTCGCGCGATAAAATTTGTTGCGTTCGCGTTACTGCCGCAATTTGCTTTTACGCCGCTGTACAATGTTTTTATGCGTCGCTTGAGCTGTTTGGTATTTTGATGGGGGCTTTTTTTATTGCCTGGAGAAAGATTGAAGGAAATTTGAAACTGGGCCACGCGTGCGCTTTTATTGCAGAGATAATGTATCATTTATGTCCCTTTTAACTTTTTAATAAATTTGTATTTTCGACGTGTATTGGTTTATTATAGCGATATGTTGAGAAAAATTAATATTCGTAGCAAAGTGGGCATATATTTAAATTTCAATGCCTTCTGTTGAATATTTCTTTTTATAGAAATAAATGCTCTCCTCTTTCAAAAATAATCATTTCCCTCGATCAGAAACGCTTCACTTTCAATAACAAAGCGATTATACTTTACATGAAAGGCTCAAAAATAAACTTGAACTGAAAGGAACTTAAAAATGTATTCAAGTCTCTTTCTTCGGTCAATAATAAAAGAAAATTCACGAACAATCAAGCCGTCGACAGCGTCGGTAAAGGGTTCCAATACGAGCTCGTAAATATAGCCTATAAAATGGTTCGTACGTGACGGATTTATAAAGCAAAAGCCAGGAGGCAAGACTCTTGCACGGAGACACATTTCGGCTCGGCGCGAATTTCGCCTACTGGAAGATGAATGCGCCAGAAGAAACAAAAAAAAAAAATTCCTTCGCATAAATTTCGATTTCAGTATTCCGCCGGGGAATGTTTGCGCGCGGGCAAGTTTTTTTATTAATCTTAAGCTTTGACTTTAAGTTCAAATTCAATTTTGAAGCGAGACTAACTTCGAAAGGATTGACAGAACAACATACGATATTGAACGCACTTCCTTTCTTTACAATTGTTGTGAATTGTATAATGACTCGTAAAAATTGTTAGCCAGCTACTCCTTCGTCTTCGCCTCCTTACAATTAAAGCTAAGTGTAGTCGAGCAACTTTTACGTAACTCAGTTCCAGCAAGTTCCCGATCCTCCGCCAGCTTGCAGAACTTCCTCAACTCAATTAATTCCCCTTAATTTGCTCCAATACAATTCCGCCCTTAGGCACGCGTTCCCTTCATCATCCCCGAAAGCACGAAATGCAGCTGGATCAGCTTATCTTTCATATTAAACGTCGCGGCCGGAAAACGAAGCGCGGAAGGATTATACGCGGCGCGACAATGGAAAGCGCGCAAACTCGACGGGTTTTATCCTGCCCGAGTTTTATCGTCCTTTTATCTGTTGCGCTACGCGAATGAATAGCCTCTGTCGGCGCGTCGGTCTTTCGCTTTTTTTTTTACGGGGCTAAGCTGATTTCGCCCCGGGAAAATCTTGTTTATATGTTAATGGCGCTGGAATCAATATGGAGGAGTCTTCGGAGTTGAGAAAGATTTTTATAGATTCTCGATTGAGTGCGTGACTGATTATTTGTGAAGGGCCTTAGATGTTTATAAAAAGTTTTAAGAAGACTCATTACACTTTTGTTATTAAGTGTTTTAAAGTTTGGAGCGAATAATTTTTTTATTATTGTAGATTTTATCTTGTTCTAGAGAGCAACACATAAAATTACTGAGCGGCATTAAATTTTTCTTTTTTCGTTCCGAAGTGAAAACCACTCCAAGAGTCGGAATCCCCTGAAAAAGCGGAATCGCTTAACTCATTCGTCGCAAATCAAATACCCGCAACGTCCCTCGATTCCTCGATTACCAATAGAAGCAGGTCTCTCCCTCCCGAACCTCCCCCCGAACCTCCTCTCCGCGGAGTTTGATCGTCGCCGCCGCCGCATGAAACATTAACGGATGGCTGCCGAAGGCGCCGTGGCACTAAACCCATCACTCGGTAATTTCGTTCGACTTGAAAAAAAAAAAAAAAAGAAGGCAGCTGGGCTTTTCTTCCTCGCCATTTCCCAGGCGGCGTTACATCACCGGTGAGAGGTAAACTGGGTCACGACGCAGCTCGCGCGCTGTTTCGAAAAGGGCGCTGTTCTTTCTTGTTTTTTTTTTCTTTTTTAAGCTGCAGGTGGAGTAAAGTTGGGAATTTGCGAGGACGAGGGTAGTTTGTTCGTCTGCGCCGGTTAGAGAAAATCGAGCGGGAGCTGGAGAATTTAGGCAGCGAATGGGGTTGTAGGTCTAGTTTTAAAGAAAAGTTTCTCGGTTGCTGTGGGGAGTGTAGTTATACTTTGGGTTTCGACGGAGAAGGTCATATTTTTTGGATGTAAATACGAAGAAGGAACAGCTAGATCATAGTTCCACTGACGAAATTATTAGAACATGGAATTGCAAATTTTGAGTCAAGGAAATTGTAGCGAAGCTTGAAATGGAAATGTATTCACTAATTGAATAAAAAGTTTATGAAAAATCATAAGCGAATAAAATTTACAATTCAAATGCTTTATTTTTTGTTTAAGAACAGCTACTCTTAAATTTCTTTTTTTATTAAAAAACCATTCTATATCAACAGTTTAAGTAATTCGAAACACTGATAAGTATGAGCGCTTAATCAATTCTCTTTACGTGTGAAATTCTCCAGTCTGCCAGAGACAAACGTCCTGTCGGTTTTCAACATTATCGGATAAGTCCTACATACACAGGTTTGTTTTTTTTTTTCAGAAAAAAGATTCTATTTTTACTAGTGAAGTAATTTTTTTCGTGAATATAAATAGCTTATAGCGTTCATTCTCCGCGGGGACAGTAATTAATTTCTTCTACTGGTGTTTATAAAATCTTTTCGTTTCAACCTCGTTTCTGTTTTTGTATACGTGTTTGTAAAATGTGTACTTAGAAAAACTGGGTTTCGAGGAAAGAATAATAATTTTAAGTTTGTCACATTATTAAAAACCCGTTCAAGTAAAGTATGCCTCCGGCTCCTGCAAGGAAAAAGTTGATTTTCAAGATAAATTAACTGACTTTTGCGTTAGAACTTTTCAAATTACTTTACAGAAATTGATCCTGAGCCGATGAAAAGTCAATTACGATAAAAAAAATTCAGAAGCATCTGACGTACGAAGCAATTTTCTTCAGACAGACATTCATTTTCACATTAAATCAAACATGAAGCAATCAATTTTCCAAGCTGCTTTCGTCCAAAATCGCTCCCTCGCAACGTCCCGATCGACCTCGCAAGCGCCTAAAATCCGCTCTAATAGTGCTTTCACAGTATATAGCGAATTCACGAGGAAATTTTAAACTTTAACGTGCGTAGCTGCAGTCACGCACGCTTCAGTAACGATTATGCAGTGTGCAGCTGAATCTTACGAGCGGGTTATATTAAATTGATGAAAAATGCTATTGAGTCTCTATCGCAATACAACCGCCTCCGGCGGCAGCCACCCTCGACGAGGCGCGTCGCAGCTTGAGCAAAGCGAGAGCAGTCCGCGCTGCGACGCCCCCAAACTCCATTCAGCTCGGCCGATGTTCCGGCCGACATGTAGGAGCGCGCATCCGCGTATCGCCGCACACATCCGCCACGCGATTGCCGCCGAAAAAGTTCGCGTGCGTGCCGTGACACAAGTGGGCCAACGCGGCGATCGTGTGCGGCGTGCGTGTGCATCGGCGCGCGGAGCGGCTGAACTTATGGATCGAGGCTAATTGGCCCGGCGATAAGACGGGTATATCGCTGCCTCGCGCTCGCGGAAGTCCGCGCTGTATTGCGGGAGGTGTTGCCGCGGTGGAACGGGGTTTCGTCGGCTGGCTCGAAGCGGGAGATAAATTTTGAGAATGGGGCATTATTGAAATAGAGATTCTTTTTTTTTAAAGTTTTGTTAATTAAGCTGGCACACGGGTGTAGGAAATAATTTAAATCTAGATTCAAGGATTTTAAGCAATCTTAAAGGTGCTAAGAGCACTGTTCATCGATTACTAATAAGTATAGTGAAAGCCTCTTGTCAATCTTCTTATGCTGGAATAATAGTGGAAGTTCGAGGTGTAGGTAAGAACGCATTAGTTCTGTGATTCAGAAATGAATAGTTTAAATTTTAGTTTTAACTTTTTAATTAACAGACCAATATACACGCGCATGTTAAATTGGATCATATAGAAACATACATCCCCTTCTGAGTCTCGATTAATCAATCCAGCCTTACACTCGATAAAGAATAAACGAACCCCCGACTCTCCCCTCCACTTACGTCTCGCGGGGGGGGGGGGGGGGGGGGGGGGGGGG
>JAWWEM010000027.1:3477146-3495822 GCA_035582935.1 Ormyrus thymus
GAAGCTCGAGAGCCCGCTGCATCGTAATCCCCGACGGGCGGCTAAGCCCCCCCCCCTCGCAAAAAAAATCCCCGCCGCCCACACGAGTTATTTAAAAGCCAGCGACCGACAGATCGATGGGGAGACTCCAGCCGAAAGCGCATCGCGCAAATCCCCTTCTCCAAAACTAAATCGGCATCCGCCCTGCAGCCGTCGGCTTGTCTGTTTCAGCGATGAGCGCCGTCAGCCGAGCGGCCGTCGATCGCACAATCGTCGTTCGGACGAGTTGACACCCCCGTCGGCCATGGCACTCTCGGCCTCGGAGCGCGAGGCCCAGCCGCCGATCTCGCCCGGAGCTCACGGCCTCCTCGCTGGTCTTCTCGTTGGTGAGTGTGGATTGGACTCTTCTTTCGTTATTACGGTCGCGCGAAAATGTTGCCTCGGTCCCGGAGGGGGGAACGTCGCCGATTCGACCTTGGCCTCGAGGCTGGATATGTTGTTTTTCAAAGATAACTTTTTATAATTAAATTATTGATTTGTTTTGTTTTGAAAATCTCTTGCAGTCGTTCGAAGAGACTTAAGAGTAGCCCCTTTTTACAGGGTATAATTTTGTATTTTATTCATTTAAACCCTGTTGGAAGTTTTCACTACTATTTCGTGAATTTTTCGCCAATTGTCTGTATATTGCCCAAATTTGGTCTACTATTAGTGAAATGGCTAAAAAAAAATGGTGAAATTTTCCACAGGGAATATTTAAAATTAAACGAATTACATTCAAAGGTTGCTTAAAAAGATTAAGGGGATAAATAAACGAGCGACCCGCTGAGGTTGAATTGTGCACTCGAATAGGAACATAAACAATGATGCGCAGAAGCATATCTTGCGGCTAAGAACGTCTGCTGACGCACAAGATGATGCGGTGTTTAATGAGGGTGACAGAACTAGATCGTTGATTAGAAGCGCCGCAATTATAGCCTTGGTAACAGTTTCAGCTTTAGTGCAGAGAGTAAACACAGACTCGGCAGCGGCTATTGCCCGTCTTTCCACGAAAAAGTGCTTTTTCTCTGACGCACAGTGTAGAGAAGTAATATTAAATAATCTCACGCGGGATGCTCAAGTGATATCAAGCTCTCTTTTTGACTGCTGTTTTATAACAGACATTTTTTTTTTTTTTTGAAGAATATTGAGAAAAATAGCTTCTCAAGAATATTCCGTCTTCGGTTAGCCGAATTGCCCGAAGCCTCTGGGAGATACTTTTTTATGCTATAAATCGATACAGTGAATGCAGTACTAGTTATCCGGACGAGTAAATTCAATTTTTCACGGATCTTCGACCCTGCCGGTTCCTTTTACTGCAATTAATTTAGTAACATTATTAATATTCATCAATTTCACGTCAAAGCAATAAGAGCAGTTCGTTGCTCCTCGATTGCCGTCTTAATCCGCACCTGCAGACAGATTTCTTCTTGGAGTTGCGCGTCACGGCCCCGCGACATTTCGTCACACAAGCATACCGCCCTTATACACGAACGAGCTCGCGAATTCGCTTGCAGGGTAAGCGGGAGTTCGGTGGCATGGGTCATCGAGCACGATGGCAAGATACAGGACGGGCACGAGCAAAGGGGCCCTAGTGGCGAGGGAGAGCCGCTGCGAGCTGAGCTTCTGCGCGATGCCGCTGCCGAGCATACTCAAGAAGGCCAGCAGCTACATTCTCGGCGAGACCTGCCAGGACAGCTTGCGAGCGATGTACCAGGTAAGACCCGTTCCCGGGAGATTCGGGAGTACGTAAGACTTTAAATCGCAAATCGCATCGTCCCCCAGGACGGCGAGACGCTGTTCTGCAAGAACAACGTCTGCGTGCACCCGCCGACGCTGCTCCGCCAGCACTGCGACGTGGTGCACCACCCGGGCTACATGACCGTCACCTGCAGGCTCGACAAGGCGACGAGCACGCCGACCCTCCACCTCAGCTGGATACCCAACAGCACGCTGAGGAAGCACCCGAGCACCCTCGAGAACGCCGCCGCCAGGCGGCTCCAGACCGCGAAGGAGAACGAGGCGCAGGAGGAGCTTGGTGAGCGATCGAGAGGAGCTTTTGTACGCCCGGCTTTGTTTCAGCGCCCGTTGCTTTCTCAGGACGCGCGGGTGTCTTGAACTTGGATGTCAGTTACTTCGCGCGGTAAATTTTGAATAGGAAATTATACATTGTTCGAGTGGAAAAGCTTTATTGAGTTGAAAAAGTAGTTAGTTCAGTGCAAATCGCCCAAGTAGTAAAAACCGCTTCTGTCAGGCGCGATTCAATAACTTGTTACTTCGGAAAATTACCTTACTTTGAAATTACAATTACACCCAAAATCGAAACTCCATTCGCGACATTGAAACAAACGGCCACTGCCCATCAACCGAAATCAAGCTCCAAGCAGCGCCGTATCCACTACGACGCGCGCATCATTAACCCCGCCACCTCCCTTTCTTCAGAGAAGTCAAAGCCGCACGAGAAGGTGGACGTGTGCCTGGAGGCGAAGGAGCCGGTGAGCTGCGGCGACTGCGAGCGCGTCTGCTCCGGCGGAACGCCGCGCGCCGAGACGCCGACGCCGATCGCCAGCCAGCCGAACAGCATCGGACCGGCGCTCGAGGCGCCCGCCCTCGTCGCCGAGGATCGCGCCTCCGAGAGGAACGGCATCGGGAAGGAGGAGCCGTCGCCGCCGCCGCCGCCGATCGTCACGGAAATCGGGAAGAGGGCGCAGGGCTTGCTGTTCGTGCGCTCCGAGTCCGTGGACTCGAGAATCGAGGAGAACGGCGCCTGCAAGGACAGGGACGACGTGAGCGTCAAGAGCCGCAGCATGTCGCTCACCTCGACCAATAGTCTTTCTATCATTACTATTACGAACGACGGTGAGTGTTCTGGTTTGCTTGCGTCGCTCGCGTTGGCATGAGCTCCGTTCACGGAGAGAAAGTTTCAGTAAAAATTACTATATTGTTTAGAAAAGCGAGCTCGGACTGCCAGAACCCAAAAAATTACCATATCTTTTTAGTAAATTTTCGTGTAATTTTATTAAATGTTCCTGAAATTTCAGTGAAAATTCAGTGTATGGTAATTGTTTGGGTTTTGACAGTCTGTGCTTGCATTACCAGAAAGTTTGCTAATTTTTACTGAAATATTACAAAAAAAAGAAGGTCTAACATACAACGCAAAGCACCGATTCGCCAAGTCTTCGATCCTTCGTTTCAGAGGAGATCCCAGCGTGGATGCGGACTCCCGAGCTGCTGGCGCTGCAGCACAATCTCGCCTTCCCGGAGAGCGCGACGGCCTCGCCGGTGGCCGTGCGCCGAGCCCACCGCTGCCGCCGGTTCTCCGTCGATCTCGGCCAGATGCGCTCGCTCCGGCTCTTCTTCGCCGATCCGGAGTGCACCTCCGGCCAGCTGGTGGTGGCCAGCCGCGAGAGCCAGTACAAGATCCTGCACTTCCACCACGGCGGACTCGACAGGCTCGCCGCCACTCTGCACCAGTGGCACCAGCTGCTCAATCCCAGTCTCAGCGTCGACGCCGAGGAGAGCTTGCCTTACAGGTGACCGTCGAGCTTGGAATTCGGAGCGGAAGGGAAGGGAGTAAAAAGAGCGATGCATCGTTTGCTTTTGTTCAGGCACTTCATGGTGTGCAGACCCGAGGTGACTCGCGACGAGCTCCACCCGGAGGAGGGTCAGGTCCCGATGATCACCTCCCTGGCGTGGAAGGACCTGCTGAACGAGCGCGGCCAGGTGGAGGACGACCTGACGCTGCGCAAGGGCGTCTTCTTCGGCGGCCTCGAGCCCGCGCTTAGAAAGATAGTCTGGCCGTTCCTGCTGCACTGCTACTCCTACCAGAGCACCTACGACGATCGCGAGCAGATAGACGCGATACGCCGGCAGGAGTACGAGGAGATACGCCGGCGCAGGGAGACCATGAACCCCGAGGAGGCCGACCAGTTCTGGCGGAACGTCGTCTGCATCGTGGAGAAGGACGTCGTGAGGACGGACCGCGCGAATCCTTACTACGCCGGCGAGGACAATCCTAACATCGAGGTCATGAAGTAGGTTCGATCGAGCTGCTGGCGCTCAAAAGGATCTCGCTCGAAGGAGAAAAATCAATACTTTTTCAGGAACATTCTTCTGAACTACGCGGTGTACAACGCAAGACTGGGATACACGCAGGGTATGTCGGATCTGCTGTCGCCGCTCCTGGCGGAGCTCGACGACGAGGAGGCAGCCTTCTGGTGCTTCGCCGGCTTGATGCAGAGGTCCGTGGCCGTCTGCACCCCGACCGACGTCGACATGGATCGAAACCTCTGCTATCTCAGGGAACTGCTCAGGATGATGGAGCCGGCCTTTTACGCGCACCTGGAAAAGCACACCGACGCCCTCGAGCTTTTGTTTTGCCATCGATGGATACTGCTGTGAGTATTTTATGAGCGACGATTTACGTGTTGAAGTTTGAGAAAATCAAGTTCTTTTTCCGCGTAGAAGATATTGATATATTGGCTGCTTTGAAATTGATATTTGTTTTAATGAACTTCTTGCAAGTATCAGTTAATAATCGCGATGCGCACGTGGATATTTTTTGCACTTTTTTGTGCTTAAATTATTAATAATATTTTTTAGTCCCTTAAATTATTATTAAAATTTTATTATCAAAAACAAGTTGATCAATTTTTTGTTGTAATACTCATGAGTAATATGCATAAAAAATGATGACTAGACAACAGCATAACATAAAAACTTCCCGTTTCTTTTAGCTTCTTTTACATTGAAAAAATTACTCTTTTCCACATCATCAACAAACTCATAAGGTTACTAACACAATTGATTCGCGATAGCTTTTAATTATCTGAAAATAAATCTAAATTTGTCAATTAAAAATAACAAATCCACCATCCTCGAAAACTCGAAAACAGCTGCCTGAAGCGCGAGTTCCCGATGGAGGTGGCCTTAACGATGTGGGAGGCCTGCTGGGTGAACTACCTGACGGACCACTTCCACCTGTTCCTCTGCCTGGCGATAATGTGCGTCTACGCGGACGACGTGGTCGCGCAGGACCTGCGCACCGACGAGATGCTGCTGCACTTCAGCTCGCTGGCGATGTACATGGACGGCACGGTGATTCTGCGCAAGGCGCGCGGCCTCCTGCACCAGTTCCGCCAGCTGGACCGGCTGCCCTGCAGCCTCGCGGGCCTCTGCAGGCAGTGCGGCCCGGGCATGTGGGACAGCACCCACGACCCCGTCATCGAGTGCCTCGGCCACCGGGACGAGAAGTGCCCCCACGCCGAGAACTACGATCGGTTGAGCTTGGAGTGAGGTGGATCAAGTCTTTTTTTTTTTTATTATATAAGTGTGCTTTTCTCACGTTGGGGAGGACGGAGGTGTGGAACTTCTGAGATGAGTGCGTTTTAGTTTTATGCATTGGGAATAACCATTTAATGCCGATGGTGATCTTGTTCTTCTAGGCTTTCGAATAGTGAATAGAAATTTATGTGGTATATAGTTATTATTTGTGATTTAAAAGCAGGGAGGAAAGTTAAAGAGGAATTTAACGTGTTTCAGTGGAAAGAAATTTAGATTTAAAAAAGTATTTTAAAACTATAGTTTTATTCTTTAAGTGTATTTCGTAGTTTTCTAATATTTAAGAATAGTTTTATTACGTTTTTAATTGGTGTAATCTTACAAGTACAAAAAGTATCTACAATAAAACTATATGAGATGCTCAAAGATTGTAAAACGAAATCTTATTAAAATTACTATTTTTGATGATGTTAGAGACGATAGTGATTTGCCTTTTTTAATCGAAGAATGGTAAAACAAAATTCAACATAATCATGAAAAATTTTATGTATTATAATATTCCAATTGAAATATTATCCAAAGTATTGATTATCATATATTGTTATGGAAATTATAAAAAATTTATAGATTTTAAAATTTAGAATAATCTATGTTTGCTTAAAATTTATGAAATAAGCATTGTAGCATTAAACGTTTATCAAAGTTGTTGACAAATTGGATAGCTTCTAAAAAAAATTTTAAAACGCAAAAAGTTAAATGGTTATTCCTTTAGAAGGGATTGATGAAGAGTGCCAATGTGTGTTATAAAAAGTTTGTCAAAAAGATTCGTCGAGCCAAAGAAATATGACAAACAAAAACCTAACAAAAGTACTTTGTCATTATTCGCACCAGTTTAAAACACCACCGAAACCCGTAAAAAGTTTTCTGAAATGTTTTGCTGCAAAAAAAGTAACGTTCCTGACTTTCAGAAAATTATTTTTTGGGTAGCACTATAAACAATTATGCAGTGCTTCTTATGTGTTCATAAAATCACGGATTTTGTACATAGAGAGCAAAATGGAAGTAAAAATTATATTGTAGGGGTATAAATAACGAGGAACAAACGCACTATATCGTAATTATGATACAATTAAAGTTGCCTAATGTTATTAAATACACGAAAGCTTATTTCACACATAACAAATAAAATTCTAATTTTCTCAAGCTTCAATTTAAACCGCATAGATATCTCAATGTAAATAACTTCTTTAAGCATAATTTTAAAAATAAGAGGAAATCGTGCTCTGACCAAAAATGCAGATGCAGACTTTTAGCGTATCAAAAAATATCTCTTACTACAACGTAAAAAAAACCACCAAGAAGTATTAGATCTTAAGGTAAATTAAGAAAAGTTCGCGAATGGCGATCCGTAGTACAAGATAAGACTGATGTCAAAAAAGAAAATAACTGATAAAAGCGTGCTGAAATACCGAACACAAAGTATACTCTAATACATCATCCAAAATTTTTTGTTGTAAAGACTCACATCACAATTTAAAAACGAAAACAAGAAGTTTTAGGTAAAATTCATCAATGGTTGTAACTATATAATAATAATTATTTATCAAAATATTTATTTATATTCATTAAGATTCATTAAGAAACTGTGTGCAAAAATATAAAAACCATATCTTAAAAATTAAGTGTGCGTTGCAGAGACTTTTAAATATTTATTTCTATCGAAACTTCGAGTTAATTGTTGTGTTAACCTTCATCCTATTATAAACGTCAAACACATAGGTAGTATTGTACTATCAGGTAGAATTATCAATATAATCGATATACAGAGCATGTACAGACTCGTTTAATCGAGTATACGAAATTTTTGGCTTAAAATAAAGTGCCAACCACGAAAACTACTCAAGGTTATATATGAATAGAATCAAACGCAGTGTGGCAAAATTATTATATCAAGCTTAATGTTAAAAAAACTAAAAACGAACTATTAAACGGAAAGAAATGTTTAGTTTCAGTCGCTTTGTCAATTATTTAAGAGAATTTAGTCACTTTAAATAATTTAAAAATATCTGCGTATACACTTTCAAAGTAATTAAACTAATCAACAATTTATTTTCGTACTATTGAAAGTAATTGATTTCATATCAATTATTTTAATTAAAACGTATTAGTGAATCAAATACATAAAATTTAAAGTGAATAAATTCACTTAATTGTTAAGCCGCATACCGTGCAATAGTATAAATATTTTTGCTACATAATTGTCAACGCTGAAAAATCGAAAGAATTCAATGTTGCGCTTTAAAATCCCGCTCTGTTTCTCAGAACTACCCAAATTATGATACTTTTTACGTCGTTTTTCACAGCGCTCGTATAAGTTGTAAATAGCTTCATTCATATCACAGAAAAGTTAAACAAAAAAAAAACTTTAGATGCATTTTTCTCTTTAAGTGTTTACATTTAAATGAAATCGGAATGGTATAGAAAGGAATTAATATGTAAGATTCCAAGGTGAAGGTATAAAGTATAACGATCATCATCAATCATTCTAATTTACGCAATTTCAAGCTCATCACTCGAGCAATTGATTGTGATAAATGTAAAAATATCAGACCTTCTGCTCAACAAATTTTTATCAAAGTAATAAAAACAAACATTTGATGAAAATATCGTATACAATAAAAATTTATTGTGAATTTATATAGTTTATTATAGGCAGACAAAAAAATATCAATTTTTAATATAAAGATAATTAATAAAAGCATAACTTTTCTGAATTTAGGTTTGGGTTATGCCTTCAAAAAAATGAACTAATTTAAAAAACGCTTATAAAGATATCGAGCAGAAGAGTCAATCAGCGATTTACTGTGCTACCTTGTCTTGTTGGAGTATTTGAAGAAAAGTCTATTTGTGTTAAGATCTGTGAACGCTTTTGAGTCTATATGATCGTAAGATGGAATATAACATACTGAAAAATACAAAAAATGATTCAGTCAAAAAATTTATTGTTTCATTCTTTCCACGACAATATTTATTTTACATAACTCAGCTTTTGTTGTCAGAAAATATATATTTTATGTGCATATTCTTAACTGAGATTCTTATGTTACATTTATAGCTTTCACGCAGATTGACATTGATTTACAATTTTTATTTTCATTTTTGATGGTTTGAACAATAGTAATTACCATCTTTTTAAAGTCATGCAATTAAAATGAGAAAATTACTAAAATTACAATTTGTCATACATATCTATAATAGATACAATAGCTTAATTAATAAATATTGATTTTACTGATGTAAATTTATAAGATTTTTGACTACTTTATTAGCACCTAAGAGCATATCAATGATATAAAAAATAAATTATTCATAAAAACAGAAGAGATTTAAAATTATTTAAATACGTATATTGAATATTTGTACTACTAAAGGAAACATTATTATAATGTTTACAAGTACTGATTAATAATAACTAATACACACAACAATGAATGTACATTAAAAATTCTATTAATTACATTATCTAAAGTTAGTAGTATTCATCAGTACTATTCTTATTTTTCACAGCAATGAACATGTCAAAATATAAAAAACATTTTACTCTTTATATTGCTGGCAGTTTACAGCAAGATTCTATATATATACAAGATACTTATTTTGCACATCAACATCATTATAATATAGTTTCTTTTTTAAAATTCCTGCTGCTTTGATGAAAAAATTTCTTAATATAATTCTTAAAAATATTTTATTCAAAAATATGGTCTTATTTAAATTTTGATTCATTTTTTTTTAATTTTTTTATTTTAATGAAAAAACTTTATGTTACAATAACCCCGATAAAATTTCTTAAGAAATTTTTGCATCAATATTTAAATAGTTTTTAATCTTTCAAAACAGGCTACAAATGTTTTGCCTAATCGTTAGTTACGTCTTAAAATATTTTAAACGTAAAGTTCTACCTTTGACACTGAGCCCCTGTTATTCTGTTTAAAATTCATGTTAAAATTAACATTATACAGATTTCAATGAACGATACTTTAAGTTAAATTTAATAAAATTAAACAGTCACTTATTATTGGCAAAATAATACAGTTGTATTATTTATCTTTAATCGGATAAAAAATTGAAATATTTACGTATTTAGTTAATTCATTGATCCACTTGAAGCTTTACATAAATTATTGTCAATTGAGTTACTTGAAGATCAACAATTACTTATTGCAAGGCATAAATGAAGTTTTGCCTGAATCTTCGCTGTGCTCGAAGGAACTAGCCTTATTTTTTTAATGTTCTCGCTGAATTTTCCATCACAGTAAACATAATCTATTCTTTATCTGTGCGTATTATCAGGGATGAAAACTTTAAATATTTTATAATCTTAGATTTTTCACGAAGAAAAAAGTTTCTTTGCGCTCATTATTGATAAGTGTTTAATAAACTTTAACGAATAAAACATAATTTTATAATAATTCTTAATCAATCAGTATAATTAAAAATTTCAACCCAAATGAGAAATCATAAATTCAGCATTATTGAAAAAGTAGGTATAATTAATTTGAAATAAATTTTTTATGTCTATTTACATCTATCTACACTATTATAAAATTACACATAAAATTCATAAAACATTCATAAAAGGCTATCAATTTAGAATTTACCCGAAATTTTGTTTTTCATCCCTGATTTTTACTTTTACAATTTTTGCACATTTTACTCGTATCCATGTAAAATATATTTTTCGGATAAATTGATAGATACAAGCAGCACACAGACACACGCCCAAATCATAATAAAGACTAGCCAAGGAGTACCTGAGAACGGACTTGCAAATTTATTAACCAGACCTTGTCCAATTATTTGACTAGTTTGTTTCCTTGCAGAATAAACTAAAAAGATTGGCATCAAATACTGAATTCCTGTACCAGCGTACGAACCAGTAATGCTTACAAGAATAGACAAATTCTTTGTGCTCATGGCTATTAAGTACGGAGGCAATACCGTCAGTATTGGGAAAATAAGTTTACGAATACAGAAACAGTAGGGCTCTTCTTCACTTAAGAACAGAGATTGTAAATTGTTTCGTAGTGTAATAGCAATTATAGGAAAACTAGTACTTAAAGTAAACACTGGAAAGAGAGCAAGAAAATATTCCATTATTATTAAAAAGAAATTTTCGCTAGTTGAACAGCCTCTGGGCCCAAAATCTAAGGTGTAAAGGTCATCTAGCTTTTCAAAGGCAAAAACACCGGTAACAGCGAGTAAAAGGTAGAAAAAGGCGATTAATATAAAATCGATACTTATAGATTTGTTAAGCTTTGACTTGTCGGAAATTGGAGCCACAAGTGACGGAAGTGAATGATGGCACATGAAGGAATACACGCATACCCCAAATAATGCAGGAAGTCCTAAAAGCAAAAGTAGAATAAAGTGATTATTGCTTGCTTAGAAACTTCAACTTGTATTTATAAACTGTAAGTAGAATAAGAATTTAATTTATTAAAAAATATATTTTACCAGCAGTGTTAGCTTTGACAGGATTTCCTTGTGGACCATCAGCAATTAATTTTCTCACAGCATAAATTATCATAATGGAGAATGCTAGCCATCTCATTACTGATGTAAGTATTTGTAAATACTTTGTTTTTTGAACATTAAAAAATGCAAATGGACCCAGTGTCATAACAAATATTGTCTAAAATAATAATAAAATAAAAAAGTTAAATATTTATGTAAATTTGATTTAAACTTGTAAAGATTGTCAGAACAAAATTATACTCACCAAAAATACTCTGTAAGCGTCAAATCGATTTAAATCAAGCATCTCCCAGCAACGTAAATCATCTGGGATCGTTTCATTGCAAGTAAAATTTTGTGGAATATATGTGCATGCAACATCAGCAACCGATTTAGCAATTGCAGTCCCGTAAATGCTCAAATCTCCATATAGATAAATAGCCAAGCAGATGTAGAACAGAGATATACCCCATTTATTGAAAAATATTGAGGCCATTTCACCCATTTCAATTTTCTCATTTATGGCGTAATAACGGGATTTATTGCCAGAACGTTCTGGACTCTTTGAAGCTGACATTACTAGAGGGGTATCTTCATCCTCTGAATTGGAAGGTTCAGACTCCCCCATGGCTTGCATCATCTTTAAAAAAAATATAAGATTATCAAATAGGTATTGTTTATAAACAATATTGAAGCTTTTGAAATTTTATTTACTTTAATTGTGCATAAGTAAACTTAAAAAATTATTTAAAGATGTGGGGTGTTCTTAAATAACGAGAAATTATAAAATTAACATCTTCAAAATTTTTAATGCTGTGCTGGCAAGTTGGAAATAAAATTAATCATGCAGATTATTGAATTTACGGTTTTTTTTTTATCAAATAGGAAATATCTGAACAATCAACTTCTAAGCGCTTAAAATTATGATTCAAATAAAATTCAAATATTTTTTTACGAAGTTCTATCAAAAGCTGCTCAATTTAAAATCTAATTCAAATATATAATTTCACTAGTGCTATATATATGACATAAGTGACTTCAGGTAAATGCATACAAAAAGCAGGCAAAGTAAAAAATATTAAGGCAGACAGCAGTTTCTATATTGAATCATAATTTGAAAACCTCTGACTCTGATCCAAGTAAGGCTGGATTTTGGATGAGACCTACTCTTTTGCGCTGTTGAATTTTCCGCCACATTAAAATGGCATTTGCTGAAGCCATTGTTTCTATGACTAAAGTTACTGTTATAAAGCTGAAAAAGATAGTTTTACAATTAGTTTCTTTTGTATTGCATTAAAATACAGTTTCATATATTCTCGATCTCACCTTATGAATGCAAGGACCAAAACTACTATCATTCCTAGAAGCCATCCTGCTCGACTGAAAACTGCTGGAAGGGCTAATACACCAGTTCCGACAATGAGGTTGAAGACATATATCAGTCCAACCTGATAAAAGAAAATAAAAAGATTAATTACATAATTCTATTCATCCCAGAAAATTAATAAACAAAATAATTATGCACTGTTTCACGTTTGTTTTATGATTTTGCTTGTGTACATTTCCTTTATTTATTACTTTTAAGCAAACAAAATGTTCAGTCTTCATAATATTATTATACTCATAAAAATACATCTATTAACTCAACTTTGAACAATATTACAAGCTAAATTAAATTGAATAAATGTATCTATATATATGTACACAAAGAACAGCTGATTAATCAGCACTGTACATCACATCACTCATTAAGTAACAAAAACAGACTAAACCATTACATATTCTCAATAACATATGTCAATCGTGTAACACTTAACAGAAGGATAAATAATTACATGCAGCAATTAATGCAGTAAATAACCATTAAAATGGAAAAGATTAGCTTTATAATTCATCAAAATATCATCAAAATGTAATCTTATTTATTTTTTATTATCACACCCCTTTGATAACACAATTTTACTAAATTAATAAGTCTTTTGAAAGAGATATCCTCTCAAGTTAAAAAAAAATAACAGCTGTCAATCGACCAACTTTAATCCATCAATGGTAAAACATTCACCTTCTTAAAACTTCTCTCAAAATCGCAAAAGTTCATATTTAATCAAACAAAACTCTTTGAGCCACGTTGCCTCCTTTGTTGCGCTAATCACAAATTCACAACAACGCTGTTTACGCCATCCACATACGAGATAACGGCATTCTAAAATAGCAACAGGAGTGCTTACCCATGTCGAGTACGTTTCCCCGTTCTTTAGCTCTGGCATTTTCTCGCGGGAACCGTCATTCGCTTCTTCCCCTGAACACTTTGCAGCCTTAAGTATTGACGACTAGTAGACTCGGTGTCGTCAAGCCATGATAACGATGATACGCTTCACGACGAAAGAGCGAAGCTGCCGCCGCGCGAAGAGTCGCTATACTGCTGCTGCAGGCTGTTGTGTCTATCGTGCAGCCTCGTCAAACTACGGCTTTTCCGACCATAGTTGCGCGGCGAGTGTCGAAATCTGTCGAACGGACCAGGAGCGCAGCTGGTTCGAAGAGCTATTGATTTGCGAGAAAATAGGGAGCTTCGTTATCGACCGCGTGGGAGACCTTCAATATGAGGGATTATTTTTTATTTTCATAAGGCTTTGATTTAATGGATTGAAGGAAATTAAAAAAATAAAATATGAGTAAAATAATATGGAAAGTTTTGAACTATTTTCAATTAACTTAATAATCTGATTTTGATGTCGGCACAGTATTATTTAGTTAAGGCGATCTTTAATGGTTCAACGCTGACAAAATAAAAATTTTATTTATTGTCGGACACTTTATTGTCTGCTCCTAAAGACAACAACTTATTGTCAATTAAGTTTATGCAATTTCTCTCTTTAAATTAAATTAAATCACAATCACAAGCTTTTGCAAAATATATTAAAATAGCAGCATGTTTTTACGAATTTCAAACTTGATATTTATGATGACTTTTGATGAGTTCAAAAGTTGTATTTTTTGAAAAAATTTAATTGAGTTCATTTTCAAATCTTTTAATTATAAAAATTACAAAATTCTTTAAAATACTTACGAATTTTTTAAGCGAAAGAATTATAATAAAGCGGTTACTTGACACTGGACGGCAAACTATCAAATGAACGAGTTCGCAGAATGCAGAGCGAATCAGTGGGTACTATATATAAACATATTCAGGATTAATAAATTTCCATTGAATACTGCAAAGAGAATAGAGCGATAAAGACAACATGATATCGGTTTATATACATAAAAAAGAATACTATGATGAGAGTTATCAGAAAAAAGAATTGGGTATCATCTTTATCATTATATTAAATGCAATGAATCTAATTGATAAATTGAGCATTTTAAATACGTATTTAATAGAAAAAGATCAAAGTTTGTAAAATCTCAATTCTATTTTAACAACGTATAGTTTTTATATTTCATCTATAGAATCATAAGCAATTCGTTACTTGCATACGTTCAATTATTTCAAAAAGAAATATCCAGTTTGGTAATATTTAAATTGTATTTTTAAAATAATTAATTACTGATACATAAACGACAAAAAATGCGTAATAGCAACAAAAAAAAAGTTTTGTTCAATTAAGTCTACAAATTTTATAACATTTCGTTGTATCAAATTAAAATTGATATTTTTTCTTTATTTTTATCAACTTATAAAAATGAGTTAAATAATTTTAAAATATTTCAACAAAAAATCTTAATAAGGTTATATATAATTTGTCATTATTAGCAATTTAATGTAACACACAAAATTTCATTTTTATAACTTTAAAAAATTTCAAAATTTAGCTTCAAAATATCCGACAAATAAGAAATTGTTGATGGAACGTTCTTCTAGCTCGTGTATAAATTTCCAAGTTCGTTGACTCTAATCGTTGCTCTCGATGTCCTCTTGGTAAGAACAAACAATTTTTTCTAACACAAATGTTGCAACAGCAAACAGAAATAAAGAGAATAGGCACATATATTAATATTATAAAAAAAAACGTGATGAATGCAAAAATAGTACTTGATGTACATTATTTGCGCTTTAAGTAGTAAACAATAAAATTGATCGTGATTCAAAAAAAAAGTAAAAAACACACTGCAGTAATTACTAAAATTGCAAAATAAGTATTTAAAATTATCAAGTTAAAAATTGTTTATCAAGACTCAGTATAATTATTCTGAAAATATTCAATTAATTAATGAGTACTTCAATAAAACACTATACAGAAACAAACTTATTAATTGAAAATAACTTTTATTGAATCGAAAGTATAAACCTAATCGATATATATCATCCTTAGAGATAAAAACTATCGTACGTTCAACTGCGAGTCTTATAAATTACAAAGAATGAATGACAAAAAATGAAAGGGGGAATGCATAGTTATACAAAGTGTTACTCAGTGTGTACCTTCAAAACAATAAATAAACATTCACAATGAACAAAAAAGAAAAAAAGAAAAAAAGAAAAAAAATAGATATAAATTAATTTTTGATAATTTAATTTCTTGATCGATTTAAAGTACAAAAGTTTTTTGGCTTCTTCGTTAATCAATGAGAAAGAGAAAAAGAAATCAAGGATTTCAAGGGAAGCGTTAGAAAGTTCCATGTTATATGAGAGTATGTTTTCGAAGCGTTTTTTAAGAAGTACAAGAAGCAAGATACAATGCGTGTTTTTCAGATTTTTATTTTTATAATCCCATAAGTCTAAAGTAGTAGTCTTTACGTCGTGTGTACGTGAGAGTGGTCTTGCACAATACAATGGGAATAAATTATAATACTTTGGCTACGCTTGCGGGGTAACGAACACTTCAAGTGTTCGAGTAAAAACGGGGCTCCTCCCCTCCTCCGTTTAGTTACATTCGAGCTGATTACACATGCATACATGCTCTTATTACGCATTATTAAGAATATAATTAATAATGTGCAAGGAAAAAAATACGCCAACTGAAACGTAATCGATCAACAGGAGAAGAGGAGTAGGGTCGTTTCCACTCACCCTCTTTTTTCGCCTTTTAATCATTATTACTTTTTATCTTCGTTATTCCTTAATATTCTCGATTATCTCGATAATGTAGCCGTATAAAATTAGGAAATGATCCGAGTCAGGGTGTCCTAACTCATTGTTCGGAATGATTGCGCCCTCGCGCCGACGCAGAAAAACAAAAAAAAAGAAAAATGTAAAAAATTTTTCTTTTAAAAATAAACGAAAACAAAATACAAAGAATTAAAAACGCAGCTTACAATGCTCGTGTAATGTGTGTGTATGTTATGTTTTCTTTTTTTTTCGTTTACACGTTTTTCCTCTTTTTCTTTTTTAAATACAATTCGTACGCGAGGTTCCTAGCTAAATAGAGCGGACACGCTGGGGCTACTCTGTGTCTAGGTGTGTGTTCAATCTCACGCCCTCCTGATGCTTTAATCTGCTCTTTTTTTTTAAGCACTAGAGGCCCCTCTCGAAGAAGATACAGAGAGAAAGGGTAAGAAAAAATACGCCTCCTTTCACTCCGTCCTCTTTCGACTCGGACACCTTTAGAACCTCGAAAAACAGAAAAAGCTTTAGCGAGCCCAGATGTCACACACAGAGAAGAGCATTTTACTTGGTTTTGTTTTTATCAATTACGGAGCGAATGTATAAGAAATAGGAATGATGCGCCTCTGCATTGATTGCTGCTGCTGTCTTCGCGATGTAGTTTGGCCTTGGATGGTGTAGTTCCTCGCAGTGTTCGATGACAGCCACTCCGTTGTATCCTTCATAATCCCCAAGAAAAGTGTCTGAAAGTACCAGCAAAGGTAAGCGACAGGTCATCCAGGACTCCGAGGAACACACTCCGAAAAAATGTACGGGCGGAGAGGCATTGCGCACACTTTTTAAACGCAATCGGATAATGCGTTGCGCCCTCCTCCGACAACAGAGGCTCTTTCTTCTTCTCTTCGTATCTTTCTCTTCTTTCTCTCTCTCTCTCTTGTTTCGATTTTTGGAAGGAGGGATGGGGGAATGATAAGAGTAATGACGAAAATGTGATTTTTTTCTTGTAATGCGTGTGTATGTGTGGGAAGGGTAAGAGGATGCGAAGGGGATAAGATGATCGAAAAATGCGCTGGCGTCGTCGTCTTTGCTCTTTCTTGCTCCTTTCTTTACTTTTATCTTCTTCTCTTTTCTTCGTACGCTGGGAGTATACACAGCCATGCGCTCGTGACGACACAGCTTAGAAGCACTTCCTGTGGACGATGGATGGGCCGGACTCGTCGTACTCCTGTTTGGAGATCCACATCTGCTGGAAGGTCGAGAGCGAAGCCAAGATGGATCCACCGATCCATACGGAGTATTTCCTCTCGGGTGGCGCGATGATCTTGATCTTCATGGTCGAGGGGGCAAGAGCAGTAATCTCCTTCTGCATCCTGTCGGCGATTCCAGGGTACATCGTGGTACCACCGGACAGCACAGTGTTGGCGTACAAATCCTTACGGATATCGACGTCGCACTTCATGATCGAGTTGTATGTGGTTTCGTGGATACCGCAGGCTTCCATACCCAAGAACGAGGGCTGGAAGAGAGCCTCAGGGCAACGGAATCGCTCGTTACCGATGGTGATAACCTGTCCATCAGGCAATTCGTAGCTCTTCTCAAGGCTGGACGAGCTGGCAGCGGTGGCCATCTCCTGCTCAAAGTCGAGAGCAACGTAGCAGAGCTTCTCCTTGATATCACGAACGATTTCACGCTCGGCTGTGGTGGTGAAGGAGTATCCTCTCTCGGTGAGGATCTTCATGAGGTAGTCGGTAAGATCGCGACCGGCTAAGTCGAGACGCAGGATGGCGTGAGGAAGGGCATAACCTTCGTAAATGGGGACGGTGTGAGATACACCATCACCAGAGTCGAGCACGATACCGGTGGTACGACCGGAAGCGTAGAGCGAAAGTACGGCCTGGATGGCGACATACATAGCTGGTGTGTTGAAGGTCTCGAACATGATCTGGGTCATCTTCTCACGGTTGGCCTTGGGGTTCAACGGAGCCTCGGTAAGGAGGACCGGGTGTTCCTCGGGGGCAACTCGCAGTTCATTATAGAAGGTGTGGTGCCAGATTTTCTCCATATCGTCCCAGTTGGTGACGATACCGTGCTCGATCGGGTATTTCAGGGTGAGGATACCTCTCTTGGATTGGGCCTCATCACCGACGTATGAGTCCTTCTGGCCCATACCGACCATGACACCCTGGTGACGGGGTCTGCCGACGATTGACGGGAAGACGGCGCGGGGAGCGTCGTCACCGGCGAATCCGGCCTTGCACATACCGGAGCCATTGTCAACTACGAGCGCAGCAACTTCGTCGTCGCACATTTTGAGTTTGTGGGTTTAGCTGAAAAAGAAAAATTGACTTTAGATTTTGCGCGTAAATATTCTTGTAAATTAATACCTAAATCTAGGTTAAATCAAGAATTGAATTACTTCACAGGTAATAGATTACGTTTATTATACAAGACACTGCTTGTGTACTCAGTAAATTAAAGAGCTCTGATAAGATTCTTATCAAACTTTAACAATCTTTTAAATATTAAAACAAAAGTGATTTATATTTAAATTAAAAAAGTACGATTTAAAAATTTAAAACTAAATCTTGGTCTTGATGCATGAAACATACGTTAAGAAAAGAACTTAGATCATTAATTCATTTGTGTAATAAAGTCTTACTAGATGAATCATCAGATTGTCTACTTCAGAAATGATTACACATAAGTATTTCTCAATAAAAGTACTAAGCAATCTATTAGAATCAGAGCAGTATATATCAATGTTATACTTCTAGGAAAGTTTAGTATCTTATAATGTACATATGAACACGAGTAATTAAA
>JAWWEM010000027.1:3495922-3508234 GCA_035582935.1 Ormyrus thymus
AGAGCAGTATATATCAATGTTATACTTCTAGGAAAGTTTAGTATCTTATAATGTACATATGAACACGAGTAATTAAATTTCATGCAAATTCCTACTGAAAAATTCAGTAACGTTAAAATAGTGCCACATATTGTTAGTACTAATATAACATTAATCAGAAAATGTTATTGTAATAAATTAAGAAATCTTAATTATAACTTATAAATCTGAGTGCATACATTTTTTCACGAAATACTCAATTACTTTAATGACATTTCAGAATTTATGTGCTTGTAAAATTACCACCAACCGAAATAAATTTAAATTTTAAATCTCATACTTCTTTACCGACTGAAATGTCTTCGAATATCTCGTGAAAAAGAATATAACTATAAATCATCCTCTCCTTCGCATTCACACATAATTCGTGGTACTCAACGGCCTATCTTGACCGAAAAAAAGAATGCTCTCTCAACGACCTCCTTCCAAAAATCGCCAACCGAAAAAAGGGGACCATCACGTGATATCCGCGCATCTAAAATGGCAGCCTTAGCGACCGGCTTCTTTTTAACGTTTCTCTCCTCAGCCTCGAGAAGTCGGCGAATTTCAAGGGTATACCTGCGAAGGTGCTCGCGAGAGAGATTAGCCGGAGCCAATTCTCGCAGTAGAAAAAGACGAGCCACGGCGAGGCAGCAACGCGAAGCGAACTTTCTAGGCGCGTCCCTCGCGGCCGCGCGCGCCTCTCCTGCAACCGCACCCTGCCCCGCCCAGCCCCGGCGTCCAACGGTCGATAGCCGGCAAGCTCTTTCTCTTTCTCGCTCACGAGCCGTCGTGTTTCGCCGGAAGTCTCACAAAGGAGGCTCCGCGAAACGCCGATTTTTTTTTCCCTTTCTTTAGGTCTCTGTCCTAAGCGCTATTAACCCGATTTTTACCAAGATTGACGCTCGACTTGCACGGTATGCGCCATCGTTCCGAGAAGTTTGAACGCTGCCGAACACGACGTTTGAATTTTGAATATTTGAATTCCCGGAGCGTTAACTCACTCGCGTTTGTTCGTACTTTTCTAAGAAAATGAACTGCTGAGAATTGAATACTCAATGTTAAATATTAAATTAAATAAAAATATTAAAAGAAAAAATCAACAACTACCAATAGCACGAACACTTAAAAAAAAATTGAACAATTAACTTGATATAAAAAAAAGCTGCACTGAACGATTTCAAATACGTCAAAAAAAAATTGAATTCAATTTCTAAAGCACTTCGCGATCGCGGAAAATCCTTTCATGGACGCGTTGCAGAAAATGGAAGCTCGCTTGACTCATTTCTCAATTCTGAAGGCGGCGTCTCGTCCTTCCATATTCGTATTCGAAAGTTTTCGAAACTCTTAGCCTCTCGGTCGGCCGGCTCTGCAAAAGTTTCTCTCCGTGACTCAAAACCGGCGGAGGAGACAAAATCAATCACTGTGAAACTCGGCACACTAAAAATCCGCCAAATGGTTTTTTCTCTTCTGCGGGTCTCGCACACCCTTCAATGCACACGCCCAAACTTGAATCCTTTCAGCTGCCATTTTTTTTCTCACAAAAAACGCTGCTCGATCTATCGGAACACAACTCTTTGTGCAATTTACTTCAATCAAAATCGCACACTAAATTTCTCCGACTGCACAAAATTGAATAAAACGGCTCGATCCTTCCTAACGTTTGTAACGGTCACACTCGGAACACACAGTATTCAAAAATTGAAAAAATTCAAAACCTTTGAAAGGAGTATAAACTTACTTTTTAATACGAAAGTATAAAAAAGGTCGCGAAACGACAGAGGTTTCGATTATGAATATGTACAGAGTGCGTCTCCTGACGATCTCCGCGCGGCCAGCACCGATACGAGAATGTTGGATCCGCAGCCGGTCCGCCGAGTGTTATACGGGCGGCGATGAGGAGCCGCCGGTCGTTCCCCTCCCCCCGCGACTCGCGCAGCGACCCCTCTCCCCCTCGTCCAATCCCGGCTTTCTTTACCATATATGGAAGTGCTCTCGCCGTAGAAGGGGAATCCTTCCTCCCCGCCGCCGCCGCGATAAACCTAACCTATGAGCCACCCTCGCGATATCCCAGGCCAGACGGAGCGACAGAGACGGAGAGCCTCCGTGCGCGACTCGTGCACGCCGAGGCTGCACGCTTTTTCCTCGAACTTGACGCGAGCGTATGACACGTCGATCGAGACGTCAGATTTTTCTTGCGCATAGATGACTTCACGTATTTTTCCCCAGTTTCCGCGAGCGCTCTTCTCGGGGAACTTTTGAATTTTGAAGGGCAATTAAGTCGATCTGGAGCACGAATTTAGAGTGTCATTCGATTGGCGTGAAATTCAATTAGTTGCTCCAGCAATTAGTATAGATTTTTGGTTATTGACGATGAATTCGTTAGATATTTATATAACAACGATGGAAAAGATTCTTTTATTTGCATTTTCTTCTTAGGAATGTAAAACATTATTGTTATCAGCTGTTTATCGTTTACGTAAAGCAAGTGTGTCATTGGTGACTAATAACTGTTTTTTTACGTACCGCCCAAGCGTGTTTTTCCGGGCGCAACGTAGCGCTTGCAGAAAGGAAGTATTGAATTCAGCTACCGTTTCGATTTTCGTGCGAGGCATGTGTAAATCTACTTTGCGACCATTTTCGCAAGCAAAATAAACACGTGCTCGAGGACAATTTGCACCACGTTTTTATGTAAATTATTATTTATCGCTTCGGATTTATAAGTTGGCAATACCTAAGGTTTATAATTATTTATCATTTCGGATTTTAAGCGAGTAATATCTGCTCGTCTTCGCAAATCATGTTCGAATTTAGCACAGGGAAACAAGTGGTTGAACTTGTTTATTGGAGATTGGGCGCGGGTTAGATAAGTAAACATGTCAGATTAACTTTATTTACAATCAGCGTCATGTGCTCCCGCGTTTTCAGTGCGATCTCGCTATTCGGTGAATATTTCAAATAGTCGATGATTCATACGTCGTTTAATTTCCAATCATATGTTGATAATGATGAGGCATTAGTTACTGAAAACTATACGGGAATGATTCATTGAAAGAATATGCTTAATTTACAAAATTTTTATCAAATTTAAATTAATCATTCAACAAATATTCTCAGCTTTGACTTTTCGATTAAACTTTAAATGGTGAAAAATTGTTGGACTTAAATAATAATTCCTTTTGTGATTCTTAATATTTACGAATTCTGAAGGGGTGGGCCTCAGCTAATTTTTGATTAATTAAATTTTTTAGACAAATTTTTGGCAAAAATTCACACGTTTACTGGAAATTTGAGCGTAATATATGTTGCGTAATAGAAAGTGTTTAACTTTTGAGGAATGTGACATTAGTGGACTATTAAAAATAAAAGCCTAATCTTTTATTTTTGTATAGAAATAAAATAAATCACTGATTAGGTAGGTAAGTCATAAAATTACATACAATTAGACTTTTTAATTTAATTTTTTTAAGATTTAATTCAAGCCTGCCTCCCATTAAAAATTTCAAATTTAGATTCGCGTAACACTTGCAGGAAAAAAATCATTATTAATATAGGTACTAATTCCGATGATCGTTTCCAACAATACGTATTCACAAATTCTTAAGATAACCATCTACGATAAAGAGTTTAACGTTATCGTTTCAATCGAACGAAAACACAATGGGAATAAACATTATAGTTCAGTAGAACGTTCTTTCTCTTCTAAAACTCAACTTCAATTCTCTATCCAGCTCACTAACTTTATCACGAAATTCCACAAAGGCAAAATTTTCCAATTAGCAAAAGTTTTAATTAAGTTGCCACAATTTCAATTTTACTTATTTAGACAACGGTTGAAAAAACAATAGAAATCTTTCTAATTAACGCTGTCGCGCACCTAAAACTTATCATCACTGCTTTGACAAATCGCGCGTGCACACTGGCACTTAACCAGACTTCAAACTCCCCGCAATCTACAAATTACGAAAGTTCGTGTCGCTACCGTTCTCGAGCTTCTTTTCACAGAAATGCAAGCCAACAAATCGCGCGCTCCAGCACAAAGTTCCTGCAGCGCTCCCGACTTCCTTATAATCAAAGTGCATTCCGGGGCAAAAGGGCCGGGAGCAGGTGCGCGCGAGCGCCCGATACGCGGAGTCGAGAACGGAACTCGGCGAGCGCATTTTTCCGAGAATCCCGCTAGGCGCGAGGTCGGCTTTCGAAAGTATGCGCAGGCCGCGGCCGCGGAGGAATCTCCCGGGAGGACTTGCGGCCGGTGTGTGGATTTACGAGATGAAATCGGCCTGCGCGACGATGCTCCCGGAGACGTTTCGAGAGAGGGAGAGAGAGAGAGAGCTTTTTTCGTCAAAGGCAACAACTACTTTTAATCTACGAGAATAATTAGGAGGTTGCAGTGCTGGCATATTTCCCGAAATTACTCGTCATTTACCGGCGCTGCCTTGCGCAAGCCCCCATCCTCGTTTCAATTAAAGCGCTAAAACCGAAAATTGCCGGGGCACATTTTCCCGCTCCGCAACGGAGCCGGGCTCTTTGCAAATATTAAAACCTCCCAGGGCGCGCCGTTAGCTTAAAACAGCCCTGCCGCTATCTCCGTCCTTCTCTCGCTCGCCCTCGTCACCGGCCGTGGAAAGGATGAATGGGCGGCTCGCTCGCGGCGTTTCTTTGAGCGCGCGGCCTAAGCTGCACTATTTAAAGGCACGACAGGCTCGCGGGCTAAATGGTATACTAACCCAAAAAAATAACCCTTTTCCTCCTTTGACGGGGCGAGCTCTCGTGGCCCTAATGTGGATTAGGCTTGTATGAACGAGCGGAGGGCGGATTCGCTATTAAGTTTTTCGCGAGGAATTACTTAGAAATATTTGGGAAATGATAATGTATTCATTGTTAATTTGGGGGTAATTTAATAATGAAACTCATTAAAATTCATTTTGGGTTCAATTCTAATAAGTTTGCATCTCGGTGTTCGTCTTGAACTAATTTAAACGACTCAATCTAATATTTTCTTAATTACTTTGATAGGTTTGTTTAATTGGAAGCTACTTGATCGTTTAAAATTTTAAATACATCATCGTGTTTCTAAAAATCCCGCTTTAATTATGTGATACATTTTTTAAGTAAAAAAATTGAGGACTCATCAAAATAATTGACAAAGTTAAAGCGGCCTAACAACGTCCAACAATTACACAAGCATTAAAATTCAGCAAAAAAAGGCGAATTAAATAAGCCACGACTTTCAGCCCGGGCGCTCATCCTTGCAAAACGAGCGTCGTAAAAAAAGCGGTGAAACTCATCCGTGCATTTTTCCTCCTTTCTACAGGAACCCGATCGGAAAGCCTCATTTCCCATCGCGGCTCTCCGTCTCCGAGCTAAGGGGGAGCGAGAGAGAGAGAAAGAGAGAGAGAGCGCCACGCCGGGGAAGAAGCTCCTATCTCTCTCTTTCTCGCTCTTACGTCTACTTCGCATACTAATAATAGACGCCGTGTGTCGTGGCGACCACCTGCGAGACGCGCCGCGTAGAAAACCACCTGATCTTTCTCCCGGTGGCAACCTGTCTTCCTTGGGCACGCCGCCCGCCGCGCGATAAAACTCGCGTCGTCGCCATGGACATAACCTCGAAATGGCAACCGGTGCGAGAAGCTCGGGAGGTGTCGCGGGGCGTTCTACGCTGTATAGGAAACGTGGCTTCGGGGGCTAATTTCCGCTGATTACGAGCGAGCGGCGTCGATTCGTTCTCGACAGGTAGAGTAACGGTTTCGACGATTAGGCGCTCGATATAGCTTTTCGTTCGGGTCGGAAAATTCACAATCGCCGGCGGCCGCGACTAAGTTCTTATCGTTTTAAATTTAAAAGTAGAGAAATTTTTAAAGTGGAAAGTAGATAAATAGCTTGGAGCTTTAACAAATCGCGTTAAGATTATACAATGGGTAGGAAAAAGGGCTCAAGGCTCCAGCGAAGCTCGAATCTCCACGCGTGTAAGAGCAACGCCCTGTCATGATGGCGGCGCGAGGAGAGCGAAGCCGGCTTTTTTTTCTTTTCCCTCTCTCTCTCTCCTACCTACTATAATACTTTTATAGTACTATATTCTTACTCGACCAGGTGATATCACTAAAGCGAACGGAACGTGAGTATTGCAGCATTTGTTTTGTATCTCTACATGGAAATAAAATTACATCTTATATGTATCCCCATACACGCCGAGAATCCTGCCACGTCGAAAATCCCGAGTGTATGCTCTCTCTCAAGGTCAATCAATCCCTCGGCTCAAATAAAGCAACGAAATTATGCAATTTCTTACCTTCGTGAAAAGGCGAAGAGGAGGTCTCGAGCACGAGGTTTGCGCGTTCGACAAAAAAGAGCCTGGCAGGCAGCTGCACACAGAAAACGAGAAGGAGGGTGTTTTGTACAAGAGAAGAGAGTAGTTGACGTGCGTAGAGCTCTCGGCACAGTGGCTCCGCGCGAGACTTGCCGGATTCTCCTCTCGCGACCCCGTGTCCGCGTTCGGGGGGAGAGAGTAAGAGAGAGAGAGAGAGAGCGTGCGAAGGAGAAAGAGGGGTGGCCCAGAGAGAGAGAGACACGCCGATAAAACAGACACTGGCTGGAGCGAGCTGGAGCTGCCGGCTCGAGTCTCCTTGGACTCGTCCACGCTCCGTCTCTCTCCAACCCATGGCTTTTCCCCATGAACCCCTCTTTCTCCGTGACGAAGGACCTCGTGGCCGCGGATCCAGGTATTTACATGATTTTTAAGTAAAATACGCCGTGTTTCGCCCTGGCGATCGACGATACAGCCTGAAAATCGTCGATTCTCGAGGGACGAGGGAAAATTTGAGCACGGAAAAGAAAGGATGCCGGGTGATTCGGGGAACGGAGCCGGCATGCTTGCATATTGGACTCGTCCGCGAAAGAGAAGGAGAGAGCGCTAGTCGCCTATATAACACTTCCCCTGACGTAGCTGCGCCGTCGTGGTTATCCCCACCAGGCAGCGACTCGGCGCGCAGCTCCTTGCCATATATGGGCATAAAACGAACGCGGCTCGCCGATTGGTCGGCCGGCCGGCTGCCGGCTAGATTCTCCAAATGCCGCTTCGAACTGCACGATATCGCGCGCACCGCTTCGAGAGAGAGACAGAGACAGCGCAGCTCGTACGTTTCACCTTCGAGAGCTTGGCACCTCGGCCGGATCCTTTAATCGCCGATTGCCGGGGATTTATCGCGCGCAGCTCGGCATTTTTTCGCCTAACCTATGCGTCTAAGCGCGAAGCATACTTTTTCATTAATGCAGACGGGTTATTTTGAGGTTAGGCCCTGGAAAAGGGCTCGGAAGAGGCAGCCTGGAAGTGCCAGCTCGGCAATCGATGAGAGAGCAGTAGCCGCCTTCTCTCTTTCTCTCTCTTGCTCTCTAGCTGAATTTTACACACGCGCTCGCCCGCTGCGTCACGGTGCACGAACGTGTGCACGCGGATTGAGGTTATGAGTCTGTGTGTGTGAGAGAGCGACGAGTTACTCATGTACTCGCTGCGTGCGCGAAGGACTCGTGGCCCGCGCGACGACGACGAGGAGAGCGAGAGAGAGTTGCAAAAAGCCAGACGGAAGATCCAAGATTTTTGCTAGAAATGGGATTAATTCGTTGTAGGTGGACTCGCTACGACTCGTGGGTGTCTCGAGTTTTTTTATGTAATATAATCGGCTGCGTTGGCGCGCCGATATCGATTCGCCTTTATTCGATTATTATTTTTGTAAGCTGAATAAATAGCTGCTTTATTTTTCGCCCGCTGCATTGCACATTGTCAGAGAGCCGTTCGATTGATCAAAAAGAGGGCTAATTAAAGTCGCGGCGGGGAGGAGAGTTTTATTTAAAACGCCGTTGTCGGGGAAGAGGGCATTTAAATGCGATACGTTCGGCGCAAGTTTTTTGCCGCGAATCTGCTGATTTTTAATCGGCGATTCCTGGTACTCGCGTCCAATTGGGGTGCGCTTCGTGCATCGACTTGCAGCTTTATCCGGTTATTACTGAAATGTGATTAATCGCCGGTTTCCCCTTGCCCTATTTCACTTTGTTTTTTAAAGCATTATCGTGCAGGCGATGTAATGGAACTTTGTTCTTTCTTCTGCAGGGTTCATTAACACGATTTATCGCTCGTTAATTAAAATGTGATTTTTTCTTGAGCTTCGAATCAAATCGGATCGCTTGGTTTTCATTGAAAATTTAGGAGTTCAAGCTGCTCAGTGCTGCGAGCAAGCGAATTTTAATCAATAACCATTATGTAATATATTGGTTATATAAATATGCAGAAATATCTAATGTCGCTTCGTACTCTATATTCTCCTTCTACAATATAACTTTAAAATTGGAGGCCACTAAAAAACGTAACTTTTTATTATAAAATTCTAACGATCATAATGTGTTACGGTCGACCAAAAACGGTGCCTTAGTCATTAATTGTAATATTATCAGCTGTTTTTTTATCGTTATTTTTCTTTGAACCGAGATATATAAATATTTGTACAGAAGTAATCACAATTGTTTGTCTCTAAGCTTAACCAATCGCCAAACGAAGAGACACTTAAATTAATCCACTTTTATATATTAAACCTTTAATACATTTCGGAAATGCAAACGTATTTTGAATTTATATTTTTCGAGCTCTCCTTTTTCATTTAGATTGTAGGCGTGTTCGTTAGATGGGCTTTTCGTGCGATTGCAGAACGATACACGGATACAGCACGAGAGCTCGCTGATAACAGACGCTCGCTTTGGCCGTATCTGAAATTACTCCGGTCATCTGAAGCGTAGGTGGAAAAAATCCGGTGCCGTACGTTGGTTTTCTTGAAATTGAATGAAAAAGTTTTTCATTCAATTTCAAGATATATATATATATATATATATCTGTCGCATAATATTTTTACGGATGATTCTTTAAATTTGAAAGATATAAATGAAAAGCTCGCAGCATCATCAAAGGTCCCTTTTAAACCTATAACTTCCCGTCACATCCGCCGGCTAAAGCTCCCGTTAAAAGCTCTCGCCGGCGCGTTCATTATCGAAAAATCTCTCTCCGACGAGGCCGACAAGGAAAATAGACCTGTCGGCCGATAAATCCCCGAGTCCTCGCGTGCGGAGGCTCGCGCGGAAAACTCCCGATGCGACTCGGGCGCACGTGGGAAGCAAGATCAATAAGTCGGCCGTGTCTGTACGCGGCGGAGGCGGGAAATTGGCGCGTCCGCCGGCCGCTAATTTTTGTCGGTCGGATTTTGGACTGCGCGAGAGATGCTGATATGGAGGATTATTTGGATTTGTCGACCGGACGGATCGCCGACGAGCGGATTTGGCGAAGCGATGTTTGGTTTGGGGAGTGGAATTGGTTGTTGAACTGGGGCTTCGGGAGAGATGATTAATCGGGGGTAATTGATGAGGTAATTTTTGGAATTTTTGAGTGACTTTTCTTTTCGGGCTGGCAAATTAAGTTATCAGAGTTTACTGCTACATTTTCATCAATCAAAATCGATTGCGCGAAAGAATGTTACGAGCCTTAATAAGATAAGGTCTTGATAAAAAATCTCTCGATGGGTAATGGTGCGTTTTTCACAATAACGTACTTATGATCTTTGTCCTATAAATTTAATTTAGCGCTTGAATTAGTACCTGGTAGACGAGCCAGCAGCATTTCTCGTTAACGGCATTTAAAAAATGAAAAATTGTGCATCAGTCAAAGCTTACATCAATTTCGAACTTTCACTGGCATAAAAACAAGTCAAGTGAGCGCCGTCGGAAAAGAAATTCAATCGGCATAATAAATCAGTTAAAGTATATACGGTTTTCCGCGTTTTTCGCCTTATTCTTCAATGCCCTACAAAATAGCTCAATTGCACTATTGCCTCTTTCCTATTCCAATTATCGTGGAAAGCGAGGGAGATGCTTACGAGGCTAATCACTGCTGCATGACGTCACGGCATTAAATCGAACGACGATGACGAGGTGTGGAATGCGTTTACAAATGGCTTGTAAAGCAGAGATGATACCTCGGCTTGTTATCCCCGTGGAGTATGAATCGAACGCGTAGAAATGTTCAATGTTGTACTAAATTATCGTTTGTGCTATAATTGATTACGGAAAGTATGTAGCGTCTTTTAGCTTCTTAGCCAAAGTGCTTGAAAGGCGTGGGCTTAAATTTTTTAATGCATTCGCTGCAACGTTGATAAAACGCTGACAGGTTTGCGAGGAATTTTTTGGATAGTGAAAAATTTTTCATCAAAAATTCAGATTTTTTTTAAGGATTATGGCGGAATAAATTTTCATTTTTAATCCAGGATTTTCACCAGTAATAATTACAGTAATTAAGATTAATGTTGCCAGAAGAATGTACAAAATTCGTGAGCTCAAAAGTAGAAAAGTATACAATTGTATGCAATGCATATAAGTAGTCAGATTTCCTAATGAAGTATTTTCCTTCCTACAGATATTCTTTACTACCTAAATTCTTGAGACTTCCTTACTGTTCATACCGTTATTCGCTAACTTTAATTTGAATTCTTCTCTCAGAGAAGTCTACTTTTAATTAATATAATACGAAACTTTAGTTTCGATTCGAAATTAATTTGAGTCTTCTTCAGAAGTGTATTTCTAAGTGGACTAAAGTTTCAATTACATAATTAGAATAATCAACATTTGATATACCAATGTAAAATTAATTAATAAGTTTTTAAAATGTCGCCAAAGTTTACCAAAACCCAACAAAGCAAAAAGAATATTATTACATGTATAATTAAAAAAAATATTCTTGTTTATTAAACTCCAACTAGAAAAGAAAAATTTCTTATCCTCGACGCTCTAAAAATACCTCCGCCGCAGCGGACATCGCGCAAATCTAATAAGCCCGAATTAATCGCCGCGGCGCGGGCGAAAAACTCTCGCAAGAAACGGCGAAAAAACGGTGGAAATCCTTGAAGGCATCGGCGACGCAACGAGCGCATCGTCGCCCCGGCTCTTTTTACGATCCCGCTTTTTTTCCCCCGACGGGAAATAACAATCCTCGGCGCGCTCATTGAGCTCGCGGGGGCTCGGGAGAGGTACTCGCCGCTCGCCGAGATGGCCGCGGCGAAAATCTGAAATCCGATCGGAGGCTGCGAGGTCGCCGGGATGTGCGGATCGAGTACCGTTGGAAGCTGAGCGGCGGGCGGACGAAACCGAAAGCGAGAGGCCCGCGTGGTGTGTGGGTCTGATTGAGTCGGTTGACGTTGCTTTGGATTCGGCGGCGAAGGTACGCTTTGGGTGCGGGGGGTAATAATTTTGTTTTAGTTTGAGGTAACCAAGGTAAGAGAAGGCGGAATATTGCAGAATAAAGACTTTTCAGATATAATTTTAAATAAGCAAAAAATCGAATCGGCGGCATTAAGGTTGACAAATCCGGCGTCAAAATGGATCGCTATAAAAAAGAAAAAGAAGCGCAGCCAGAAAAAAAAGCTGCTTTTACAACGAAAGTGTTCTCATTCCGGCGAACGGCCCATATAATGCCTCCGAAAGAAGTCTGTCTCGGCGTTTACGAGAAAACTAGTTAAGCATCTTCGGCACGGACGACTTCGTCCTCGAGACAAAGAGGTGCAAAGCGTTTGCCAGGAAAGCGCTCCGAGACTTTTTTGCCGCGCTCCTCGGATAATGACAAAGTGAGCGAGGAGAGCTTCGTCTTCCTGTATAATATTAGTCGACGAAGAGCAGATGCTTTTAAATAATTTAAAATAATAGTTCGCGACGTTGGAATGATATTCTCTTGAATTATAGCTGCTGGGAAAGAAATAGTTTTTGCGTAATTCAGTTTTCTGTTGTAGAATAATCTAGAGAAATCATGGAATATATATCAATTAATGTCGGCATTTTTTAGAGATAAAGCGAAAATTTTAAATCTAATCTTTGAAACGCGGATCTTAATCAACGAGACGACCTTTACCGGCGTTATTATTCACAGGACAGTAATTATGCACATTGCAATGGCCTCTTTAAATTGAATATTTTTCTTTAGTCTTCAAAATAGTCCGTTTTCACTCTTCACTATAAAATATAATTCAGTTTATCAAAATTGATACGCTGCATCGAGAATCACAATGTTTACGGTCACATTAACGATGTTTATTTTTTCCATAAACTACGTATAGCCGCATAGTCTCGCCGGTTTCTAGGGTTTATTTATTCGGCGACTCGATCGCCGATAGAACACTGTTTGACAATAAACAGAAGGCTTTCCGCGCGCCGCTTAAAATGTATTTAATCACTGTAAACGCGCTCGAGAAACGTATATATAGCTTAAGG
>JAWWEM010000027.1:3508334-3530343 GCA_035582935.1 Ormyrus thymus
TCCCACAAGTACCATTAAAATAGTAATTTTTAAAAAAAAAATCTTAATTATTAAAAAAAATTTTTCTCAGTGTAGTTAGCTAAATTTATGAATGTATGCGGGAGTTTATATAGCGATAAAGACACGGTTTCGAAGAATGTAACGAAATAGCTTATTGGTCTAAATCTAAATTAAAAATTAAGCTCTTTTTTAAGAAAACATACATAAGGCTTTATTTTGAGAAAAATTCATAAAGTCCTGAGACAAGGTCTGATTAAGGTTAAAGTATAGCTAAAGTATGGCATAGTGTCCATAGCCATACTTATTTAATATACTTAAGCCATACTTTTGCTATACCGCGCCAATACTTAAATTTTTACACGGGTATCCCCTAACACTAATCTATCTTTCTTTTTCCAGGCAGCCTAATTCTCACCTCTATCGAAGCTACTAAAACCCCTCATTCAAGATGAATTTCACGCCGTTCCCGGGCTTCACGACGGGCTCGCTGCCGACGGGCACCGTGCACCAGTTCGCTACGGCCAAGTTCGCCCAGAATCTGACGACGGGCGGCCAGGTGGTCGGCGTACTGTCCGGCGGTGAGGGCGGCGTTCACTATCTGAGGCCGGTCGATCCGAACGGCTTCACCGTCGCGCAGAGCGCCGGCAACCAGCAGCAGCAGATAATCACGCTGCCCATCACCGTCCCCGGCAAGGACGGCACGCAGCAGCAGCAGACCGTCCAGATCCAGGTCGTCAATCCCAACGTAACGCAGAGCGGCAACAGCAACGAGCAGCCAAAGTACCACTTGGCGCCGATCTCGCTCGGGCAGTTTCCCCAAGGAGCGGCTACTGTCCTCACCGTCGCGTACAGCCAGCAAGGTGCCGATGGCGTGCAGATTCAAGTGCAGCCTCAGAACACTGTCGCCACCACGCAGACGTAAGTTCAACTGTTTATTAGGCGTTTTTGGATCTGGTGGAAGGGATTTTTTTTAAACAAATGAGTTATGTTTTTAAAGTAAAATAACGATGTCTTAAAATGACTCTAAATTTTGAACAAAAACTATACGTACACGTAAAAACATTACATAAACATCGTCGCATTTATTAATTAACATTCATCGTTCGCAGGTCTGAGCAGACCACACAGAGTACCTCGACGGCGACCACGACGACCCAGCAGACTATCCAGCAGACGGTGCAGCTGCCGGGTGCGCCCGAGGGTCTGACCGTCGTCGCGCAGATTCCACACGATCTCATCTTGAGGGAGAGTATGGAGGACACGAAGGAGGCCGGTACCGCCGAGGTGAAGACCGAGGCTGGTACGACGCCCGTCGCCCTCATCAAGCGCGGGGGCGTCAAAACCCAGGGTAACCCCAGTGGCGAGGAGTTTATTGCGTCGATGCAGGGCACCTGGCCTAGCATCGCAGCTGGCACCACCGTTGCTGATTACCTTTCAAGGTTAGTATTAAGACTTTGTTTGTTGAAGCATGTGAAAAAATCATGGGGTTAAGGTAACAAGATTTTTTTTAAAGAAAGGTAGATTTTGAATGTTATTATAATTGTAGTTTTTTCAAATACAATAAAATAAGATAAGAAAAATATTAATCCATTGATTTTAAATAAAAATAAATTTACTCGTGTATCAATGCTTACAATGTACATAATGTTTTAATCTACCAAAAAATATAGTATAAAATAAATAAATTATTTTATTGATATCGAAAGATCAATCCATTCAAAATGGAGAACGCATTTTATTTTATTCTTCCTAACAATGGATTAATACTGACTTTTCTCTTATTAATTTGAAATTTTACAGTTTTACATCAATACGTAGTTTACGAGTATAAATAGATTCATTCTAATACCTTTAGAGGACCAGAAAGTCATTAGTGAGTAAAATCGAAATAAAAAATAATAATAGCCAAATGTTTACTATAACTTTCCTGTCCCCTAAAGGTTATCAAATCATCAAAATCACGAATTCATTATGAAAGAATAATCTATTCATACTTAATCATAGAAAAATGCATGTCATACTAAACATCACAATCATCCATATTAAACTCACTACCTCAGTTTGCCAAATGCAAAACCTGACGATTCCAGGCTGCCTACGAGCACGCTGCCTCTGTCTCTGCAGCACTTCCTCAAGTTCTCGGCGGAAACGATAAAGCGGGAAGCGATGATCGAATCGAGCCCGCTAGGCGCAGACGGCATGGACGCATCGGGCAGCGCCGGCACAGAGGGCCAGACCGTGCAGATTACGGTGGCCGGTGGCGAAACTGAAATCATACCTGATGTCGTGGAGGAAGCTGGCGGAGAACCTGGCGCCAAACCCAAACGCAAGAAGAAGTACAAGAAGAAGCCACCCAAGCCCAAGAAGCCCAAGCCAGGCCAGGTGCGTTGCTTTTAATTTAGTGCTGCGCATGGGGTTCTGGTGATAAGTGAATGCGCTACTTTCATGGGCCATTCTACGGCGGATCACCCGGTCAAAAATTTTTGAAGAGGAGGAATTGTATGTTACAAAACGTTTGTAGGGTTTTTTGCTTTTAAAACATTATACATTTTAACAAGCTTAGTTTTGTAGAATAGAAGTACTATATTCCTCCTCTGCATAAAATTGATTTGATATTTCATGATATTCTAGAAGTTTACGGTGAAAGCGTTCGTTTTCTCCAACTAACATTTCACATTCAAAAATAACTTCATAAGCGCTTTTATGTAAATGAAGTAATTTTTAATCCGTAGAAATGAGCCAGTTACCACAATACAGCTGAAAAGTTTATAAAATAGTTTTTTTTAGACATTTTTAATCGAATTTTTGAGCTGGTGATTTCATAGAGAACAGCCCCATTATTAATTTTTCATTCGAGCTCATGTAACACCGATCTTACAATGCGTCTTTTCTCTTTTTTTTGATTTGACACAATCACACACTTGCGATGGTACAGATGAGCTACGTCGAATGTCCCGAAAACTCCAAAAGTAGACGTTTTAAGGTACAGCTGTGTTTTTTAAGAAATATTTCATTATAACGCTTGTACGAACGTGTTTTGTTCTTTTTTAATTTTTATCATTTTGTTTACAATGATCCTTAGGTGATCGAATTGTTTATTGGTAAAAGATACACTGGGACTATGTAAACTTTTACTTTTTGGAGTTATTTTGTGAAAAGACATCCTTAAGAGGCAACAGAAATTATGGTAATAAGAAAATGATTCATAGTCCAGTGGTTGAAATTATTACCGATTAGACAAATTAGTTATGATTTTAAAAATAAATTAAATTTTTTCAATTCACACAGCATTTAGATTCTGTATATGGCATCCAATTTTACTTTTCTTTATTTATCTTTTAGGCGAGCGATTTATTTAAATTACTTTAATTACTTCATTTATTTTACTAATGTTACACTTTTTTAAAATGGCAGTTTTATGAAATCTATAGCTGCTCCAATAACATTTCTTTAATTTTGCGCTTATAAAGTAAACCAAACAGTGAATATCAACACTAGCAAACAGTACCTTAATTCTTAAATCCTATATCAACATTCTTTCATTCATTCACCAGTTGGTTTACGGTAATAGTAATTTTTATAATTACTTAGTGTCATGCAAACTATCCACTAAAATTTTATTTACTCACTGTTACAACATCTTAAGAATTAAGAGCTTAGATTTAGTTTTTTTAAACTCGAGAGTATAGGCAAGTTTAAACAACGTATTCTAATTAAAATCATTATTATTTCAGGTCAGCATAGTGACGGCCTTGGATGGTACGACATTATTCTGCTGTCCGCAATGCAACATGGCGTACCCGGAAAAGGAGTTGCTCGAGCAGCACTTGATCGGTCACAAGATCGAGAGGCGGTTCATTTGCGACATTTGTGGAGCGGGACTCAAACGCAAGGAACATTTAGAAAGGCACAAACTCGGCCACAACCCCGACAGGCCGTTCATTTGTTCCGTGTGCATGAAGGTTGGTTTTTTATTCTTTCATAATAATTATTATTTCATTTGTAATAAAGTAATTGTTTGTTACAATAATTAAAATTGTATCTTTCTTTTATAGGGCTTCAAAAGAAAAGAACATCTAAATTTACATTTTGTAATACACAGTGGACAGAAAACAGAAATCTGTTCAGAGTGTGGTAAGGCATTTTATCGCAAGGACCATTTAAGGAAACATGCAAGGAGCCACCTTGCGAAACGCTTCAAGGAAAATGATCCTCTCAAATCAGCGGACAATGCCCAAGCTCAGCAGCAGCAACAGCAGCAGCAGCAGGCCCAGCAACAGGCCCAGCAGCAGCAACAAGCAGAGCAGCAGCAGCAGCAGCAGCAGCAGCAAGAACTTCAGCAACAAGCTAATTCCGTTGTACCCGAAGTGCAACAAATACAGATTCAGGTACAGTAATGTCCCATTAATTGTAGTAACTAATACTTTCTAAAATTGTATATTTTGTATGTGTCTTATAATTAACAACATTACTGTTGCATGCAACTCTTCTTGTTCTTGAGTTTATAAAGCTAATTTTAAAGTAACCATTTCCTCTTCTTTCTCATTTAGTTGCATCTACTTTTGTATATTTGACACGTTAATTATTTTATTTTTAAAAAAACTTTTGCTTTATCTACTTCTGCAGGTTGGAGAGGAACAGTCTGCTTATATACTTCGTCCATTCAAAATTGAAGAAATATCAGTATAATGTAAGAATTAGCTGACAGTAATTTTAATTTACGTTAAAATGTATACAAGACGGTATGTCATGGATAATTTTCTGTTTTTATTAGTTTCTTATATTTAAGAAAGTTCAAAAATAAATTTCTCGTGATTTTTATAAATAAATATATTTTTCTAATTAATTTATTAACTTAATATGATACTAAAATATGTTATGCATATGTTTGATTTTTCTTTTATAAGTTATTTTTATATCTTCAATTTTTTTTTTCTATTTTTCAAAATATGTACATGTATATGCAGATCAGTTAATTTGTAATATCTAGGAGGGACATTTAAAATTAAACATGATCGTTTTGCATTTTGTTTTGAATCAGGCGTAAATGTCTAAAAAGTTATAAAGAAGATAAAATCAGAAAACTTAAAATCATATTTTTGAAATAAGAAACTCCCTTTAAAATTGTTGTATTTCAACTGTTCCTCTTTACTTTGCATCTCTTATATAAAAATGGAAACGAAGTAAGATTTATCTTTTACAAATCAAACATTTTTAATAGTTCAACAAAATTAAATTAAAAAATTTAAAAACAACTGGTTGTTAATTGTCAAACATTTGTAATTGCTTAATTAATATATTTTCTTAATTAATTGCACAGTATAAATCTTACTAACTTCAAGACAATTATCTGTAGCCATGTTTTGCATTGTCAATCAAAACTAAGACCATTCAAATTTTTAATGTTACAGGTGGGACAAGGTTCGCAAGCCCAGATTCATCAAATCTCAGTGAGTGAACAGTCAACGGTGGTCCTCCCTACGGCAGCTGAGACTGGGGCTATGACGCTACTTCATCATCAACAACAGCAACAGCAGCAGCAACAACAGCAACAACAGCAGCAGCAACATTAGCAAAACTGGCGATAGCCGAAATCATGTCAGTATGTTCGGCACCGTGACAAGCGCTAGTAGGTTAAAAAGTTAACAATTATAATGACCTCCGATGCGCTTTCTCGCTTACGGCTTTGTCACCATTGTCTAAGTCTAAGAAGTCTCATGTGTAATATAGAAGTAATTATAATTCTGGATTGGGTCAATGGATAATTGTGTGACGATAAATTGCCAGGGCTTTTGGTGGATGCTCCACTAGTTTTGTTTAGGTAGTACTTTAATTGGAAGGAAGCAAACTTTCGTTGAATTTGAAACTCAAGTTAAAAGTACAATTTTAATTTTCCAAATAAACTTTATCTGTTGTTTTAGTCATTTTCAATGTGACTTACGTGGAATGAGCCTTTTTATGATCTTTGATATGCAATTAAACAAAACTAGATGCTTTTCTACCAAAAATGTATATTAAGCGGGCAGGAACTGGTGGCTCTTTACTATTATCATTTTGTTGAGGACTTTTCTAAGATGTACGTAGGAATTATGTTTCTGTAAAAATTGTTTGCATACATGTGTATTTATGCATGTACATGTAACGACAAGTTCCGTGACTGTATAAATATATATTCGTACCATAATTTTTGTAATATAACGTATACGTTATGCATTACAAAGATGCAATATAAATATTACAACAAATTTAATAAAACGTATTGGTTAAATATACATTTAAAGAAAATAGATTTTAGTACATTGTAAAAACAATTTAAAGATATGCAATGGATACCTATTTTCGTGCCTTTAAATTTATTTCTTTGAGATAAAAATTAGATTATTCAGCAAAATATAAGTTTATTCATCATATTTTTCTCTGTTAAATGCTTTGAAACGACAATAATAACGATTGTTATATTTCTTGAATTTTGGATTAAAATATTTGAATTATAAATAATACCTAAACTTGTGCGATGAATAAAAAACATTTTCTGCGCTTATTCGCTACTTAACAGATTTAGTAGCACGTTAATTATTTTATATATTGTATTTTTTATATAATTGTATTTAATCTACAGCGTATATAAATAAATTTAACTATTTTTCAAAACAATTTATTGCATTGATAAGTATTGTTTATTAACTAACAAAAAATTATGAATTACAAAATTTTAAATTGGTATTTATTTCTCATTTGCTAATTGATTTTCAAAAAACTGAAAGCTATCAGTCCCTGCTTTGTAGGTATTAGATAAAATAATACTACAAATCTTATATTTGTATAAAATCATGAGATTGAAAATTTGACCAACGTATACCACCTTTTGCTAACTTATTCTCTTTGCTTTTGGAAAAGTTGAATCTTTAATTATTGATTTTACTCTGATAATGTAAAATCAAAACTGTAGCAACTCCTTTCAAAATTGCATTAATTAAACACTTTTTATTCGGGGTTTTATAAAACCAAATTCAAACTACAAGAACTTGAGCCGACAGTATCAAATTTGCTTGAAATGAAAGTAAATCCATTTATTTATAAGCATAACAAAAATAATCTTACTGTGAATCGTAAGTGTTCAGTCACTTTGGTCGATGTATACATCAACTTCATGTTTTCAAACTTTGGAAGGGGAAAAAGATGAATCATGGCGAGGTGGAAGTGATCTGACTTGTTTAAAGTGCTTCAGTAACAATAATGTCATGCACTTTTTGTACATTATAGCGATAATCTTAGTGATTGATCTAACAATCGAGTACAACGATTGTTCGGATGCACCGTAAGAGGCACGGTATAAAGAAAACGTAGAATTCTAAGGAAAATACGTATAAAAATACCAGAAAAAAGCGATTGTAGTTGAAAAGGGTACGCGTTGTAGCGTACGACGCAGAGAGGCAAAGGAGATTGATCTTATACATATTATATATATAAAAGCATATATCTTCACGAAATAAAAAAGAAGTTGTATTCTTTTTTTTCTTTATATTTTCGCGCCAATCTGCAGACACATACATATACACACGTACATACGCATCGTGTTAAGAGTTTTTAAAGCAAAGGAAAATATATATATATTACAGATAAAATATATTAAATATATAAATATATATTTTTGAGGGTGCGAACTAGATTTATCAGAAGTACCGACGCTTGCGTGGGTTCGGTCTTGATATCTCGTGATTGATTCGCTCTGTGGCACGGGTTTAACTACAATTGTACGGTTAATTATATATAATAAAGCCTAGTGGCGGTAAGCGAAGGCACACTTTTATATAATGAAAAATCCATCGTAGTGGTTTTATTTTTTAGTGGTTTATCGCACCTCTATCAAATAAGATGTATGTAGTGCGACCTGATCGAAATCTTGAAAAACTTGCTCACGATCACTTACGACCGACTTGCTCGAGTAAATGCGTTATAGAACGTAATTTGTTTAGTTCACAACTACCTACTATGCTACTTAAATATATTGGTTTATTTAACTGCGACGTTAAAATGTAAAAATAAGTTGAAAATAAATTTTTAGATAATGTTATGTTAAACGTAAAAAGTTTTTCTTTCTTTCTGCAATAATGTTCTGAAGAACAATAAACGTACTGATATTCGATAATGTTTACCTATCAGTCAATTATTATTTATTGCTTCTCTTCCATCCTTTTAAAAGTTAAACAATCACTAATTTTAAGTAATTTAATTACTATTAGTAAATATTTATGTTAATTCTTTGTTAAAACTAAAAAACTATTTAAAAATTGATGACATCACAATATATCATTTTTTTAAAGAAATTAAACTGACCAAACTTTAAGTTTCATCAATTTTCTACAAAAAGGGCTTTTTCAAGGTTTCTACGACTGTTTACCTTTAAAAATGTGTGCGTCAGGTGTACGAACTAATGGGTGAATGAAGATTTTTCCCTGACTTACTAGTTTATTTATAAGTGAAATTGTATACGTTTTTGCTGACTACTGTAAAACAATTGTCAATCGAAGTTTGTAAAATCAAAAATTACTTTGTATTTTAAGCTTACGTCGATTCACATTGGTTTTCAGTACGTATTTGCATTTTGTTAAGTGTGCCGCCGAGACAGGGCTAAAATCTTATTTCTTACAAAGGGCATCAACAGTGTATATTTTTACGACAAAATAAGCGGATCTTAATTTTTATGTATATCTCCAATATCGATAAAGTATTGATAAGAAACAAATGAACCGCGGATGCATCGATAATTATGCTATCGATTGTATAAAAAATGAATATATACTTGATAATCTCGTAACACGTCTATTTATTTTCAATTTTTTTTTCTACAAATTAATCGACTTTACAAGGAAAGGCTTATGTTGAAAAGATGCATGTTTTGTTTTGTACTTTGTCAATGAGTTCAGTATTGCTGAATATGAAAAATATTTTTGAAGATTGTACATAAATTTTTCTTATTGTTAGTAAATAATAGGTAAATAATCTGCATTTTTTACCTGCGAATGGAAAATATTTTTCACTGTAAGACTGAACTCAATGTTCAAAAAAAGGTTTTACTACAAAGTGTTAATCTCATATAAAAATCTAACAATGGATTTGTCTCTACATGTCTTTTAGGAGCTTGTATTCAAAGCACACATGAATTCACACGTAAAGTCGACTTATGTATATTCAGAAGATAAGTTAAAAGCTTCAAAAATATCAAACAAGAATTTCATTAATCTAGATCGTCTGTATAAATAGATCATTTTAATATATTGTCCATTTTTCTTCATAGTTCTTTCTCTGAAATGTTATAATAACGTTTTTATTAAAAAAAAAAATAAAAATAATTAATATTGAGAGTTAACTATCTGTGTAATTAAGTAGATTTAAACAATTAGTTAAAAAAAATTTTTATTTTTATTAAGCTTTGACTTTTTACAATAAATGTTAAATTATTTATTCTTTTGCAAATAAAATTTTGAAAAATCAACGTATGTAATCGTTTCGCTAGAAAAAATCCCTGGAAGAAATAGAAAGGAAACTTATTATAATGCTAAACATAGGTAACAAAATAAGAATTAACTTGTATAAAAGATTTTTTGGCGTTTTGTTAGTCGAATTAAAGAGATATTGTAAATGTCTCAGACGTAAAATCGCGTATGCGTTTCCTCTGTCACTTATTTTTATTGTAAAAGTATGAACGATTTAAGGCAAAGGGTATAAGAAATAATGATAGGTACGATTATTATTTTATTATTATTTTTATTATCAATATAATTAATATTATTGTATCAGATTAGTGATTATTCTAGGAAATAATGGATAGAGTATAAGACATTTTCACTGTTATTTACAAAAGTATTGGAAAAAGGCTAAAATAAATCATACATTGAAAAAAGGTACAAAATTCAAAGCTTGTTTTATTTTTTCATTTGTCATATATATGTACAAAAGCATTATAACAATCAGCTGTATGATATTTTATAGAAAATTAGTATTTAATAAACATTAATAATTTTAAAAGATTTTTATTAATTTTTTCAACCAAATGTCAAATAATTTAATGAATTACATTAATTTTAATAAAGTTTATTGTTTTATAAATTATTAAGAGAAAAGTGTACTTTCTCCATATTTATTTCAAAGAGGTCAAACAAAATACATAGATAGGAAAATGCTTAAAAACGACATTCCATAAACAACTAAATTATATTAATGTAATTATTAATGATTAAAATTTAAAATTGCATGTCTACAAAAATTGATATTACCGATAGAGGAGTTTGTCAAAATTGCTTATTAAATATAATATTGCTTTTGTTTGTATGGAAAGTAAATATAAGCAGATAAGTATGTCGAACGTATAAGAGCTTCTAATTTTACTTACATTAAGAATGAATAAAATAACAGTTGAACATTTCGCAAAATGTTATTTAATTATTAATAATTTTTAATATCTTCAATTCGTATTTTTTATTTTCCTTGTGAAGCAATTACACGGTTTCGGGCACTGGCATTTTAAAAAAGGTTGGTATAATTTCACGTTAAAAATTATATGTTAACTACAGAGTACTCTTTGACATTACTTTTAAGTTTTTTAATTGAAAAAAATCTATTTTGAAATATTTAATGCTTTGTAATTCCTGACTGATTTGAGTCCCTAACGAGAAATTAAATTACTGAATTCTAATAAATTAATTTGTTTATTTCTTAAGTTTTTAATAAGTTTATCAATGGATTGTCCGGAGAAAAAGAAAAGGAAAACCACAAATAAGGAAATAATTATTTGCCCTGCATGCGGCGATGTACTTCCCGATGAAACTTATCTGGAACGCCATAAAGCTATTCACGATAGTGACAGTGAAAAAATTCATATTTGTAATTTTTGTTTTACCGTAAGTTGACATCTACAAATTTGTTAAGTTACAATTGTTTTCACATTAATTGTATTAAAGTAAATGCACAACAGCGTACTTATTTACATTCAGGAATCGAATTTACGTTTTATTCGCATTTTCAAAAGCATTTACGAACGACAAAAGCATTGTAATTGAAATTTGAAATTTAAGGGCTATACCAGTTTAAGAGGCCTAAGAAGACATGTTCAAAAGCACACGACGGAAATCACCGAAATACGAAATGAAAATCCGGTAAGTTTATGTTGATAAGCGCTTATCAGAATATAAATAGTTAATCAAAATTATTATCTAGTTATTGTGTAATGAAATGTATGAATTTTTAAATAAAAAAAACAATAAATTGAAAACTTAGTTTCTAATGAAAAATAATAATAATTTCAAATTAACTAAAAAATAAGTAATTTAGGTAAACCGCAGGCATAAGAAATAAATTTTACAACTAAAATAAATGTCTTAGTATATGCGCGTACAATAGCACGTTTACTGAAATAAATTTATATAATAAATGCACGAATAGTTGCAACCAGAAGCTTCCCAACTCGAGCGAAAATCTGACGAGCCAACGATACTGCCAACGCAAGCGGAAGCTTCAAATCCCGATCGAGAATCTGGTGATCCGCCGACACTGTCGACGCAGCCAGAAGCTTCCACATCCGAACGAGAATCGGGAAAGTCGCCGATACCGATAACACCGCCAGAAGCTTCCAAACCCGAACGAGAATCCGACGAGCCACCGGTACTGACAACGCCAAAGCGACCTGTAAAGCCGTTACCTGCGATTAACTTAGCGAGAATAATAACAGCAACGTCTTCGACAATCAGTGCTTCGAGCGAAGGATCAAATTACAGGGCCGTGACGTCGGTAACTTCGTCAACTACCGCGTCGATCACCTTTCCGCCGAGAGTATCTCCGACAGAACCAATGCTCATAATTCCTGCAGTGGCGGAAGCTCCTGCGCCGATTCCGCCTAGACCTAGAGAAGCTCCTGCGGGGAATGAAACGATAAAATTCTCTATTGACAAGATACTGGGTAGGGACTCGTAAGGAAAAGCAATTAAGTTTTTCACCTTCATTTTTAAAGTTGCAAGTGTATTTTATATATGAATATTAATTGTGTATTAATTTTATTACACTCATTATTCGACTAGGGAAACAGTGAAAATTTTTTTTAATTTTGAGACAAAAGCGTTCACAGTTTTTAGCTTGGCTGAGTTAATTCTCTAATTTTTTACATGAAATGTAAAAAAATTGTTTAAGCAGCTGTAATGATTACATTAATTACTAATTTAGATAATAGTACAATTGAAAAATTAATTGTATACTTTGGACTGAATCTCATGTTTTTAATACAGCTCTGAAGACTAAGGTGACACAAAAATATTAAAAAGCTTTCGCTTATACACTAAATATATAAGAACTTTGCACAAAAGTTTTTGTGTTTAAATATAAAAAATATCTTTCGATTATAAAGCTTTTTTATGTTATTCTTTCAAAGAGACTATTTTTATACAAAATGATGCGAAAGTGAATAAACTGATTCAATTCAAATTCGTTCTAATTCATTATTGATATTATTTTTTCAAATATTTAACCAGATGTCGAATGAGAGTGACGGGGATCGTGGCTAGCTCGTTTATAAGTCGTATAAAAACTTCAGTTTAAATCACAATAAACATAAATAATTAATTTTTGATTACTAAGAATTTTTTATGCTTTTACTTCATCATTGTATTGTGCATTTGTTAATTTTTACATAAATATTTCATAAACTTAAAGAAAAAATCATCAAAATTATATAAAATTGTATAATAAATATTATGCATAACAGATAATTAAAAAAAAAAGCAATTTATATATACAATTAGCGGTAAAAAATTTAATTAATTGGATTACCAATTAAATTTAACATTTTAGTATGGCAAATAATCCCGATTTACCTCGTCCTCTAAATAATACTGCAGATTCTAGATTAAATAATGTTCATTTAATAAAAAATGAATTTTCGAAATTTGAATGTAGCGGCTTAATAGTCAACTAAAATCGCCACTAGATGGCCAGACCCTCGGATTTTCGTCCTCGCTGTTAAAATAGGCCTTTCGAGGGGTCTTATAGGGCCGCGCTGGACTGAATCGTCATCTTTGCGCAGCGGCGATATCGTAACCAATGAGGTTCTACCGAGGTGCGATTATTGCTAGTTGAAAACTTTTACCAATACCCCGCCAAGACGATGTGAAATACCATCGGCTACGGCAATTTTTGAAAGCTCCTACGGGAGCTCGTAATATAATGAAAAGTAAGAAACCTAATGAAGAAATGTAATTATGTAGCAAGTGGCTGTTGTATTTTTTCAGTTCATAAGTTTTTGTAAAAATTGTTTAAACTATTGATTTATTTTTAGGAATAGTTGTTTAGTTTTAATCTGTCTTTTAATAAGTGAAAATTGAGCGTGACTGACTTTTTAGGCAAATTTAAGGTTAAAAAAATAATGAAATAAAGTTAATGAAATTAAATAACTAATTTCTTTTTAATTCGAAAAATATTATTGAAATTATTTTATTATGTTCTTTAAAACCCTACAGTGGCGGTATTTTAATAACAGTTAATTTAAATGTAGTTACAAATTTTATTTTCGTATACATAAAAAGATTTTTAATTTAAAATTTCCGTTGGGCTTGTTCTGTAACCCATTCTTGATAAGAATATACAGACCTTTAAAATAGTATGTAAGATATCGTTTATAGTTGATGTATTATCGGTTTCAGACCTCTTTTCCGACCCATTAGTTGTGGCTTTCGATTATGTTTATAATATGCTTATTAAATAATTAATAAATAACCTAAAATTCCTTTATAAGAAATGCGCGGGATTGATATTATTGAAATTCTATTCAGCTGCTGATTGGTTTGAAAGAGGCGTTTATTTGCTTCAAATGCGTGTTCGTAATTTTGACGCAGTAAACATGAGGTTTATAATTAATTTTCTCAAAATAATAATTTTTGAAGATAATAAATGATGTATTTATCAGTCTAAACATAAACAAATACCCATATTTCGATATAAAATTAATTAAATAAATTTATAAATATCGGTGAAAGTAACAGAAAAATTTAATAATGAACCATATTTGGCACGACTCGTCTTATTCGAGAGACCGTTTGAAAATTTTACTGGAGAACATTTCGTAGAAACTGTTGACGAAAATAAGCTGATGTTATTAGTGAAGATACTATAGGCAACGTATAGATCTTAACTTTGTTTTGCAGAGAATGTAAATAGTCACGAGTTTTTCGTTAGTCCGAGGCGACCGGCGGTCACTAACTGACTGCCTTGTGAAGGGTTTTTAAAATTATGAGAAAGTGATCTGTACATTCGCTTTGCGTCGCTGCACTTCGGAACACGGTAGTCTTTATGATACATTTAGAGATGGACTAGTTTAACGCACGATTCGAATAAAATTCTAATAGGGTAAGTGATTTTCAATTTACAAAATTAATGTTCTAAATTGCGTTCTATTATTAACTGTGTGTGGTGTATTAAGTAGAGATATTCAAAACTTATTTACATGAATATTTTGAAAATGATTTTATTTGCACTATTTTCTTTTGAATTTATTTTTACAAACACTATTTAATTATTTATACACGACACAGCTAATAAAAATTATACTAGAACTCATTGGGAAATAAAACTTTCCCAATGAGGGTCAATTAAATTTTTCAAACGTGTCCTGCATCAAATGAACTTTATTTAATTATCTGTGTCGACTATTAAAAGTAATGGCGTTTTCAAATAGCAAACTCTGTATTTAAATGAATGTGTCGCATAAATTCTCAATGTTTTCGTTCCGCAATTTATTTTATTTTTCACAATTTAGGGGAGAGAGTTCCAGCTTATAATCGCGACTCGGCAATTATGGATCACTTTATTCGTTCTTGCCAAAAATGCAACATCAAGATAGGTGAAAACGAGACGATACCAGTGTATTTAAACGGCAAAAAGCTATTCTGTTGTACCAATTGTGTAAGGGTAAATATTGCATTTTACCGATCGAAAGTGATTTTCTAGTTTCTAATTATTTTTCTCTTAAGCTAATGAGTGTATTAGGAATCAATGACAATAATAAGAGAGATTTGCTTCATTCAATAACGGAAGAGATTAAAAACCAAAAGAATCTAGCTTACTCGAATAATTATATTCACTCGTTGAATAAATATTATGGACAGAAGATCGCACATTCGAAAAATCAATTAATATCGATGCAGGTAATTTCAAATTTTAGTTCACTTACTTTTTTATTTAAAAAGTACTGGTGGACACTTGTTTTATATAAATAATTATTTAATATTTATATAGTATGCATTTTAGTTGAAAAAATTATTTTTTTTTGATAAAATTGTTAGCTAACGGGTTTGCACAGTGCATAAAGTAATTAATTCAAAATTATTAATTTGATAAAGAATTTGGCATTTTTTAAAATAATTAAATTAGATACACCGACTAATTAAAGAGAATTTTTTTCAAATCTTTATAAATTTCTTTTATTACACTAAACTAAATATTCAAAAAAAATATTCATAATTAAAATGTTTCTAAACTAAAATCTATATAAACATTACTTTTTTCATTGTATCGTCTTGATTTTTTTTTATATAAGACAATCCTTAATTTAATTAAAGTATTTATGAGCAGCAAATAAGAGCCTTAGTCAAAGTATTTACTATTATTACTATTACAGGTTCACAATTATTCGAAGATATCACGACAAACGATACAATCGCCGGGACTGCCGAAATCAGACAATACAAATACGAAATCAGACTCTTCATCAGAATTACTAAAACAAAATACGAAGGTATTGTCGAATGAAACGATACTGACGAATTCGTTAAAAATGAATCCAACTTTAAATTCATTAATGGCGAAAATATCGAATTTTTCATTATCGTTTGAATCACAAGCACGCCAGCAAGCGAATAACAAAGCGCTTCATGACTCCGGGCAGCAGCAAAACTACAATGCGCCTCGCGACTCTGGACAGCAACAAAACTACAATGCGCCTCGCGACTCTGGACAGCAACAAAACTACAAAGCGTCTCATGATTCTCGACTGCAACAAATCTACAGTGCGCCTCATGACTTTGGACAGCAACAAAACTATAATGCGCCTCGTGACTCTGGACAGCAACAAAACTACAAAGCGTCTCATGACTTTGGACAGCAACAAAACTATAATGCGCCTCACGATTCTCGACTGCAGCAAATCTACAATGCGCCTCGTGACTCTGGACAGCAACAAAACTACAACGCCGCTCATGATTCTCGACTGCAACAAATCTACAGTGCGCCTCATGACTTTGGACAGCAACAAAATTACAATGCACTTCACGACTTTGGACAGCAGCAAAACTACAATGCGCCTCATCATTTTGGCCAGCAGCAAAACTTCAACGCGCCTGTACAGCAACATTATAGCGCGTCTTACGACTCCCTGCAGCAAACGCATTTGGAGAATCAAATTGGTCAAAGACAAGAAGATAAAAATTCGCTTAGTAATCAGCAAAACCAGGGCCAGAAGCATGTCGATCCGATGATTCAGCCTAACGGTCAGCTGCAACTGTACGCCAAATGGAGCGATCCCTCGCAAACTCAACCAACAAACTGGTCAGATAATCAATCCTCCGACGGGGAACCGTATCACGACGAGCACCTCCTGGATCAAGAGGTGCATAGAATCATGAACAACGAGGAGACCGAATACGATCAGTACGAAGTACAACAGCACTGGCAGATGCAGCAGAATTACAGCTACCGACAAGTGAATCGGCCCGTCGTCTATAACAATATGCTTTACTATCCAGTTCCGGCGCATCCGAGTCAACCGTGTCAATACGTAATTAATCAGCCGTACCCGCAAGCTTTACCACCTCCATACATGGTGCCAACAAATGAACAAGCCCCTCCACAGCCAAACGCGACGCACTTTATGCCGCACGCGCCGAATCAGCCCAATGCACTTCAGCCGTACGGGACGCAGGATTCGCACTCCGTTCAAGATCCGAACGGACAACCGCTCGAATCGAATCGACCGATTCACGAAATGCCGCCGCCGGGCCAACCGTACCTAATGCACCAGAATCAGCAGCCGTATCCGCCGCAATGCCTCGTTCAAACGCCCCACGGGTACATGCTCGTGCAGAATACTATGCAGCCGTATCCCGTGCATTTGGTGCAGCCGAATCTGCGGCAGCGGCCGCCTCGTCAGTACTTATCGCCGCAGCCTACGAAAGTCGTGTGGCCGCATCTGGAGCAGCAGCAGCAGCAGCTGCACCAGCAGCAACTGATGCACCAGCAGCATCAGCAGCAGCTCTCGCGGGAACAGCGCGCGCCGCACCAAGTCGCGCAGTCGGACAGCCAGCCTTTCCAGAGGGAGTCGCGGCTGCGAAGTTCAGGACAAAGGTGCCCGGATAACCGTCGACGCGGCGGGCAGCATCACATCAGGACCACGCGCACCAAGCCGCCCGGTTCGGAGAAGGTGCCGTTGCTACCGCTGCCCAAGGGACGGGAGCAGCATGTCGCGCGTGAGTAAACGGAAAACAGATCGGACGAGTCGATTTTTCAATGTGATAAGCTAATAAGCGATACGTTTACCCAAAATGATTAATAACTTGCGCTTTTCAGAACAAAACAATGACCTGCCTCCTCGTCAAAAACCTCCAAGTCCGGATAAGTCGCAGCCTCCGCAGGATGAAGGTAAATCGGATCTTCAGTCGAAACCGCGGTGCGCGGATAATGTACATCCTCCGCTGCAAGAAAGTAAATCGAATCTTCAGCAAAAACCACAACGCCCGGGCAATTTGCGAGCTCCGCAGCAAGAAGGTCGTTCAGATCTTCAACAAACACCAAAATGCCCGGATAATTTACGTCCTCCGCCGCAAGAAAGTGACTTACATCCTCGGCAAAAGCCTCAAAGCCCGAAAGACGATCAGGCAATTGGAGAACGGCAAACGGAACCACAACAGCCGGAAAAGAGGGACCAGCCGGATACCCTGCCAAAGCCACGTAAAGTAGAAGTGCCAAAAACCTCGGGAACCCGTCCCAGGGCTCACCTTTGCGAAAAATGCTTCGGCGCACCAACTGAAGGAACAAGTCGAGAGAGAGATGGCTGCAACGGAATGCAGACGCAGCATTGCTTTTTAAGCGAGTCGTCGCAAGCGGAAAATAAAACTCATCAAAATTGCCAAGCGGAGGACAAAATTCAATCGGATTCAGCAGCGGCAGATAACCGCGGAGATTTGCTACCGGACGATGAAAAATATCACGACATAGAGTGGCTTAATAAACAGATTGAAGATCTCGAGCTGAAGGAGCTGCAATTCGCAGAGCTAGAAGCAAACGAGAGGGACGAAGTTCTGCGGATCGAGAAGCATCTGTCAGAATTAAGAGACAGAAGTCCACCGGCTGGAACATCTCCCAAACCCGACGAGCCAATTCTGCGAATCCAGGAAGCAGCGCAGGTACAGCCGATCGACGAGCAGCTGCAGCCGCCAAGCTCGCCTCAAGAAAGTACGACCGGCAAAAGGAACAAGAAGAAAAAGCGCAAGTCCCAAAGCAGCCGGAACTCGGAGGATTCGCAGTCCTCGTCCGGACGTCGCGGACTATCTCAAGGCAGTCGACGATCTTCTTACAGCAGCTCCTCCTCGTCGCGAAGATCGTCCGTAAGCATCTCGTCCAGGCCGGAGCGCGTAAACGTGAACGGCGATCGGCAACGAGAGACTTCGCGAAACAATCGGCAAGATCGCCGAGAGCCCGAGAACAATCGAGCGGAAGAAATTCCCCGAGCGGAAAGCAATCATCCGGCAGGTCCAGGACGCGACGAGCCGAGTCGGCAGCCCGATCTCGACCAGCCGCCAATCGTGAACCTGCTGAACGACAAGAAGGAGGCGACTCCCGAGAACGATGCGCAAGCTCCGAATGACGAGCCGAACGGCCACGAGGCTCCGCGCGACCAACAAAACGGAAATGGGCTTGCAAACGGGCATCGAAACAGTGACGCTGCACGAGCCGAGCGAAATCTGATGTTTCGAGAAATTTTGGAACCAGGAGCCGCGGACAATCCAGGCAACGGCTTCGCTCCAATTCGACACATTCGACGGGCGCACCGTCGAAATCCAGGACGTCGACCGCCCTTCGAAGCTCCACATCTCCACTTGCACCACCGCGGAGCTAACGGACAAGCAAACGGAAACGGCCACGCTCCGGAAGTGGCTCCGCTGTCCGCTAACGTTCGACGGGCGAACCACAGAAACAATGGTGCCTTGAACGAGCGCGACAACCGACTCGCTTCGCCTGCCCGGCAAAATCAAGAGCGCGCCCAAATTCTAAATCGAGGCGTAATCATTGGCGACGCGAACGAGGACGACAACGCTCCGGAACAGCTGCCTCTTGCCGTCCAATGGGTGAACCGCAGAAATAACGAGGCTTTACGCTTAAATCGGCGCGAAAACCGCGACGCCTCGCCTGCCCGGCGAGATCGAGAAATCCTAAATCACGGTGTCGTAATTGGCGAAGCAAACGAGAACGGAAACGCTCCAGAAGCGGCTCAACAGCCCGCCAACGATAACGCTCCGGAAGCGCCTCAACGGCCAGCCGACTGCAATGCTCCAGAAGCGGCTGAACCGCCTGCCGACGATCAACCGGCGAACCGAGAGGCTTCGCCCGCCAACCGAGCGATTGCAGATCCAGGTGTCATCATCGACCAAGCAAACGAAAACGGCCACGCGCCCGAGTGGCCTCAGGAGCCCGTCAACGGCCAACCGAACGAGAACGCCCCGCCGCGGCCGAACTCCCCCCTGGCAGCGGCCGCTCCAGCCGAAGATCCAGCTCCAGCTCTGGCGCCAGCCGTCCGCGCTCGGCGCGTCATGTTCAACGAGCTATTCAGGCAGCAGCCCCCGAACCCGCCGCGAGGCCGACCTGCCCCGGCGAACGGACAGAACGCTCGGCCCTGGCCAGTCTTCGAGAACGGGCTCGGGCCCCGGCGGCCCCGGTTCAACGGGCAGATGCGCGACGAGCTGCCGGAGGGTCAACGAGAGCTGCCCAGGAACGGGGAGAATCGCGGCCCCGACGACGAGCGACGACGCGAGCAGGTAAGAAGCGCAATTGCCGGAGTGTCTGCAAAGCCTTTTGGACGGAAAAACAAGCTTGTAGAGTTGCAGGACGAGGACCGAGAGGAGGGAGGATGGCGGAGGCACGTCGACAGGAGGCGCCATCGACCCCCGAGAGGACAAAGAGGAAATAGACCGCAGCCTCCTGCTTAATTTGATGGGTTTAGTCTTGGTGTCGAAAGCGTTTAAGAGGTTATCCATGATATTGTTTTTTGTCTACGCATTGCTGTATTTGTTTTGCTTCTTTAGACGGATTTATGTAAAGGTAAATTGATAGTGCTGCTAAAAGCGCCCGAGGCAGAAACTTTCTAGAGAATTAAATTTGACCGTAAAGTTTGTTTATTGTTGCATCTGATAGCACGATAATTAAATTTGTACATAGAAAATTTTAGCTACTTTCAATTTTTTACTGTAATGGAAAGTAGGCTTTTTAATCGACTGCACTTTGAGAATCGAAAAACAATCATTGTCAAACTAATGTTTTAGTTCGCGATTTTATAACTGTTGTATTGTAATTAGTTGAGATTTTATTTTTTTTTAAACGTGATAAAAGTGTATTATGAAGTGTTCTTATTACAGAAATATTATTACAGTATAACAATATTATATTATTAAAGTAATATCTTCAATCAATCTTTATAATTTAAAATTGAATTGTGTTTTGTAGATGTTTATGAAATGTTTTGCATATAAGACTGAATGTACTGTTATTTTTGTGAATTACTGTTTATGCAATGCAGCATTAGAATGTATAAAAGACTGAAACCAATTGTAGACTAAAATAGTTTTTGAGCAACAAATAAAACAAAGTGCTACTTCAAGCTCTCAACTTCTCGTAGATTAACAAACTACCTCATTTTATATTTAGAGTAAGTAATGAAAGATAATAAATGTAATAAAAATTATTAAAAAAAAAAGAAACATGATGTAAAAGGTACGCTGCATAATTTCATGTTAGAGATAACTTTTTAGTCAATTACTATCAGGAATTCGCGTATATAAGTATAGTTTACAAAATGAGCTGAGGTATCTATTTTATTAATATTGTAAATTTTGTTTGTATTGTACTTTTCAATTATAATGATTATCTACAAGAAAATTAATCTTTTATCTGCATTTATGCCCACACGTTGATTAAGCGTACAGTTTAGTACGTCACATTTACTCAGAAAGGTATAGAGTATTAAATTATGTTTTCGACGTATTTATAAATGTAAATCTTGTACTTGACTGATTAAAGATTTTTTTAATTTACTTCGTTCTTCTTTTTGGATTTCTGCATAAATATTGCGATAGTACTACTAATACAGTCGTCATATGATAGAATTAAAAGATAAAAATTGTATCCTTTAATTTTTGTTAAGTTTGAACATTTTTTAAAGTAAGCTGTTCTTACGTAACAGTTATATTAATAGTTAGGAACGAAATAAGCGGACCAGACCCCCGACCGCTTTATCACGAACATAAAGTGTCTTACTATCAAAGTTTACAAGAATGACATTACAAATATTTGCTTTATCAGACAATTTTAGTAATAGATATTATGTCATCTTCACAGTTTCAAAATAATTAAATTATAACTCAGCGTAACATAAATTACATAAAATCTCAAAATAACCATCAAATACATACGTTGAAGTCTAATTTGTTTTTAGCTTCGAGACATTGTTTAAAATTGATAAGAGTAAATTAATTATTAGCTTTAGTACTTTAATTGCAATGTACGATAACACAAAGAATATCGCTGCTATGAAACCATAAATATCTAAAAGACTGGCTTGCCACCACGGCATATTTACTACTGGAGATCTTAAAGCATTTTTGCCATGTCTATGTATGTATTCAATCCAAAATACTGCCGTGTTTATTGGACTTAACGGCCGATCCTTAAATTCGTTACTAAGTTTTTGTACGGCTTTCCT
>JAWWEM010000027.1:3542985-3561092 GCA_035582935.1 Ormyrus thymus
TTCTCACGTTTAACGTACAAAACAGATTTATCGATAATATGACTCATTATAGGTACTCATTAACTCGCTGATGACTCATAGTATTTTTAAAGTCAACAGTGCAGTTTATATGAAAATAATTTTGTTATACTATCTACCGTGTATAAATTAATTAGAATACGCGTTACTTTTAACTTTATAGCAATAATTGTTTGCAACAATAACAACACGATATGCTGTTCGAATGTAATTCGATAACCTACAAATTTCCGCCAGTGCATTACTAGCGACCCTATATAAAAAGCAAACATTCACTTTAAACAAATAAATCATCCGTCTTCCGCAGGCGCGTGCCTGCCCTATCCGAGAAAAAAAGTAAAAACAGAAGAGGTTAAACAAAGCCCGCTTCCCACAATTGCTCGAAACAAATGCACTCGCAATTCCGGGGCGAGTCTCTCGCCCGCGCGCGATGCGGCGCGGTACACTCGAGGCAGCGAGAGACGAAGAGAGATTGCCCTAAAATTAGACAGAGCCTCTTACACGCTCTTAGCCCGAGAGATCGCTCGGGATCATTAATTATCGCGCCGCTGGAAAAAGGCCGCCGCCGGGAAATCGAGGGCTCGGAGCCGGCCAGGCGGCGGGAGAAAGAAACGCGCTGGAAAGCAAAGGCACGAGGGGGGAGAGGTGTCGCCTCCGTTACGCTGAAATTGCGGCTCGCGAGCGCAAGATTAATGGCAGCGCGAGAGCGTAATTGCAGCTTTTTGCGCGCGACTCGCAGCCGAGTGCAAACACGATATCCTCGGGACTGGCTGTCGCGGGGATTTTTCGGGCTCGCGATGCGATTCGATTCTGGAGCGAGACGCTCGGCGGGGGGGGGGGGCTGCGCGACGGCTGGATGCTGTTGGTTAATGGGATTATTTAATTGGGAGGCTGCAAGTTCTTCAAGTCTTGAACATCATTTCGGAATGAATTGATTCGTTGGATATTAAAAAATGATTTTTACCGTTTTAATAATGAAACGAGACACCTTGAGAAGTGCAGAAAAAAAGTTTGCAGTGCATTAAAATCTACTAATGTTTATGATTTATGTAATAATGATACTTTAATGATTATTCAACCAATAATTAATTTATTACCGGCGGGTAATTACTCGGATAATAAAAGTGCAGATTATTGCTCGGTCGGAGTAGAAAGTGACAAGCATGTAAAGCAAATTGTTTGAAGGGTGAATAAAATCATTAAATACCGCGTCAATCACCGGGAGCGCAAGTGGACTCGGAAAGATTAATGGACCAGTTTTATTTGACATCATGTTTCGATTTATCGACAGAATACATTAGCCGCCCGTTAAATTACTTAGCTCATTTGTGCGCGTAACAAAAAAAAAAAAACGTTTTAGTATTATGCGCAACGCGACCATTTATTTTCTTATATACTCTTAATTGCTTAAAACTAATAATGCCGTTCTTTTTTCAGGCAATCATCGTACAGAAATAAAGCAGCACCGTAAGCCAATGATTTTCTTCGCTTTCAATCGAAACGAGTAATACAATTTACGCTGCGCCGGAAATGCAATTATTCTACTCAGCAGTCAAGAGCTTTCTGCAGATCGTAAATATAGCTTCAACTGGGACCGCGCCTGAGACAATAATAATGTATATTCTCAGTCGTCACGCACAACTGCAAACGCGATTAGGACTGATGATACCAAATTCGTCGTTGTCTAATTAACTTTTCTAATTACTTTCGAGGTAATTAATTATGGCGCTGACAAGCAGGTGCAAATTTTTCAATGGCTGAGTTATGAATTTGTAATTTGAAGTATAAATATAGAATAGCTGTTCGTTCCGTAAACTAGTGTACATTTATAATTTCTTGTAATGACGAATGGAATACTTTGATTTTCCATCTACTTTTTTTTATACATTATTAATGCACTATTTTCTTGCTATTGTTTTTACGCGTAACCCTAGAATTCTCTGAAGGAAGTTGCATCACTTCTTGAAGAACGAGCACTTTTACTCGAACTTGCCAGTGTGATTGATTCTTACACAATGTAATAACTGTGCAAACTCTGCTCTCATAAGCCGAATGAAACAGATACGCAGGAAATGAACGGCATTGTTATAGGTAAATAACCACAGGTTTCAGCTAGATTGAGGTCTCTCAAACATTACTTGTCCTTTGCATTTAACTTTCTTCATCCAAAGTAGTTGAAAGTAAGCAGTTATTTTTCATCAGTTATCTCTGATTACTCGAACTGCTCAATTCCCGGGTAAGAAAAATTAGCATTTTTCATCAGTCACCCGGCAGCCGATCATAAACATTTAAACCCAACAACGCCCAGCGAACCATCAAATTAAATAAAGCTCCCTCCCGAACCGGCTAAAATTCTTATCGGACACAAGAAGCTGGCGAGTCCGGAAGGAAATTGAGCGAATTCCGCCGGGAAGAATGCAAAGTCGAAAAAAGCCGAGCAGGCGGCAAGGCGGCAGCTCGAGTTTCCTCGGTGAGTGGCAGGTTCGCTAATTCCCGGGCGGCGTTCGCGCCACGAAACCAATATACCCCGAGGCAAGTTCGGGACAGCCCCGAAAGCGCGGCGTCATCGCTTTATATGTAGTTTCGCGCTCCACCCTCCCTCCCCCCCCTTCCCCTTCCCTCCCCCAAACGCCCAAAGGCTGCTTTCATTAGCGGAATTTCAATTTTCCAAGTGTCATCGGCTGGATAAGCAGAGACTGCGATTGCCCGTGACAGCCTGCGAGTTCCCGAGAAGCGAGATCCTTTTGACGGAGATTTATTGAGGGTTTTGTGTAGATGGTGAATTCAAGTTTACAGAAATTCAGCGCGCTTTCGAGGAGCTTCTGGTGCTTCGGAGCTTTTTCTGCCTGGGATCCTCGGGGTGGCAGGTCAGAGTGGAAATTAAAAGTAAAATAATGCAGAATACGATCTTTGTAATTTCAAAGAATCCAACCTTTGACATCGGTATAGTTTACCTTAGGTGTGCTAACATAATTAAGAATTCAAAGCGCTGGAGTGCAATTCGCGCGCCTCTATAAAATCTAAGCAATCCTCGATAAAAAAAAGAAATCCCGAGCCAACGCCGCGAGCCTCCGAGGCACGAGTTAAAGTTCGTTTCAATTACGCATTCCCAGTCTGGCTGATCGCTCGTCCTTGCAATAAGCGCTCTCGGGGCCCCTGCTCGCAACAAGAACCGCGGCCGGGTATAGAAGCGCCGCTCTTATTTCCTCGCACGTACACACATGCAGAGAGAGAGAGAGAGAGCCCGGCTCTCCGCGCATATAGCCTCGGACTCGCGGCAATGGCGGGCGCGAACCGCCCAAGATTAACGATCTCCTTCGCGGAGAGCTTTCACGAGTATTACCCAAGGGGAGGGTCGGAGCGAAAGGATACACACACAGAGTGCCGAGCCCCTCTCTCTCTCTCTCTCTCTCCCTCTTTTTGCGCCTGCGGATTCGCTCCCATTTGCCTGCGCGCGGGGCCGACGATTCGATTTTCCTACGTCGGAATTCGCTCGTTACATTGTCGTGTGTGTATGCAACTACGCGCCGCCGCCGCCGCCGCCAGCTTTTACGAGCCCGCGAGCTCGAACGATGATGGCGCGCCGCTGCTTTTTTAAGAGATTGATATTCGCGAGCTGCGCCTCGCGTGCCGAGCCCGAGTTCTCTCCGAGGAGAGTGCTGTACAGGGCTCTCTTTTTTATTGGAGGCGTGCGTGCACCCGCGGGGCTCGATACTTTTTCGTATGAATAATATCGAACGGCCTTTTTTCGAGCCGCGCCAAGGCGCCGAGCTATATGCATGCGAATTGAGGGATCGCTTTTACGGCCCGGCTTGATTACTGGGGTTGCTGCGAGCAGGCGGCGGAGAGGGGAGGGACGCGCATGCGCGCAGGCGCGATTGATATGGTACTGCGCTTGTTTTTTTAGCGTAATTTATTCCTTTTCGAGGTTTAGAGCTGTGTTATTATTCTTCTGGGAGAGTAGATTAAATATATGGTTTTCTTATCGCGCCGCGGCGTTGAAGGAAAGTTGTTTCGGTTTCGTAGATTGGAATTGCGAAAAAAATATGGAGGAGATCCGGGCGCTAAAATATTGTTCAAGGCAATAAGATTCATTTACGTTTTATAAAATCGCAGGTTTCTTTTTGAATAACAATCTCTGAAATGTGCCACTTCTGGGTATTTCTGTGGAACATTATTTGAATACATTTCGTTTTGAATAAGTATTACGTATTCAAGCTTTAGAAATAAATGAATAAGACATGTAAATGTTTTACGAAATAAAAGTATACTTGGCTGGAAATACAAATTCATATATTACATACGTCAATGCCTGGAATCTATTAAAATTGATTGGGTTTTTGTAGATTTCAAGAAGATTTACCGACTTCCGTAAAAACGTTTTTACAAATTTGAAATCCATACGCGAGTTGAAAATAATTTTATTTGAATCGCAAATTAGACGCAGACGGTCTTCTTCTAAATATAAATAATTTAATCTTTGTTAAAAAAATTAACTGCGCACAAATCCGCCACTAAGCATTCCCGGCCAATAATTATAAGCTCACTGCATACCTGAGCACGAAAAAGAGCTGAAGCTTTAACTGTCATTCTTTCAGTTCGTTCAACTTCCCCGCGCGCGCACACGTCGCTCGCGCTCCCGATCCCTGCAATCCTCGCACCTTCCCGCATTTCTCTCGCCTGGCGTTAAGCCACACCCCTCTCTATAAACCACCCCGTTCCCCCGCCGCCGAGCCGCATGCAAATCCGCCGGCCGCGATCCGCGCGCTCGTCCCTATTTTACGAGCCGCCGCCGCCGCCGCGCAGCTCGATACGTGCGGTTTTTTTCGCGCGCGAGAGCGCAGCGTGTGCAGGTTTTCCGTCGCGAGCGCGCGCGCCGCTTTTTGCGCCGGCGCGTTTCGGCCCGGGCCGCGCGAGGGTATATAATTGCAGGGCCGGAGTGTGCGCAGGGCGCGGCCGGCTTTCGGGAGGTAAGAGGCTGGCTTGTCGACCGCTCGGCGAAGGGGTTCAATTACCGACACCTTTGCGCAGTTTTTAGGAGAGAGGTTTAGGCTAAGGTATAACGCGCGGATAAGTATAGATTTTGCCTCGGTGTAGGAGGTCGTAAGAGATTGCCGAGTGTTTAATATGGTTTTTCGGAAAGGGAGGAATATTGTTTTTAGGGTACTAGAAATTGTATACGAATTTATTATTCTTTTCGGTCAAGCAGACTCGGAACATTTTTAATTAATAATTCAATTATGTAGCTGCTTTCTAAAACAAAAAGCAAAAACTGCAGTTAGGCTTTAGAATTGATCAACGTATGTATTATATACGAATATGACCTTAGTTTTGCTTCATCATGTCAAAATTTTAATATATCTTAGTTTTTAAGACTTAAGGTATGCTTATTTTCAAGATTAAAAAACAATTTTTAAAGGTTGGACCCATGACATTGTGTATTAGTACCAATTGCAATGCTCAACTTACCTTATTTCAACTAAACCCAAAAATAATTTTTTTTAAATATTACCAACTAAACTATAAAGTGCAAAACTAAAGATTATACACAAATGTTCGAATGTGAAGGAAGTTAAAAATATTTTAGCTTAATATTGAATTATCGCGGAAGACAATAATGCACAAAATATGATTGACCGAATTATTAAAAACTGTCTTTTTTTTTCTTCAAAAATAAACTTACCTTAAAGTGCTTAAAGATCGAGATATTCCTAAAATCTGACGTGATGGAGCAAAACTAAGGTCAGACTCTTGTAGAGTAGATTCAAATACATAATACAGACATACGCGTCACAAAGCAGTCCACTTTGCGTTTTTTGTGTAAAATTGTTATTTATTTAAAAATTTGTTGTACCATTGCAGTTGTAATTATAAAAATTTATATATAAAATATAAAAAAACCTGTTAACACAAAAATCAAATTATGTTACTTTTTATTTCCACTCAATATGATTCAACTGTACATTTATTTTAAACAAGATTAATAATCATTATATTAAGACATAAATAGAAAGCGCTGAAAATAAGAATTTTAATTATTTAACACTATAAAAAGAATTTTATCCACATTAACAGTTTCCGAACCTTTGAGACCGTGGCGCAACCTGTTGGTAAGGAATAGTTTGCTGTGTGAATGGTAGTAGTGAGAAGTATAGGGTACTATTTTATCAATTTCAGGTAAACTAATACAATAAGTGTATCTCTGCACTACTGATAAATAATAACATATTTTTGCTGTTTTATAAATTGTATTTTAATAACACATGATAAATGTAAGCTTAAAACACATGCCCCTTACATGCAATTAACAGTAATTTAAAAATACAGCTTTATTACTGTTATGATGAATAACGTCTTCATGACTTACCTTCATAATTATGAAAAGGAAATAAAATGTATAAGTTGACCATTGAAAATTAAAAAAAAGTGGAACGCGTTAGTTTCGTAAACACATTTGTAGATTTTTTTTTAATTGACTAAATTGTGAAAAAATCTTTAAATTAATAAAATAAAATAAAAACTTATTATAAAAGTTCTTATGCGTATATTAAATCTGCAATCTGCTTTTAAAAAACTATATATATATATTATTTATAAAAATTTTTATTTACATGCAATTTCAGTTTCAAGAGCAATAGAAGTCTTTTTCATTAAGAAATAACACTCGTGCCGTGATTTTTCATATTTTTAATCTAGAAACAGTCGACGCTTCCTCGTCAAATTAAACGCCAAGGAAAACAATGAAATTCAATTTGAAATATATAGCTTCCAATGCCTCGAACCCATTATTTAAATAACCGTTACACCGCGTCCATCCCAAAAACCCTCTCCAGCCAGAGCCAACTTGTGCAATAATGCATTCATGCACGAGGCTCCGATTCCAATCCATCTTCCTCGTCGAGAATAAACGACGCAGCTGTTATTTAAAAAAGAAAAACGCTCGAGTAGAGAAAGAAGACAAGAGTCGCGCCGGCGATAGAGCAGCAAGGCGCTCAGTAAACGGCATCTCACCACCACAGACTCAGGACGACCGGCTTGGCCGGCGTGGTACGACCAATCGCGTCGCGACAGCACTAAGAGCGAGGCTCGCCGCCGACGAAGATAACCCTATGCGCGGCGCTCCGTTCGGAAAGAGGACGGAGCGAGTCGCGCAGCAGCGAGAGAAAGAGAGGCCACGTCTCTGCCGACACGCCGGCAGTTCACCACTTGCATTCGCAGCGCAGTTAATAGTTTTTCCCCGACGATTGCAATACGCAACTACTGCCAGGATGATCGCCAAGTGCCTACTGCTGGCACTGCTTGCCACCACCTGCTTCGCCGCCGAGGAGGACGTCTACGAGTGGAACGACGGAGACTTCTATGAGGAGCTCAAGCGCCATGATAACACACTTGTCATGTTTTACGCGCCCTGGTGAGTTCGCGCTCGTCGCCTGTGCGACGCTTCCTTCCCTTATCTCGACCGAGATGCTCGCTTCTTTGCCACGATTTTCGAGCCTTCCCCTTGACTCGGAGGGGGTTAGGAAAAGACGGAAAGCGTTGGAAGTTCGCGCGAGAGATATATCTGTAACGTAACGGGATCGGAGATGGAGAAACGCAGTTGAGAGTACAGCTATTGTTGGATGAAATTGAATGGCTTTCAAGGATGTTTGTTTCACTTGAGAGCAACGGCAAAGCATTTTGAGGTTTGATTTTATCGATTGCTATAGACGCAAACACTTATCAACTGCAAAGTTTTGCAGAATATAATGCGGGAGTTGGGAGGGACGTGAATTTGCTGATGCAGACTTTGGAATAGAGATTGTGCCGTATTATTCTTACTTTGATAATTCTGAGTTAATTTATGAATAAAATTTATACTCGTCGTGTCAGTAATTTGTTTAAACAGTAACCTTTGCAGAAAAACAAAAGGATAAATTAGTTAATTAATGATGACGTTTTAATAACTCTTGATAATAATGATTCTTATAATATATTTACATTAGTACATATATAGAATCACAACAGGTGTAAATATTTTGGTCTCAAATCAATACTGGATACTAAAAAAAATAAACTTTTTGTACACAAACATAATTTTGATAACAAAACTTTTCAAGATATCATTATAAAGGCTTCAAATATTTTATTATCAATGAAAAATAATGCCAGATAAAATGTATTTTTAAACAGTGATTTTAATAAATCGAATTTACAAGAAAATTAAATTCTGGTGAAAATTTTTTTTAAAATAATAAATTTTGACAACTTTAGAAAAGTTTCTTTTTTAATGATTAGATAAAATGTAATTTTGTAATATAGCTTTTTAAATTTACTAGAATTAATTACATACCTTCTCGTGACATGATTTTTCGTGACACCTTATGTCACGAGAAAAATTCAAAGATTCATTTCAATTACAACAGGTGTGGACACTGCAAGAAGCTAAAGCCAGAATATGCAAAGGCTGCTGAACTATTGAGAGGCAATGATCCACCAATCACTCTTGCCAAAATTGATTGTACCGAAGGTGGCAAAGAGGTTTGCAACAAGTTTTCTGTCAGTGGATATCCAACTTTGAAGATCTTCAACAAAGAAGAGTTAGTTGGTGACTACAATGGACCAAGAGAAGCAGCAGGTATTGCCAAGTATATGAAGGTAAATAGATATTTATTTGAAAATAAAAATTACTTTTATTTTTTACAATTACAAAAATTACTTTAACAATCGTTAATAGTAAATGAACGGCCTTTCACTCAGCCGGTTAAGGCGTTGGTTTGTTTGCTTCGAAGTAAACGCCGAAATTTACTTCCTAAGAAAAGGCTGCTCAAGAGCGGGAGTTCGAATCCACTCGTCAGTTAAAAAAAAAACTTTGCGGAATTTTTCGATGACGGGAATCGAACTCGTTGACCGCAATCGTCCTTAAAAAAAAACGTGTACCAAAACCTACTTGCTATAATTGTACTCCTGTCTCGTCCGAATATACGAACGGGGGATGTGTGACAGTAAATAACTAAATAAAACATTTTTATACATATAAATAGGCTCAAATTGGACCTGCCTCAAAGGAACTCAAGCTTGTTAATGATTTGGAAGAATTTTTGAATACTGAGGAAGTCTCCATCATTGGATTCTTTGAAGAGGATGATTCTACCCTGTCTGCTTCATTCCATGCTGTCGCCAAGAAACTGAGGGAAAAGCACAGATTTGCCCACTCCATTGATAAAGAGGTCCTTGAAAAGGAAGGCGTTAAGTGAGTAATTGATTTCTTCTTTATGTAAATTTCTTTTTCAATTAATTTATATATTTTAAACTGTAGTGAATGTATTGTTTAGTTTTAAAGTATAAATAATGTATATTAAATGAGCAATGACTGATTTGCATTTGATTTTAGGAATGGCATTGTTATTTACCGACCCAAGCTTCTCCACAGTAAATTTGAACCAAGTAAGGTTCAATATGAGGGCGGAGATTCTATTAATGACATTAATGAATTTATCAAAGCAAACGTGTAAGTTTTTGAAATTAAAATTATGAAAAACATTTGTAATTTTAAAGGCAAAATAATTATGAAGCTTTAACAATCTTTTTTTTTTATTTTTTAGTTACGGGTTGACTGGTGTCCGCACTCGTGACAATGCTAGCGAGTTCAAGTACCCATTGGTCATTGCATACTACGGTGTCGATTACCTTAAAAATCCTAAAGGTACCAATTATTGGCGTAATCGCATCATGAAAGTTGCCAAGGATTTCCCTGAATACACCTTCGCCATCTCCAACAAAGATGAGTTCCAACACGAGCTTAATGAATTCGGTATTGACTTCGTTAAGGGTGACAAACCGACTGTCGTTGCTCTCGATGATCGCTCAAAGAGATACGTAATGAAGGATGAGTTCTCCGTCGAAGTTTTTGAGCTTTTCATGAATGATTTACAGTCTGGTTCTTTGGAGCCATTCATGAAATCTGAGCCAATTCCTGAAGACAACAGTGGCAGTGTTAAGGTTGCCGTAGCCAAGAACTTTGACGATGTTGTAACGAACAATGGCAAAGATACTCTTATTGAGTTCTACGCTCCGTGGTGCGGACACTGCAAAAAACTTGCTCCAGTTTTCGAAGAATTGGGTAATTACGTATTTTTTTAATTACTGAAATCAAATGTAAAATTATTTTAATTTTTGTTATTTGTTTATAAATATTACATCTTTTGTTAATTAGGTGAGAAGTTGGCTAAGGAAGACGTAGAAATTGTTAAGTTTGATGCCACCGCCAACGATGTGCCTGCAGGTTATGAAGTTAGAGGATTCCCCACTTTGTTCTGGGTTCCCAAGGATGCCAAGAACAGTCCTCAGAAGTACGAAGGTGGCCGAGAGCTCGACGATTTGATGAGATACGTGGCTAAGCATGCCTCTAGTCCTCTGAAAGAATTCGATCTCCATGGCAAGCCACTTAAGAGCGAGTTGTAAAAAGGAAACTATTTCTTCCGCTACACGTTTTAAGACTTATCACTTATTATTGTGAACATTCTGTGGTATTTTTGGATTTAACTTTCGAAATTTTTCATTTATTATTAACATTTTAAACTAAATATTACATTTAAAGTTTAGATAAATTAAAAAAATGTTCTGCCACGATTAAAAAAATATTACCAGAAATGTAGCAATAGTTGAAAAGGTGATTTGTGCTAGATCGTGTATTTCCGTTTCAGTTCTTTGCGAACTGCGTTTCTTGTATGAAAAAAGGCTGGAATTGTCATTCCTCACGAAACTGTGTTTTTTCTCCGAGTCTCTCGAACACCGAAAGACGATAAATCCTGTGGTACTAAAGAAACATTGCACCAAAGCCACAATCAAGAACGGTCGGTACTATTTTTGAAAGGCTCATAAAACTCTTTTGTATAGAAATGGTATCTAAGATTACTGAATTGTATTTGCCGAGTGCAGTGAGTGACGTTACGAGTGTATCTTCTTGATGTTTTTCCATCTTAGAAGAAGATAAAAATCCATTAAAATATCCAATTTTTTTTTAATGGAAAGTGTGTTTGTCAAAAATATGTAACAATGATGCATTTTACAGATATATTTTCCAAGATTTTTCAGATACTGTGCGATTAGTTTTATAAATTGCTGTCGATCGGTGCTTTTTTCCGCGATGATGCGTCCAATGAAAAATAGGTTTAATAAATACATTAATTTTTGTTTACACGAAAGTCAATAAATTGTTTTATATGAATTAATTTTTTGATTATTTTACCTACTTTTTTATTCATTTACAGATTAAAATAATTAATAATGGATACATATTATAAAAACGTGTGTTCTATGGAAAAGCAATTAAATTTAATGTGAAGACTTGTGATATTTTTTACACTAATAATTCAATTGTAGTTGCTTTCAATTTAATCTTACAAAACTAATGTTATACGTCAATACATCAATAAAAGCAATCGACCCATAGATGCCTTGACTTTGTTTGTCAAAATTAGTTATAAATGTAAGAAATGTTTTTCTTCTCACAAATACTTTGAGATCATGTAAAATAGCTTTTAATTAAAACAAAATAAAATAAAATTTTCATTCAAGTTGAATTCTTATTTTTAAATATTTAATACAATCGCTGTAATAATGTAATACATGAGAATAGTAACAATTACGTTTTACATATTCATTTTATAATGAAATTCAATAATTTTTTAATCATTGTGGAAAACTAAGATTTTGAAAAAATCAAATCAATCAAAAGTTAAACTGAAATTTTTCAAACAATGCAAATGATTTTTACTGAACAACAAACTCGAATCAATCATTTAAAAAAACTACGCAAATGGGAAATATCATGAAAATCGATTGATTTTTACTTTTATTATTGTTTGAAAACTAAGACCTATTTTTTTTTAAATTTGTTTTCCATGAATAATTTATGACGAGTGATACAATCGGCTTGAATTTTACACACATTAAAAATGAAATTAATGTATAAAGCCGTTTTCAAGAAACTAAAATTTTTAAGAAAATCATATTAAATAAATTCTCTATTACCTTTCGCAGATGGCAAAACTATTTTAAATGAATTCTTTTTAAGTTAATTCTGTTTAAAAAAAATTCATTTCGACTGCCGTTAGGCATGGGTTTTTTGCTCAACCAAACTTTCGCGCTCACATATTTTTGTCAGATCCCCTCCCTGACCGATTGAAAAGCGCGGTAAAAGTGCTTTATCAGATGTAAAAGGTTGACAGATTCAATAAGTATTTTTAAAAAAATAATATTAAGCATCCTTAAAAATGTCTATACACCTGCACATTAAAAAAGAAACCATCACTGCAGCGAAACCACCTGTATTGCACTCAATGCCTTGTAAAATTCACGAAGACGACACCGCTAATGTCGAGAAATATTTTAAACCTTATATTAAAAATATTGACGATGAATGTGAGTATTCTAAGTTGAATTATCTTTCTTTATTATTGATAAAAATTTTAAGTAATGAGCATATTTGTGGAATAGATTTAAAATCATCGTTTAGAGGTTATCCTCTTGAGGGCCAAAAGATTTTAGTGCCAAAGGGTTACACAGGGATGACATTTTTTGAGTACAAAAAGCCAGACGCTGAAGGAGCAGAGCGTAATATTTATGCAACAGGAACATTTACAGAATTTACTTATTGGAATTACGATAAAATTCCATCAAAAAATGATGCCTTCATATCTGCTCTTGAGTGGATTGATATAGCAGAAGCAGTAAGTGTCTTTGCATTCATAAAATGCTGAATTTTTGTTTTGATAATAATTTTATTTGTTTATCTTTACAGTTGCACTCTACAAAAGATCATGAAACTGAAAGTGAAAAAACTGCATGAATGGAGAATAAATAAAAATTACTGTTTATAGATATAATAATTTTTTTATTTTTAAGTTATTTGATAATGTGTTCAAATATATTTTTATAAATCGCAATAAAACAAGTATTAAAAATCATTTAAAAATAATACAAAATTGGTTATACAATTGTAACTATGCCTTGACATATATTTACTATGTGAAATAGTTCATAGCTGTTTGCTTACAATGTTATAAACTAATATTTTTTTTCTGAAACATGAAAGTGTTTCTTGAGCATATTTCATTCATACTTCATGGCCTATGAATTATGGCTACTCACAGCATTATCGGACAATGTATCATATACTACAGATAGAATGTAGAAGAGATCGAGATTAGTATTTTGTGCATTATTCCCTTGTTTTACAAATTCACTTGCATGCTCATTATTAGACCGTTTTATTTCATACTACATATCATTTACTCTTTTATAAATCCTATATTTACACTATAAAGCACAAAGAAACATTTACACTGATATCAGCATGCTATAAGCAGTCTGTATATTTTGAGCTAAAGTGATAGTGAGTATTGTGAAACTATCTTGAAAATGGTTCATTGATTCTAAGCAGTGCTGAAAAATTGTTTTAGAATTTCACAAGATTGTCTTGGAGATTTGATATACGATATAAAAATGAATGATAAAGTATGTAATGATTATGAAGTAACGTAAAAAATGCTAGGTCCATTATTTTATAAAATTATCTGGAAAGTTTAAAATTCTACTACTTGTCTGTTTAGAATTAGATTTGTGTAAGATCAATTTCAGCACTGATTCTAAAATCAATGTTATAAATATCAATAAAATTCTAAGCATATGTAAAATTGTACATATGTATTATAGAAGATTCATATAAAACACTTCAAAAAATGTTAAACCGTATTGTATTGCAATAATATTTGCATACAGTCTTATTTTGTATATTTTACGTTTGCTAAGAAATTAGAAATACTGATGAGTTTGGAAAAAAGCATTCCAAGTTGAAAATGTAGTTTAAGTAATTTCATAAGTTCTTTTAAAAGTATAAAAAAACTCTTATTTATATACATATAAATATTCCAAGTTTCTATTATACATTTCACAGAAGAATGTTATTAATTATTGTAATTAATATACTAATGTATAATGTGGTAATGATTTCTAATTATAAAATTAATTCATACTTAAACAAAGATAAAAAATAGATATGCTTGTATTTGAACTTTGTAATGGTTTGTAAGAAAATAAATGTTTATGAAACTTAAAAACGTGAAAACAAGTAAATTCTTTGTTTTTGTTCTTTATGAATTGTAGAAAACTCTAAATTCATATGTTTTTATATTGTCATCCAAAAATACTTTTAAATCAACTCGATTTATTTAATCAAAGTTTTTTTTTGGAAACAAAATTTTAATTTTATGCTAACAAAGATTTAATTTTCTAAATAACTTATTTAATCTTCATCTTTTTCATAATGTTTGAAAAGAAATAAAATATTATTTATAACTATCTATTGTTTTTTTAAATAGCTTAATTTATAATCATCAAAAGTCTTTTTGGAAGATATATCTTATGCCTTTAAAGATATAAGAAAATCGTAAAAACTGACTAGCTCAAGAAGTCTAAATGTGCATTTAGCTACATAATCAAGACGAATGATGTATGTACCCTGTGTACTTATATACATAAGTAAAAATGAAATCAATCTACGTGAAATCATTGTGATCCTGATGGTATTTAGTTTGTTCTTGCTGCTGCTTAATGAAAGCGCTTAATCTGTTTAGTAAAAACTGTTTGTCGTGTCCTTCCAAGACCAGTTGATTTTTTAGAACCGTTACCATATTCTTATTGGCCATTGACACTGCATAATAATAATATAACAACAAAGTGAGTATTAGAAAGGCTGGAACTCCAAAGCCTGCAGTACCTATATAAGATAAAACTGATCTAAGCCAAAGTGGGAGTTGCAAAAATGTTGCGACTATTAGACTCCACGACGAGTCAAGGCCTTTGAAAGGCCCACAAGCTTTAGATGGATTGATTTTCACGATACAGTATCCAACCGGTATAATAATCAGTATGTAGCAAACTAGTAGAATCAGCATGAATAGCGATTGCGATCTACTTGCTCGGTAAATTTGATTTGATGGCTTACAGTTGACGAGACAGGCAAATTTCTTAATATAAAATAGTATAAAAGAGCCTAAAATTGAAAATAATGGTAAGAATGGCACGAAAAAAGTACCGAGCCAGCAGATGGTTTGCAAGTACACGATATCCAAAACGTGCTTTGATAAATCGAACTCTTGCTGACCAACAAATCTCAGGAACTTGTTTTCTGAGTGTCGACCGATGAAAGACCTCGGGAAGTTCACAAAGAATGTCATAAAAAATTGGCTGATGAGATCTGTGATGTAAAGCTTCAAAAACTGTTGGCCCACAAAGGTTTCCCAACATAACGGACGCGTTCCATTCGTACATTCGTCTTCGTCTATGTTACCGCCGATTCTGACGTAAAAGCTGCTAAGTAGAACCGCGAGTGAAGCTAATCTAAGGAATATAGTGCGAAACAGCGTAAGTCTTACAACGAATGGAGGACTGTAACTCTCAAGGCTAATGAGATGACGGAAAAGCACCGGTATAATGATATTTAGTAAGACTATGCAAATATATGGCAAAAATTCGAAGAATAATAGGGTCATTGCGTCAAGGCTCATATCATTTAAGCTTGGCCGTTCAAAAGTTTTCGCTTGAGAATATACTTGATCGAAGGAGAATCGAATCACGTAGAAGATAAAAATGCCACAGGAGCAAAGAATCAGAAATACAAGGACGTTTACAAAAACGCGGATCAGGCACAACTTAAATTTCTCCTCACGCGTACGATTCTGCCGCTCCTCTTCAAATCTCTCAGATTCCAGTAATACCTGCCAATTAAAAATGCACTTAGTAAACGTTTTTAAAAATAATAAATGGTTATAACGTAATTTAAAAAAAAATCATTACCTTTATTTCATTATAGAGAGCTTTATGCTTGGTTTCCGAGGCTTTTTCATTATTAATACAGTAATCCCAGCCGCCGAATACAAGATTACAGTATCGATAAAACTGTCCTTCTCCTTCTACAACGCGTTCTCTAAATCCTTTAGCTGCAGATCTAACTATTGCCACTAAGCTTACCACGAAAACAACTATCATGGTACAAATATAAGCTAGTGGCAGGTTATAGTAAAAATCTTGTTCTTTGTTGGAATGAATCGAAGAGGAATATGCCCCATAAAACAACAGGCTGTACTCAAACAGATTGTTCACTTGGAAGAAGTCTATAAAAGTATGGACTTCTTGCGATTTGTTCCAATACATTTCGGGACAACAGGTAGTTTCCGTGCTGTTGATTGAAGCGCACACGTCGTCTTGTGGCACTTCTAAAAGTACAGTGGGTAAAATCAAGAAGACCATGATGATACCGAATAGAACGATGTTCAAAAATAGAATCCACTTTATAAAAAGAAAGTATGCAACTATTCCCATGCCGAAATTTCCCCCAATCCTCTTGAGACTTGTACTCCAAAGCTCCATTTTTGAATATGCCTCTTTTGCTCTTATTCGAAAAGTCTGCCATGCTTTTCTGCGTTGCCATTTTAATTGATCAAATCCTTGAAGTCGAAGCTTTGTTGCACTCTAAAAGGTATTCATGTACTTTATAGTTTTTTTACTTAAATTTTAAATATGTACCATTTGTAAAAATAAAATAGTATTTTATATTTTCAATAAATCAAATTAATGATTTGAAAGCTGACCTGCAATTGTTTCTTAAGATGAAGCTTTTGTGACATACAAACAGGCATTGCCTTAATTTGCATAATTTCTTCCCAAGTACGTTCTTCATTGGACAAATTTTCTGAGAGATCAGGTAACATAGAAACAGCTGCATCTTGAACATTTGTAGACATTCGTCTTGCTGTACTTGTAGCACATCTTGAACGAGTACTCGTTCGCCTTCTTAAAGTGGTGCGAGGTTCGTGTCTCACCCTTTTTGCTGTAGTAGTAGCTAAAACAGAAAAAATTCTAAAATTATTTTGATATTTTTTTTATAAGGACTAATTTAATCTTTCCGAATGTCTAAAAAAATCATTACTTAATGATTAATCAAAGAAGTAGTTATATTGACACAATTAAAAATTTATGTGAAAGCAACAATAAAAGTTTGATTAAACTTCCTGTTATCTAACTGTTATCAAGCTATCTTTTGTTCTAAGAACAGAGTTATATTACAGGAAACTAAAAGTTCATATCAACTTCTGACAACTACTATTAAGCACAACTACTATTCTAACGCACTGATAATAATAAAAATAATTGAAATGATTTTTTAATTGATTTATTTATAAATTAAATTAGAATGAATTATAAATTAAATCAGATGATGTCACAAAGAGCACCAAAAGAATTAGCTAATCAAAACATGATGCATTACTTACCAACTCTTGACTTTTTGCTTGGTAGCAGTGTAGCAATATGCGAAGGATCTCTCTGCAAAGCCTGCTGTAAGTCTGCTTCGATAGCAGCAGCAGGATAGCTCTCTTGATAGAATTCTGCACCAGCTTCTTCCCAGCCCTGACCTCTGTCTCCAGCTCGCTTCTTCCTGTCACCCCCCGACATCCTAGCTTTCTTATCCTACCCTGACACTTTAGCAACTCTCTCAACAATCCAGCTGACCCCGAATACTCATTTTTTGAAATCTCAACCTTGTCTCGGCGGCAAAACAGTCGCTAAAGCGTGTCAATGTGTCATTCATATGTATTTAAAAGCCGCGCAGAGATAAGCCGTCCTTTAGTGGGGATAACAACAGCAGCGAATCGTAGTGACTCTTGATCTCGACGCCACGCTTCCACTCTGAGACTTCCTGGTAATCGCTCGTTCTCGTCATCGCTGGTCGCTGTCAGTATTGTATAGATTGAGATATTGCTCAGAGAGGAGAGCCTTAATTTTGATGAGGTAGACGTCTTACTCGGAAAGGGCCGAACGGCCGTGCGAACGGCTGACGGCGATGCGACGACGGTGGTGGGCCAAATGCGGACGCAAGCTGCCAGCGCACCCGCGCTGTTGCCAAGGGTCTGCTTTTGTCTGCTAGCTTTGGTGGCGCCAGATTTGAACTTTGTCCTGATTTTTCTTCACCAGCTTAAATTAGAAAATTTTCGTTTAATAAATTAATTCTTAAAAAGTTTAAAAACAGTAATATATAGATTCTAAATATT
>JAWWEM010000027.1:3561192-3576513 GCA_035582935.1 Ormyrus thymus
CGGTCCCGCCCGGCGCGAGGGCCGTCGGCCAATGGGCGCGAGTCCCGGCGGCCATCTCTCGGGTCCAGCTCGCGCTCCCCGCTCCGGCGGCGCACGCCGCGGAGGCTGCGCCTGGGCTTCGATCGCGAGCGAGCCGGCAGTGTGTGCGTCGGGAGCTCGAGCGCTCGCCACGGCGGTACCAAGAAGCAGCAGCAGCAGCAGCAGCAGCAGCAGCGGCAGCGGCGACAGCGGATCCTAGCAGCGGGCAGCGGCTTCTGTAAGCGGCGGCGGGGCCAGTCGCCGATAGCACGGTGTCGCGAGTGAGCCCGGTCCCGGAGCAGCGGAGAGGAGCAGCAGCGCAGCGCAGGAGGTGAGTCTTTCGGCGAAGGCGGAAGCGGGAGCGACCCCCCGGGCCGGCCGATCATCGGTCGGCATTGTTCCGCGGGAAAACAGGCGGTGACGCTCCGCGGGGCGCCCGGCTCAATTAGCGCGCGGGGGGCTGCGCCGGCGCGCGCCCCGAGAAGCATTCCTGAGGGCGGCCCTTTTCGCCGCTCCCGGGAGAGCGAGAGAGAGAGAGCGGCTCCCTCTCGACGAGCCGATCGTTCCAATTCCGAGTCGGGCATAATAAGCAAAAGGCCCAAACGGGTTCTCCAACTGCCTTCTCATGCACTCGCCGTCTCTCTCTCGCGCTCGGCGCGTCCTTATTTTTATTTACAGAAATTGGCCGATCGAGAGGCATAACTATATTCGAGAGCCGGAGCTCCAGCTCTCCGGCGCGGAGGAATGTGTCGCGCGCGCGCGCGAGCCCGACCGACCGAACGAGCACAAAGGTGTTGAGCTGCTGCTTCTCTCTCTCTCTCTCCCGCTCGCGCTCTCTCGGTTATATTTCTCGGCGAGCTCCAAAGGCATCTCCTCTCTCTCTCTCTCTCCCTCTCTGTCTCTCTCTTTCTATTTTTCTCGGCTGCTGCGCCGCTGCTGCGGCGGTGGCTATAAGGCAGCTATAACGCGGCTATAAGGCGGCAGGCTCGGGGCCTGAAAGGAGGGACATATTTTATATTTATGGCTGTTTGCCGCTACTGTGCTCGGTTCGCGCTCACTCGGAACCGGCCAAACGACTCGGGCCATGTGTCATCTCTCTCCTCTCTCCGCAGTCGCATAGCGTCGATGAAATCGAGCGTCGTCCTCCTCCTCCTCCTCGGGCACAGGGCCCCGGGGGCGATAACCGCAGAAGAGAGCGCTAATCAGGAGGTACTAGCCTCGAAATTAGTCTCGGCCGTGAGCGGGAGCGACGAGGCGTCAGAGCTGGCGGCCCTAAAAGCTCTCGGTATCGCCGCTCGGGCATCTCTCTCCATCTCTCTTTCGCTCTGTCTCTCTCTCTCTCTCTCTCTCTCTCTGCCCGAGCCGTGTCACAAAAGCGGAGCGCGGACGCGCGGACGACAGCGTCAGCCGCGGGGAGAGAAGCTGTGAAAAGGCTCGGCGAAGCGCGTCAACGCAGACAGGCACCGCAGGCGTCGCAGGCAGCGGCGTCGCGCCCCGAAAGATCGCTGGCCCCGATCGCGCCCCCGACCTAATCCCCTCCCCCCCTCCCCGTTTCCCGGGCCCTTTCTCTTCCCTGAAAATCCTCTCGGTGGCCGCCACCGCCGCCGGCAACTTTTCCGAGTCGATGGAAAACCGAGCGACCGAGATTGCCGACGAGACGAGAGCTTCTCGGAGACGAGGCTAAATATCGGCGGAACAATGCCGGGGCCCCGGGCCCCGCGCAACAATGCCCCGCGCCCCGCCTGTTTACTTAGCTGCTCCCGTAACGTATACGGCTCCTACGATTTCGTCGCAGATCGCTTCGATTCGGGAAAGGAGGGCCCGCGCCGCCGCGCGAAAAAACGTTGCGCACGTGCAGGCCACTTTAACGCCGGACGGATCGCAACGCGCTGCGGCCCTCTCTCTCTCTCTCTCTCTCGAGCAATTTAATTCATAAGCTCGGGTTAAGCTGGGATTTGTGGCTTAGCACTGATGGTGTTTGCTACCGCCGCTGCGAGAGTTTAACTGTTTCTCGACGGCGGCGGCGACGGCGCACGGAGGTCAGGTAGGCCGAGAGAAGAGTGCAACCTGCGCGAGGACTGGACTGATCGCTTTCAAAAATACACCGCCCCCCCCGCGGAGCGGTTCCGTGACCAGGGAGCTTCCTCGCTGCTTTTCGATAATCGCCCCGGGCGGCGGGGGATCGTCGTCGCCTGCCTCGCCGCCGCAAGCAGCCGCTCTTCCCGTCCGCACGCGCCGCCGTCGCTCCGGGACGCAGCGGTGGCAGCCTCCCGTCGGACTCGCACCGAGCCCTCCTCGGCCCATTACGCGGACCGGCCTATCGGTCAGCGATCTACGCACGCTCCTCTCGGGGATTAGCCGTACTTGCCCGGCCTACTCGAGGCAGCGCCGCGTGGGTCCTCTCGGCGGTGACCGCGCACAATGGCCGCCCTCCGCAACAAATGCGAGGACTAGCGCCGGTCGCTCCGTGCTGCGGGCTCCGCTTCGAGGTTTTCCCCGCGGCGTCGGCGAGACTGTTCGATGGCTAATGTTATTTGCGCAGTGCCATATTAGGCTTTTCCATGCTTTCACGGCGAAACTTTCAAAATTCGAAAATTTCGTCATCTCGTCGGAGAAGTGGCTCGGGCGCGCGATTCGGGTAGAATCGAAGGGGAATTCAGTGTTTCGCGGGAGCCCGGGACTAGAAAATAACGGGAACGTCCAACGATTTACAATTTTTGGCTCCTCTTCTGCTTGAATCGTTTCTCCGTTGTTGACCGCGAGCTGAAAGTTCTTTTTTCGATATGAAATAAATTGCAGGTGGTTAAATTTACAATTTGATAACGCATTCAAAGTTTTGATCGGTATAGTAAATAAGATATTTGAGTTTTATTGAGTTACGGTTATTTGAATAAAAACACGCGGATAATTCTGTATTTGTATTTTAATTGTATTAATTGATTAGGATGGTATTATACTAACAGGTCTCGAAAACAAGCATAAAAATCTTTATTGTCCTAAACGTTTAAGGTGAGATTTAGATGAATATCTTGAAAACGACCAGGCAAAACTTATTTTAAACCGATTATTGAGCTGAAATCTATAATTACCTTTCAGTATGAGATTTACTTGGGGCTCTTCAGTTATTACGCTTTAAAAGTCAGTTATAAGCTTTATCGTATTCAGAAAATGATATTTTTTTTACTTGAAAAAATTAATCAATTGTTTAGAAAACAATTGCTCAATTAAATTTAAGCGAATTATATTTTAAAAATACTCTCCAAATAATTACGTATCGTTTAGCAGAGATTGCGCGCGTTTGACCATCCGACGGGTAGCAAAATGTACAAATTACACAACTTGGACTCGTGGCTTTGATAGCTACGAAAATACCTTTTGCGACCCTTCTAATAAGATTTGTAATGGTTATACGTAATTAATTAATGCAGAGGTTATACACGATAATTGCAAAATGTCTATCATAGTATTATAAAAAAAATTCCTAGCTGTTTATGAGATGTGATTGCGGTTGCTTGACTGTCTCGACGTGTTTTCTCGTTATCATTTTTTTTCTTCTTCTTAATTAAAATGTCAGCTTTTGATCGAAACTTATTGATGAGATATTAATTTGTCGTTTAAGGATTATCGATTCAAAGAAAATGTAATGGGTAACTTATTGTGTTTCTCTTCAAAACATAATAGAATAATAGATGAAGTAGCGTGATTCTTATATCAGTCGTATTAAACAACTGAATTTCAGATGTGATCGAGTGTGAAAGCATTAATTTGTTATTGACTGTATAATACTTGTCCGGTGTCGATAAATGATTGATATACTGAGAGTAAGCAATGTCGTGCATATAATAACTAACAAGGCCAATCTCATATGTTCCGCTTACCGATTTTGTTACATCTTTGAGATACTGTAATGAGGAAGCCACGTCCGTTCAGTTGATTTTTCAAAAATTACGTGCTTTTTTAACTAAAAGTCTAAGAATCATCCATGTTTAATCACCTAAAACTTTACAAGTAATTGTAGCTTATTCTAATGAAACGCTTGAAAGATGAGATCGAACCGTGAAAAAAAAAACGGGTGCCAATTCATTGATACGCCTTAGCTCTTCTAACTTCGTTTATTGTTCCATTACGTAACTGTTTATACTATACAACTACATAAATAATCAATTTCTATTTTTTTAAGACTGCAACATAAATTATAATATCATTAATACGTTGTTTATTCCAAGAATATCCTGTTATCGTTTGACAACTAAAGCGAATTAATTTTCCAAGTATAATTTAGGGCGATACAATCCACACTTATATTAAACTTTATACATTATATGTGTGGTTTTTGCATAGACACTGAAATTTTACGCACGTACGTAGTGTATATGTTATGTATAAAGCCGTTTTTGAAAAATTACAATTTAAAAATGTCATAAAAGAAATTTAATCTCAAACACTTAAAATTGTATACGAACTGTCTTTTTTGGCAGATCAAAATACTTTGTGTGTGTATAACAATTGATAAAAGTTTCTTGAAGATACATTAAATACGAAGCAATGTTCCAAAAAGCTATTTCAAATGCATTTAATCAAAATAAAAAAAAAATGGTTGATTAAACAAACTTTATTCTCCTCCGTAATGAAACATAATTTTATTCAACAGAATTTTAGCTTGCATATACTGCAAGTATTCGTTCGGTGATAACTTTTTAACAAAATATGATTTTTCGATTACTTTTTCGAGACAACAGGATTTTACCTTACCTTTCAAAATGTCGTCAATTAGAATACTTTACAATTCATCGCAGGAAAATTGTAGGTGATTGAACAAATGTGGGTTTATCTCAGATTGTACACAATAAAAGCACAACATTCTTTAATAAATGAGCCCAAGACTAAATGGGCGTATCTTCCTTTATATTCTTAGATTAAAAGACCCATCCTTTCAGAAGAAAGTTTGTAAAGATGTGAGCCTTTTTCCTTGTAAGAGTTATACAGTAAAAATTTCCAGGCTGTTTAATAAAGCCAAAATTTCGTTTACCGAAACGATTGTACGGTACTTTTTTCACGGTATTTCAGTTAAGGAGGATAATCTCAAAAATTTCCTTTCCCAAGAAATTCTGTTGCCGTTTATCAAGCGTATTTTGAAAAAAATATTGAGGCGATCAACATTTCTCTCGGTACATTTGGTGCAATTCATCGGTTATGCTGCTTTGCTTTTAAAAAATTTTTTTTAAGGGACCGAGCGCCTCTTGACTTTTTATTCTCGTTTATAAAACCAGCATTCGCGGAGATTGATTGAGAGAACAAGGTAAAACCAATATTTATTATATTAATAGAAAATTTTGATTAACTCATCAGCTTAAAGCTAAGTGGCTGCTTAAAGGCACTATAATTCTAACACGTCCTTATGAAACGTAAGAAAAAAAAAAAAAAAGAATGAGTCGAAATATCGAAATGCTAGGAGAAATTATTTTTATTGCCTTCAGCTGGTTTCGGCAGTAACATGATAAAGGTCGTATAGTTAATATTTTATTTGAGTGATTTGTGTTTTAATCCGTTCTAAAGTTGGGAGTAAAGATTCTTTCGCTAATCCTCGCTCCTTCTCCTCCATCCTCGACGTTTTTTTCCTCCCCCTCTCCTCTCCAGCTGTCTCCGCTTGTGATTTTTGAAATATCCGCGCGCGCGCAGCCTTTTGTGCGACCCGTGAGCGAGCCTGCGATATTTCACGCGTCACACAGCGTTTGGAAAAATGAGCAAGTCGCAATGTGATGCGCTTCGAATCGAGGACGGGACGCGCGCCAGAAAGGTTTCCCTTGCGGAAATTCGACCAACTCCTCGATTCGCGAGGCAAACTCGTACTTTTCCCGCGTACTTAGTTTCCGACATTTCGAATGTAAATATATTATGTTTCGTTAAACGATCTATTAAGCACCGACGCAAATGTTTACATATTCAACCGGCCGTAATGATTCGCACCCACTCGGCGAGTTTACACGGACGACGAGAAAGAAAAAAAGGACCCGAGAATTTCCGAAAAAATCAAGTCTCGATGCATAATTAGTCGCGAGTGGGTTAGCACGCTTTAAAACTGCGTCAGCCGTTTCTGGGACAATAAAAATTCTCAACCTGAATTTATGGGATTAATTTATAACTTTCATTCCGACTGCACGGCTTCTGTGTAAGTTGACTAATTTCCTAATCAATTAATTCGTGGCGCGAGCGATTCAAAAGGAAGGCAAAAGTCTCTCGGCGCGACGGGCTTCCAAGCGGCGATGCGAAAAAAGGCCAGCTCCTTTTTTTTTGTCAACGGGGCCGCGCTCTACAAAAAAAGAAAAAAAAATAAAAAAAAAAAAAAAATTCCCCGTCCATATAAATTTAAATAATTCATAATCTATATGCGGGACATTCCGAGCGAAAAGCTCCGCCGGGAAAAAAGGGTACATAATCGCGCCGGCAGTCGCGCGGGTGGCGATAATGACGCGTGAAAACGGTCGGGAGCAGTCGAGGAAAAGTTATAAGGCTCTCGCCGCTCTCCGCGGCTCTGCGTACGATTCGTTCGATCGGCACTGATCGCGCCCGACAGAGCGTGTGCGCTTGCGCCGATCCCCGTCGGCGACGCAAAACAAATTTGTCGCCAAGTGCGAGAGAGCTGCCCGTTTATCTTGTAGCCGGCGGTTTTCATCTCTCCTTCCGCTCGTTTTTCCCTAATGGCACGGCTCTTTCGAGAGAACACGTGTACGGATAACAAGCATCGAGCGCCGATCGACACGGCTGATAGGGCACAGAGGCCCGAGCCCGGGGCAGCGTACCTGCGAACGAGCTCTGGGTTTTTCCGAAATTCACTTTCTTGCCCTCCACCCTATCCGCAGGGACATCTCTGCCCGGCGTCTTAATTCCACGCGGCTAATGGCCATTTAATATTCCATAGTCCCCTCCCCCTCCCCCGTGCAGTCGAACGTCTCTCCTGAGCGCGTATGAATTTTTATGAAGGGCCACAGGGACGAAATACGCGCTGTCGCACGAGTGGCTGGGAGTAATCTGAGCACCCTAGAGAATAATAGGCCCTATCGGACTCGCCTCGCGTTGCGGCTGGTCTATAAGGCGGTCTCTATAATAACTGCCCATCCTCTATTTTACGAGCGAGTAGAAGTCTCTTTCTTTTCGATTACGCCGACGCGGAAGCGCGCTCGACAGGTGCAAAGTGAACTGGATTTATTGGCAAGAGTACGCTGACGATTGTTTTCTTTGCGAGTCGCTGTGAGTGCTAAAGAAAGGAGAGAGAGAGAGAGAGAGAGAGGTCGGAGTTCCGGCGCCTGCTCAAATCCCTCGGCTTAAGTAAAAGTGAGGTGTTTCCGAACCTATTCTCAAAACTAGACTCTAATCTTGCGAGGAACGATCCTCTCACGATCGCTCAATTAGTCAACGAGAGGCATAAGGGTCGGCGAAAAATTATGAGCCTTCGGAACTCTATCGCCTGTCGTAAGCCTTTAACAGGCGGGAATCCTGTAAACAGATATACTATTATTAGCCGTTATAAAAGCTTTGATCATTACACTTTATTTGCTCGCCGAGAAACTTTTTGATCTTTTAATTCGAGGCCTTAAAGTACACATTTTTTCTAGACGAGGCAGGCGTTGAAAAAAAAAAATAGAGAATAGTATACGTTTCTGAAAATGTATACCTTATCCCCCAGGTACACATGTCGACAGGACAGTTTGAGTAATGGCGAAAAAGTCGGGCTCTCTTGTCGCGGTGGCTAATGAGAGATAAATTATGCGCGCAGCGTACACACACCGAGCCGGCATCGCGGAATCGAGCGCGAATCCATTTCTGGGCAAATAAAATACCGAGACAATTCGGCCGCGACGTCGAAGCTCGCCGGAATGGAATGCCAGGGGAATACCGAGCTGGCGGAAGAAGAAAGCCTTCGCCGAGGCGTCACGCAAACTGACGCCCGTAACGAAGCCACCGGCTGCCAATTCGCTTTTGATATACAGCCGGTCGACTCGGCGGTCGCGCGCGCGCGCGCGATTCGCTAACGGTACATCTCCCGGCGCGCGTATATGCCGACTTGAACGCCGCGCGTTTGCATTATTTATCTCTCTCTCTCTCTCTTCGGATCGGACGTGCGCGCCGTGCGCTGCCCGCTCTCGTGTGGGTTTCCCCGAGGACGGAGAGAAAGTCATATACATACTGACGCGCTGCAGGAATCCTTTCGACTCGCTCCTGTTCGCTCGCGGCGAGAGAGGCGGTCGAAATAAAGAGGATCGAAAAAAGGAGCGAGAGGAGGCGAGGCGGTGCGGTCGCCTTTGCTCTGGCTGCTGGAATCTCCGGGCGATAATTTATGCAGGTTGTTTTGCTCGGAAACGCGATTATTGTTATTGGTCATTTCGAGGGAGTCTCTGGCTGCTTTTTATCTCGGCTGCTTCTCCTTCTTTTTTTCTTTCTCGTTCCTCGGGAGCAGCGCGGCAAGGACAGTGCGCGAAGGAGCGGAGAGAGAGAGAGAGAGAGAGAGAGAGAGAGAGAGAAAGAGGGAAGCCAAGCAGTGGTCGTCTTTGTTGGAAAAAGACTGGGCGCGCGGCCATTCGAAAGTCAATATATGGCCCGCGTTCACGTAAAAAGCAAGCGCGCCTCTGTGCCTGCGTAAGAGGCGAGAGGCGGTCGCACATATATTACTATGCAGCGGCGGCAGCAGCAGCGGCTCTCTCGCTCTCTCGCTCTCTCTCTCTTTCTCTCTCTCTCTCTCTCTCTCTCTCTCTCTGTCTCTCTCTCTCGCGCGCCCGTTCGCCTCTAATGATGATCTACGGCCGGCTACCGCGCACAGCTTCTATAAACCTCCTAATTTCTCCTCTATAAATTCGTCCGACGCAGCGCAGCGATATAAGCGCGCAAAAAAGGAATAGCGAGCAGAAGCGAGCGAAGGAGGGAAGCAGAAGAAGAGGCAAGTCAAGGGCACGCCGGGAAATCCGCGGCGAGAGCACTTGGCGCTTTTGCCTTGCGCGCGCGCGCGCTCGCGTATAAGAGAGAGATAGAGAGAGCGAGAGAGAGAGAGAGAGAGAGACGGAGATAGAGAACAAGGGCGGAGCCTGCGGAGGGAAGGCAGGAAGGAAGGAAGGAAGCAAGCACGCCTCTCTCTCTCTCTGGCGCGCGCGCTTGCGTCCTCTGTTTTATGGATTTTTCCGGCGGCGTCGGCCTTCCCGCACACGCAAACAGAGGGAGAGAGAGCGAGAGAGAGAGAGAGGCGTGCGCGTGTTGTACCTCCGACCTCAGGCGTAGGCAAAGCAGATGCTACCGAACGGGAAATCCCGAGAGAGAAAGGGACCCCCCGCGGACCCTCCGCCGAGGAGCACTAGGCCCTCTGTGGACGCCTAGGCGAATGAGTGCTCTAGTCGGGAGGGAAGGGAGGTGGGGGGAAGAGAGCCAGGCCCCACCCACGATACTAAGGTTTTAAGGGCCCGACGGGCCCGGAAACGTCAGTTCAGCCTGGGGGCCTGCTGAGAGTAGGTCTCGATACGACGGACAGACAGTTCAGTGGTTCGTTCAGTGTCGTGATCTCGATCCGGAATAGTTCCCCGCCGTCGGTGTGATAAAGTTCTCTTCCCCGCACCGTCAAGACACCGTTCAGTTCGTTTGCAACAAAGTGTCGTTTGTTGGACACTTGCCGAAAAAAGAGCAGACCGCTCGTCTCTCGACCAGGAGATTCTTCTTTGTGCGAACCAGCCAGAGCATTGATAAATCTTGCGGTAAGATATTTCGTTGATAACTCATTCTCGACCTCTGTCCTATAAACATTAATTTACTCGGCCGTAAATAAAGGTTCCAAATCGGTGATTGTAAATCGGTTCGCTTGTATGCGATGCGCCGCTTCACTTTTTATCCTTGCAAGTAAGAATGATTTTTCCTTGGCGCGATAGTATTTAGCGTTTCTCATCGTTGAAAATAATAATTTTGTGTAGGCAAGGATCGTGTATTCCTTCGATTTGTATTATGTATACGTCGAAAGCTTTCCAAGAATGGCCTTCGAGAACGTCTAATTACCGGCATTCGGCTTAGAATTGTTACGAATTCCTAGAACCCTTTTCGGCTTTGCGTTGACAGGGACTATTGTTCGCCTCGTGAAACAGCCTCTAGCCTTTTCATATATTTATTCGGGAAAATGTGCTCGCCCGACCGACGACCGCGATCAGTCTCTAATTCCGAATCCAATTAGCCTAGACGAGAGGTTGATATCTCCATGAAGCGAGTGAGCGATACGCCGTCGGAGAGTAGGTATGCCGTCGTTCCCCGCTCACGAGTCCTCCCGAGGCTACATCAGAATTTGGCTGTTTCGTCAGAAAACACAGTTATTTTCCGGACGAAGGAGGAATCTCGGCGTGACACATTTCCACGCGCGTACGTCAGCCCGCATAACCGCGAGGGCGACCCCATGTCACGTCAAGCCCTGTCGGCGGGCATAATGGCGCGAGCGTTTATTTTGACGGGCGACCGATGCCTCGCTCGGAATATCAATTTTCTGGCTAAGTGGCGGTGAAGCTGGAAACAGGTGGACGCCCTCGTCGTCTTCATCGCAGCGCTAAGACCCGTCTCCGATTTTGATCCGCAGGTGGCTGAGGAAGGAGTCAGAGGAGGACAGCAGAACAGTCAGTCTGGCGGGTGAGTTGGCGTGCCTCGCAGGCTACATGGCCGGGTACTTGAAGGCCGCGGCCGCCGGGACGCCGAGCGCGATGGTCGGCTCCCAGTACCACCACCAGGCGGTGGGCGCTCACCACCACGGACACCACCCGGGCGCCCACCAGCTGGCCATGGGCCACGGCCACCACGGGGCCGGACACCACCCGGGCCTCGCGGGCCCCTTCATCACCGGCCACGGACACCCCCACGGACACTCGCTCGAGGCCCACGGACTCGTCGCCGGATTCCCTCAAGGTGAGCACGGCGCCCGCGTGTGTGTATAAGCCGCTTACCGGCCGCCTCCGACTGCCCCCCGTCGCCATGGCGACGGCCGCGAGACGCGGGGCCGATTCTTCCGGAGATCGTTTCGCTGTCGCGCGCGCGGCTATCCAAACGACTGCCGCCGATGTTTGCTCTGTTCCGTGGGGTGACGCCGCCGCCGCCGTCGCCGCCGCCTGCACTTAACTCTCGCGCCCAGCGCCGAGTGCGAAAAAGCCCGGGGCGAGGCGGCGGCACGTGCCCCGCTAATTGCAGGCCAAACACACTCGAGAAAAACGAGACTCATCCGATTAGCCGGGCCGGATGTGTGGGCCCTCCGCCCCCGCCCACCGAGCCAGCCAAGTGCAGCGGGGCGAAGTGCCTTCATTGACTCGGCAGATTTCCGCTCGCTTTGCCAATCCAATTACCGGGCCGAAAGCGAATTTGGCCATTAGGGCCCCTCCGGCGCTCTCGCTCTCTCTGATCTCCCGGCCGGCAGCCCTTTATTGTCAATGAGCGCGATACGCGCGGCAAATCGAATCTCGCCGGCCGCGGTCCTCGCTTTTAAAAAGAGAGGGAGGACGACTCCCGGCGACGCGCGACTTCTCTCGGGGCCGCGGGATTTTTCGAGTCTCCGCTCTCTCTCTCTCTCTCTCGGGTGTTTTTGCGCTGCCGACGGCAGCGGTGGCCGCGGCTCGATACACCGCAGAGGCAGCTGGGATTGAGCCTCGGCCTCTCTCTCTCTCTCTCCCGCTCGCTGGCTCCTCTATTTCGAACTGTGTACCCCCATGACCCCCTCGTAAGCGGATTACGTGGGTCCCGAAAACGAGGCGGCGGCGGCGGCAGCGGCAGCAGCGAGCTTCACTCTCGATGGCGCGCCTGAAAATTACGCTATCGCGGCCTCGCACAACCGTCGATCGACCGCTCGCTCCGCTCTTTTCCTCCCGTCGGTGTGCGCCGTCGCTCTCCCCGTGTGTTTGCTCGCACCCGTGCAGCGCGGCCGCGTGTGCGTGCGAGAAAGGATCGCGCTTTTATAGTCGCTTTTTTGCCCCGCGCTCTCTCTCCCTCTCTCTCTGCATCTCTCTTCATCTCTCTTTTTGTCTGTTTTTCAGGAATGAACCAGAGGAAGCAGCGTCGCGAACGGACGACGTTCACCCGAGCGCAGCTCGACGTGCTGGAGGGATTATTCGCAAAGACACGATATCCAGACATTTTTATGCGGGAGGAGGTCGCATTGAAGATCAGCTTGCCAGAGTCCCGTGTCCAGGTAAATACAGCTTGCCCCTCTTTTTTTTTCTTTTTTATTCCCCCCGCCGTCATCGGAGAGCCTCCGCCGCCGCCGTCGCCGTCGCGGCTCATTTTCGCGCTAAAGTCAAGAGAAGAGAAAGAGGGGCCGCGCCGCTCCCTCTCCGTGCCGGCGCAAGTCGTCAGCGGATTTACGATATTTATAGATGGAGAAGAGCACGGAATCAGTGCGCTCCTCCCCTCGGGCACCGCCATTGTTCCGGGCCGCCGCGGAACATTGATAGATGCGCCCGGAGAGCAACGGGCGCGCCTACCGACGCGATGACGCTTTTATTGCGCCCGAAACTAACAGCTCCATCATCGCTCAGGCTTCAATTGAAATTTTCGCACCCCCGACTCACGACCGCAGCCCCACGCAGCCGGGCGGCCAATAATCCGACGGCCGACACGCAGCGAGAGAGGAGACGGAAAAAATAACGCCAAAGGAGGCGCGCGCGCGCGCGCTCTCTCTCTCTCTAAGCTTGCGAGTGAATTTTTATGATCTTCCTCGCTTCCTTCCTCCTACTTTTTGTCCGAATCCCCTCGGGCCATTCATCTTGATTTCGGGGCCGAAAGATGACTTTTCTTCGCGCGCGGTGAGCGACGATTGCGCCCGATAAAATACAGAGAGAGAGAGAGCCCGGGCTGACTAATTTTTCAGGAGGCCACAACTAATCCAGTATTTTAATCCCGACGCAATTGTCAAGCTCCCCGGCATTCGTATATATAACGTTTCTCGCTTTTCGTCGGGGCTTTAATGAAACTTGCCGCGAGTTTCGGGGGGCCGTAAATGTTCCGTCGGCCGGCGAAACGGCTCTCTCTGGTTTATTTTCGTAATTTTATAGCCGCCGAAATGCCTCCTCGGCGAGCGAAAACGCAGGGAGATATTTTCTGGTTTTGGCGAAAAATAAATTCAAAGAGCCGGTCCGTCGTTATCAAGGTTGATTTTCTTTCATTAAAATCGCCGCGCGGCCGGCAATTTTACGGCGCTTCTGAATTAAAATGAGATTTTTCGAAACGGTGCATTGAATTTAAAAAGGGGGGCCGTCGGCTGCGCGCGGCAGTCGTTAAGAACCGCGGGGTCTAACTGTACAATTTAACAGCGCTCGCCCGCCGATAATAGTTGGAGGGCCGCGGCGCGAGAGGAGCTTTTAGAAAGCAATGAATAATACGGGGCTATTGCAGAATCGGAATTTATCCCCGGGGTTATATTAATCGCTCGTTAAAGAAGCTCGAAAAGTAAGAGGGAAATTTTTCGAGGCAGAGGCGCGCGCGCACGCGATTTGATTTACGGCGTGCGGCCAAATTTTATTAGCATAAATTTTCGCTCAAACGAGCGTGCCAAGTTGCCTCGAAGACTTTTAAAGGACATAACAGCGTTGACGTGATTTAAAAGCGGGGCTCTCTCTCTCGGCGCGCTAATCTGCCCAACAACCCCAGGCGAGAGAACGACAGAGAGCACAGCCACTTTGATCCTATATCGCAGCTCGTCGACGCATTATCGCCGTCATCGGGGCCGCCTCCCCCTTGCCCTTGCCTCTCGATATGCGAAATTGATCTTTCGCCGAATTTCCTGCTGACAAAAGACTCCGCCAACGGCTCCTGCCGCTCAACTTGTTCGTTTCACGAGCTCGTTACGCGCCCCGGCGAACCTCGCCTATAAGCGTCCTGTGCAGAATCCGCGAAAGATCGCAAAAAGCGAGCCGGAAAGCAAATCCTAATCGGATTAGCAAATAAAAATAAACTTGCAGATTGGCTTCCTCCGCTCTCCTCGGCCTCGCTCGTCGTCCAGCTTTGTCTCTAATTTACATTTAAAACCGACGGAGGAGGCTGTCGTCTCGGGAAAGCTTTCTCCCGCCGCCGCCGCGACAATGCGGCCCGGAATGCGGCCCGTCGGTGTAAGGAATCGTTGACGAGCTGTTTTCATGTCCGGACGTTTTCCAGCTAAAGGTGAAAAAGCTCGGGGCGCAACAATGGCAAATTGGCGTGGAACGAGGCGACGCGCCCGAGAAACTCGAGGCCCCAGTCGTCCTTTCCATAAAGAGAGAAAGATCCGCGGCGAGGCAGTCGAGCGAAAAGCTTGATGGAGTTTTTCAAAAATTCAGACCTAAAGTGGGCCTATAGATGCAGCCTCGCCTCTCGCAAAGAGAGCCGAGCGTTATATATATATATAGAGAGAGAGAGCCTCGCTGAAAATAGGACAAAAGCAAGGAAAATCTGTCGGGGCGCTCGCTCGAGAGTTAAGCCGATGTGAATAGCGCGCAACTAGAAAGGGTGTAGTGTACACACGCGTGCACGCCGGAAAGCGTCTGTGTAACGCGGTTATGGAGGCGCGCCGTCGCCGTCGCGTATTATACGTGAATAAAACGCACCGCTTCCCTTCCTCTCCCCCTCCCCCTCCCCGCCCCGCGCCGCTCCCCTCGCCCCGACCGACGAACCAAGGGAGAAACGTATATGCGCCCGAGCTTCGTGTGCAACATCGTTGATTTGTTCGTGGATTATAGCCCCCGTGTGTCGTCGAGTCCCCGAGAAAGTCGCAGCTGCGTTTCTCTTTTGCGGCTGCTCCTCTCCCTCCGCTCGCGCTGTCTCTCTCACTCCTCCGCGCGTGCGGTCCGCGAGTCGCGCTCACAGCTCCGCTCCGCGCTCGTCACAACACACAAAAACAGCTGTCAACGCTCGCACCTCCGCGCACCTCCGCGCCGGAAAACGAGAAAGCTACGTGTACAAATACGGGGAAAAAAGTCCCGATGATAAAGATAATAATAAGGCCGCCGACAATGCCAACAATAACAAGAGGCCAGCTCGCTTTGCGATCTCGCACCCCTGGCCGCATTGTCCGAGGATTATACAGGGGCGCGCCTCTCTTTATTTTCTCGCGTCTCTTGTTTGTTGTCGCAGCCTCCGACGAAACGTTACGCCCCCGTCCGTCATCCCGTAACCGAGTTTCTAAGCCCGGCTCTTCCTTCTGTTACAGGTGTGGTTCAAGAACCGGCGCGCCAAGTGCCGCCAGCAGCAGCAGCAGCAGAACCAGTCGGGCGAGCAGAAGGCCCGGGCCTCGACGGCGGCCGCCTCCGCCAAGGTCGGCCCCCAGCCGCCCCC
>JAWWEM010000027.1:3587666-3664310 GCA_035582935.1 Ormyrus thymus
GCGGAGCACGCGGCCGCGGCCGCGGCCGCCGCCTCCAGCAGCTCGGCGACGGACCTCTTCGGGCCCGCGGGCTTTGGGCCGACGGGCGCCGGCCCTTACGGGCCCCTCAAGAGCAGCCCCTACGTCGGGGCCCTGGGGATGCCGCCCATCGAGGCGCTGCACTCGAGCATCGGCTACCCGGGCTGCGCCCCCGCCGGTGAGTCCTACTACTGTGAGTGGCGCAACATACAATATATCTATCCTACCCTTAGAGTACTACTCCATAATTCATGCCCTCGGCTGAGCAATCCACGCCGCCGCCGCCGCCGCCGCCGCGCGACGACGACCCCCTTTTTCAATATTTAGCTCCAGCCAGGCGGAAGCGAGCGAGCTTCTTCGGCGCGCTGTTCACTTTTTCTCTCCGCCGCGGCCGCGCGGAGTGCATTGAAATCACGTCGGGCGAGTGTTTGCACGGGCCCGCCGATATGAGAAAAAGCGGCCGAGCTCTCTTGGCCGAATTACGAAGTCTCCTGCCGCGGATGAGCGAGCGCGAAGAGGCTTCATTGTCCTCCGCTACTTTTATTGCGCGCACGCATCTGACTCTGGTGCCGAAAAAAACCCCTTTCGTCGACTTGTCCTCGAGCGCGCTTGGCCGAGCTTGCCAATCTCGCGATTCATTATTTTCGATGTGCTTTCTGCGCGTACGCGTACAAAGCTGCTCTTTCAATGTCTTTTATAATATTTTACAGCTCGCGACGAATAAAAAGGAATCCTCGTCGCTCGACGGATCAGCCCGACTCGTTCGCGATTCCGCATAATGGCAAAATGCCTTTGGAGATTTCGCGGTTGACAAGTTTTATGTCAAGATTCTCACCCGCGTCAGTCGGCGTGCCTTCTTTGGATAATTTCTCGCGCGTAAATAAAGGAGGCGATGATTGACAAGCAGCTTTTTGCTCAAAGTTAAATTAATAGGATCATGGGGTTTTAATCTGTAATTCAATAAGCCTGTTGCTATAAAGTTCGACTTGAAGTACCCGAAATATTATCGGATCGAGTCCGCAACTAACTGCGCGCGTCGCATTGTTCGTAAACAAAAAGCTCGCCTAAGTGCCAAATTAAAAGCTGAGCTTCGCTCGAGAAAAGTTAAAAAGCCCTCGAGTAATCCCCGCGCCTGCACGAGCCCCGTATCCTTTAATCATCGGCGCAAAGAAGGAGAAAAGATCGGCGGTCCCGCGTGCATTTTCCCCGAAAAGAGCTGGCCGAGGGGAGGGGGTCGGCATAACGAAGCAAAGTAGCGGCAGATGAAAACAGTTGCGCGTGGATTGCTCGGCCTCGCAGAGAGAGGCTCGGGCGGCGACCGTACCAGCCGGATTGTTTTGGCTAATCCGGCTAACGAGCACGGAAGAGAGAGAGACGGAGAGGAGGACTGAGGGGGGCAGGACTCTCTGTGTTGCAGGTAACCCGCGCAAGCAGCGCCGAGAGCGGACGACCTTCACCCGCGCCCAGCTGGACGTGCTCGAGGGCCTCTTCTCCAAGACGAGGTATCCGGACATCTTCATGCGCGAGGAGGTCGCCCTCAAGATCAACCTGCCCGAGTCTCGCGTCCAGGTGAGAGAGCTGCCGACGCTGCCGCCGCCGCCGCGGCGCGCGAAGCACGAGCGGAGACGAGGAGAGAGAGAGAGCGAGAGAGGGAGAGAGAGAGCGAGAGAGAGAAACCCTAGAGATGCGAGCCAGGGGCTTTTCATTTATTTCTATTACCGCCTGGATCGACGAATTAGACGCTTGTTAGGGCTTCAATTTGTCAGCGAGCGCTGGCTGGCGTACAGCCTGGCCTGCCTCTCTGCCTGCCTGCCCGATAAAATCTTGCCCAAATAACAAGGGGGATTTCGACTTAACGCCGACTAAGGATCTCCCGGGGGAGCTGCGCTGCAGCCACTTTTCGGACTGCACTCTCCCGGAGCGGCGAGAGAGATAGAGAGACGGCCCCTCCATACTTTGCGGTTTCGCTTCCGCGTCATCGACGCCTCCTTCAAAACCAACAACTGCCAGTCGTCTCATTTTCGCCTTATTAATTCATCTATACAGCGAGAGAGGCTAGATCGCCTTACCGCGGCTCATCTTCAATTTCATACCGAGCAAATGGAGTTTACATAAAGCGCCTAAAGACGCTTTCCAGACACTAGTTGAATACTGCATATAAACTGCACTTTTATCGACAGCTCTTAACGCCAAGCTCCTAGTCGAAACGAGTTAATTATATTTTTAGAGACAATGCCGCGGCGCTGGCCGTCTTAACGGTAGCCTCGAAGATCGCCCCGATCAACGATCGCGGCTGATAGTTATATCCTCAATGGAATTTCGTGCGCGCGCCTCCGATAATAACTTTCTGATGGGGGATTAATTTAATTTCATTCTCCCGTTTCACGCATTAAGTCTATAAATGTCTTAAAGCAAGTCCAGGTTCACTCGTGAAATAACTCTCTCGGGAAATGACTTTTCACTCTGTTCGATATGCGGAGGAGGCGATAGATCTTATCGGCTGGTGCTTGTATTTTGACACTCTCCCTCTCTCTCTGTCCTTCGAGTCACAAATCCTGCACCTTTTTCCTCCCATCGGAATTTAGAGTGATGCTTATTCCTTTTCTGGGATCCTTTTAGACCTAAAAAGCAGCCTACCCTTAAAATGGAAATATTACGAGGGTTCAAGGCTCCCAAGGATCACCCACACTTGATAAAGGGGGGAGGGGGAGAAATAAATAAATTAAATATCCGCGACAATTTGTTACTTCCAAAACTGGCTCTCGCCGCTTCGCGGAAAAAGGGAAAGACCGACTTCCGGGCCATTTAAAGATCTCCGCCCTCGGGGCATTGTCTCTCGCTTTCCATAGAAGTCGGGAGACTCTCCCGACAGGGTCATCGGCTCCGGGGCACGCGGGAACCCGCGAGCTCCCGGTCGTGCCTCGCTGCCGGGCCGGAATCAAAAAGTCAGCCCGTGTCGGGGCATAAAGTCGGGCTCATCAGCGGGCCACCTGGGCGCCGCCGCGCGATGCACCTTCATAGTCCCGCTCACGTTCGTGCGCCGCGGCGGCGCGTTATGCGTTATAAAAAAAAGGCGACGATACAACAGGAGCGGAGAGAAAGGTCATCCAGTCGGCGAGAGGGCGGAAAGGTTATACCGGCGCAGAAAATCAGGCGCGCGCGCGCGAGAGAGTGAAACTCGAGAATTCGAGTGAAAGAACGCGCGAAGCGTATCGTATGTAACGTCGCGTTCCCCAGAAAATCCTTAGAGAAACCCAAGCTTGCATATCGGGCTGCCGCCTAACATTGATCGCGCGGGGCTTCTCTTGCGCTCGTCAGAAGGAGAAAAAAAAGCCTGTATCTCTCTCTCTCTGCCTCTCTCGCCGCGTCGACGCTGAATCGAAGAATCGATTTTCTAGCTCGGAACGCTCTTCTCCGCAGGTTTGGTTCAAGAATCGCAGGGCCAAATGCAGGCAGCAGCAGAAGCAGCAGCAGCAGCAGCAGCAGCAACAGCAGCAGCAGCAGCAGGACAAGTCGCCGCGGACGAAGAAGCTAAGCTCGAGCGGCAATCCGGCAGTCAGCGGGAATCCTCCGCCCGGGAAGAGCCCCTCGATAGCCACAACCCCGACGGCCGCGGCCACCGCCGCCGCCGTTCCTGCCACGACGCCTCTGTGAGTTTCGAAAGCAAAGCCTTAACTTTAACCGCCCTTTGGATTTTACTTTTTTTGCCTCTTTTAAAGAGGACGACTGCAACGACTCGCCCGGATTTAGCTTCGCTTTTTAAACAACCGACATTGACGCCTTTCGTTTTGGGTTTGAATTTGTAACATAAATTGTACATAATAACTTTTGCAAACAAGTTCTAAAGACTGCACTTGAAGAGAAAACAATGAAAGTCCAAGTATTTATTTTTCACAATATAATGTTTATTGTATGCTTGAGAACAAGGATATTCAAGAAATTTCTAAAAATGTATATTGCATAAAAATAAATTACTCGAGTTACAGATTGTTTACAGTCTACTATACGCATTTTGTTAAGAAACTGACGTTTAATCAAGAAGAAGAATAAAAATAAATGGGGACAGCTTTAATTGTTGTACTTTATTGCTATCAGCTGTTAAAAATGAAACAAAAACATAGTTTTTTCTCTCGGTTTCGATTGTTTCTAATTTTCGAATGTATTCGTATCATTTTAATCGCAATTCAAAATGAAGCTTTCTCTTTACTTACCTTTTTAGACATCTAGAGTTATCCAAACTGTCGTAATAACAATGAGGGGAAAGTATCAAAGCGCTGCTTCTGTTATACAAAGTTTATTATTATCATATAATTTTTTTCTACGTTTTAACAATTTTTTTCGCTATTTTCTGAATGACAAAATACAAATACTCATTTGAACCCAAAACGTATCGTTTTTTAAGAATGAACGATATTTATGATTTAGTAAATATAAAACATAAAGTATAAGTTAAAAAAAAAAAAATAATACCGCTGCAATTTTTTGAATGAGAGATGCACTGCAAAAAGTCTCAACTAGTGGTCGCAGCTATTATTATTCGATTGAATATTTACAACTCGCGAGTATGTGCAAAAATATCGCCGCCGCGGGGCGGGGAATTTTCGCAAAATGTTTTTTTCCAGTCGACTGCATCGGAGGATTATAAAATCATGACGCAATTCAGCCGCGGCCGAGAAGGAAAAGGAAAAGCGGCCCTTTTAAAACGCGCTCGGCAGACGGGGCTGGCCGTTATTACACAAAATAGACAGCAGATTTTAATTGCTCCGTGTAAAAACGATTTTCGACCAGTCGAGGGAAGCAAATATCCATTACCGTCCCGTGTATAAACGCGAGACGTCGAGCAAGGCGGCAGCGATTGAATCCGCGTTAGCGGCAATATTTGGTGAAAAAATAGTGCCTCGCCTCGAGGGTTCATAGAGATCTAATTGCATTGTGTCGAATCAGCGAAGCTTGCATTTCTCGATCGACAGGGCAGGAGAGAGAGAGAGAGAGGATGATGGGCGGGCGGGCATAAAAGCCTGGAACGACTTATAAACGGTACTTTTGTCGGTGAATGTTGCAGGAGCGGAGGCACGGCTGGCTCGGCGGCGAGCTCCCCGGCTCTCCTGCGGGACTCACCCCAATATAAGCCAAGCGCGGGTAGCGCTACCAGCAGTCTACTGCTCGCCGCTAGCACGACGCCACCCAGCGTAAGTAATCGAATAGAGCCTCTGTGGATATATATTCGCCGCCGCCGTAGCCGCGATGCTCCCTCGAGCCCCCCTCCGCCCCTCCCCCACACGCGCACACGCACACACGCGTACGCGCGCGCGGGCACACCGCGTTGCGTGAAAATATTTTCCTAATCGACACGCGCCGCGAGGCCTCTTCCTATTCATTGATTTTCGATGAGGCGGGAGCGGACGCACGCCGCTGCCTGGCTTGCTTGCGAATCTTTGCCACCGGTGCCACTTTAGGACAAGGTCACGCGCCTTTCTCGGTATTTCACTATCGGTCCGGCCTATGAATTCATAATGGCACATTCGCCGAGGAATTTCGGAATGCCCGACAGCGGCTGTGCGGTTTTATTCGCGTGCCGTCGCGCTTTCCGTACGGCTTCTGCTCAGATTTTTCAGCTTTGAATTTCGTTGTCAAATCGACGTGTGTCGCGCTGGATTAATGTTTCTCCTTTTATAAAAACCTCGCCGGGGAGCAGGATTTTGTCCATAAATTCGACTGAAAACTATTTTTCACTCCCGAGGAACATTGGCGTCCGCCACCGCGTTACGCAACGGAGCATCTTAGCCTCCGCTGAGATTAGAAAATTATGTAAATTCGCGAGGAAGAAATAATTTGACAAAAGCGAGGAGGGAGTCGGGCGTCTTATATAAAAAAGCAAACACGAGATGCCAGAGGCAGCCTGTCGGGGGCTAAATTCGAAAAACAAGCCCCGGGAATGGAGAGTACACACAGAGAGAGAGAGAGAGACGGGGGCATTCCTTCCGAATTCGTTTTCTCACTTCCTTGTATACACAAATCAGGGGAGCGAGGCGTCGACACGTACGCACATAGGCAGCAAAGCACACACGCACGCCACAAAAGGGAAGCCCTTCGTCGGTCGCGCGCGGCGTAATATATTCTCATCAGTGGGCGCATTGAAATAGGTGTTCAAAGTAAACAGAGAGCGAGAGAGAGAGAATTAGACACGGTCTTTTTTGGCTTTGGGTGTTAAGCAGCTGGGGGGCACGGTGTACAGCAGCGGCGGTAGCAGTAGCAGCATCTGGAGCCCGGCGGTCACGGAGAGCGGCGGAGGAGGTGGCGGCGGCGGCGGCGGGGTCGTAGGCAACGGCCCCGGCTTCCCGGCCGAGCACCAGAGACTCGCCGCCTGGGCGACGACGAGCAGCCAGCAGCAGTGCTACCAGAACTACTCGTCCTACTACAGCAACATGGACTACCTCTCGCCCAGCAGCCACCAGCTCAACGTCGTGGTAAGCTATACACTCCTCCTTTCGTCCCCCGGAGCTTTCTCACGCACCCGAGTCTATCTGTCTCTCTGCGCAGGAGAGCGGCGGAGCGAACGGCCTGGACAACGCCTGGCCGAGGACGAGGGACGAGAGCGCCTCGTCGTGGTTCTACAACAGTGCCGGCTGGGGCGAGCGGAAGTGAAGGAAGCGACGTCGTCGTCGTCGTCGTCGTCGTCGTCCTCGACGGTAGCCAGACTCTCCTGGGTCGATTGCGCGCGCCCTTTCCTTCTTCACGATGCAATACTTAAACAAGCAGCGGCCGATATCCGCGACTAGTCATTTATCGCGCGTCTTTCAACCCTTGTCCCACCTGAGCGAGAGCTGCGAGAGGAGCCACACGCGAGCCGAGCGTCGATCGTTTAACGCGAGAGAGAGCCGTGGGGAGGATTTTCTTTATCGAATTATAAGCCAACCGTTTTATCAATCGTATATCCGCGAGCGTGAACGAGCGAGAGAGTCAGTTGTGTACATAGTATAAGATACATCATACTGTAATGATATATAGGCTGTAAGCAAAAAAAAAAAAAAAAATAAAAAAAATGGAACAAAGAGAAAAAGCGAGAAAGAGAGAGAGAGAGAGAGCAGCTGTATTTCGTGTACATAAAAAGTCACATCGTATTATATAACGCCTCGTAACATCGAATGACAATTTGTACATATACATAACGAGTAGGGATGACGCGTGTTTGTTGTCGCGTCATTTTGAACGATCGAACGAAGCCTCCCCCCCCTTTTACTCACTGGTATAATTATCTCTTAATCACATATCAATTAATGATTGGCAATCAAGGCGCACCACCCTGGCGCTCGTATTCTGAATTTTTAGCCGGAAAAAGAAAAGAAAGGGCTTACATAATAAGACTCCGCGCGACGGCGTTAAACGCGCGGCGACGATTCGACTCGATTATTTATACGTAATCAATTAATGCATATCCCGTTGAAAAAACAGAAAAAAAAAAATTGTTTCTATCGCGAATCGAAGAGGAAAAACGAGAGGAGGAAGAGCGCGAAATTGAGTCTCTGGGTCGTTCGCGTACGCCGTTTACGCTCGACACGCGCTCGAGGTACTACTGCCGGGGAACGCTCTGATTTGTCCCCAGAGTTCCGCCAAGTGCTAGGAAAACAAAGTAGCGCGCGCGAGTGAGAGAGAGAGAGAGTGAGAGAGAGAGAGAGAGAGAGTGAATGAGTGGGAGCGAAAGGCAGACACGTGCGTGTAAGTGGAGAGTGCGTCACGTGTACGCGCCTCCGAGCGCTTTAATAGAGTAAAGAGAAGAAAATCATTCAGACAATGTGCATATATAAAGGAGAGAAAGTGGTTATATATAAATATATACATATACATACAATGATATCAATATAAGAATCTAGAAGTGTAAGTAAGTGACTGTTTAGATTGTTATTAAAAAAAATATCAATAACCTAATGATGTGGAGCAAAGGAGCTGCATTGAATTACGTGTCATAATAAACATATGAAACATTCATTTCACCGAGTACGATTTTGTAAATAAACTGCTCATCGATCCCGACATCCCCCCCCCCATTATGAAATTTTACGATTTAAACCTTTCATATCCATCTGAGTTCTATTCATATTCAAATGTAATTCCGAGAAAAAAAAATCTTAGTTTGAGGCAGTGATAAAATTAATTATTTCGAAAACTTTTCAGTCTCTTAAATCAATTTACGTGAATTAATAATTTACTTTTTTCTCTTTAACGGTTATTCTATAATTTTCGTTTTCTTTGTCTCTGAAAAATTGACGAGTAAGCCGTGCGCGACTAACAAGAATTGGTTTAACTGACCTCATTCGCTTCTTTAATTTAATTTAACGTATAAATTCAAGCTTATAAATGTTCAATAATTTATTAATAAATCGTAATTTGCAAAATAATTTGCAAAAAATAACAGCTCTTTTAATATACAATTAGAGCAATCTTTTGTTCCCTTATTAATATATTCAGTGGTAATATATTGATAAACGGAAACTCACATATAATATATTTTTACATCTATTTTTCAAGTTGCAACAAGTAAGATTGAATTCTTAGCTTTGGTTAATTTTCGTTCAATGTTTCGCAAACAAAGAACAATTTATTTTTGAAAAATCTTTGAACTGAAATTTCTCACATTTTGCGATCTTTATATTAAATAATAAATTGAAAAATACATCATTCATCCCTTAAAGTATTTTTAATATTATCGTTTTAACAATATTATTGAAATTACAAGCTTACAAAAGAACATTATTTGAATAAATTAATATTCGAGTTGTTCTTAAAGTATTGATTATAACTTGCAGTAGTTCCGCGGTTTCTTTGATTAATTTTTTATTACTCTGAGACAGGATGAGGAAAACGAAGAGAATTGGACAAAGAGAAGAGCATGTGGAGAAGGATTTAGAATTTCTCCGTCTGAAAGATTCTGCGAAAAGTTCTCTTCAGAAAAATCAATCTGCCGTGAAGGACTTAGATGGTACTAATAGATTTTTAACAAGTATTTACCTCTATACTTTCTTTTTGTTTTGTTAAAATAATGACGACGTTAAAAGTAATATTTTATTTTAAACCATTATCTTTCTATTAAATTATAAACAAAATTTATATATTTTCGATATACTATATAGACAGACATTTTTGGGAAAACAATAATTCACGAAATAAGTTTTGTATAAAATTATTTATTGATGAATTTTATTTTTTGTTTTAATTTATAGAAATAAGTACCAACGTATACCTGTTTAAAATTGACGTAAATCAATGCGGTACAAAAACTGCAAAGATGAGTTGGGCGGACATCACAAAATGGCGCCATTTATAGAAGGTAAGCTTCCTACTATATGTATACCTAAAACTCTTTTCTAATATCGCGTTGAAACGAATTCTTAGTAACGAATTGCGACTTTTATTTAAACGAGAAATAAAATTCCAATTTCTGCAGAACGAGAGATGGAAAATTCACCCTTTGGAACTATTTTATTACTTTGTACACGATTTAGGAATCAGGCGGATACAAAATTAGACCTTTAGGAGCAAATAAAATAGATGAAATATTTTTTAACATTCTAAAAAGTACAAAGTTTTTTGTTGGAATGAAAACTTGAAACCGAAACTCTTTGTATTCCTGACTTGCGTACTCGTGTCCATCGAACTGCGTGCTTTTTTATGCAAGAAATAAACAGCCGCGTCTTTAAAAAACTAAATCACCGATGAGCGACTTGTGTTTGGCGATTTGAATAAATTCCTTATACAGTAGTCTTGAAATCTCTATCGAAAGGATTCAGCCGCGGATTCTTGAAATTCCTCCGGCGTTTACAAATTGTGCAAAGAGGGCAACGAAAAACGAGCGAGCGGTTCTTAATTAGCAAAAACAACAGTTGTGTCGGTCGCACAAATTTAATATAATTCCATCGGTCGAGCTGCGTTTTATTAATATCGGCCGCGATATACACAGAACGAGCGAGCGAGAGCGAGAGAAAGAGAGAGAGAGAGAAACGAGGCGCTGGCTGGTCCGCAGAGCGACTCTGATCCTGAAATATCGCAGGTAAAATTTAATATTTCATAGCTCCTTAAAAAAATAATCTTCGCCAGCAGTGCGGGCGCGATAATGTTATGCCGCTACCGTATTCCACGGAGGTGTGACGTGATTAAGATTTGGAGGATGCTAAAAATATTCCGAATAGCTTACCTCCGCACTCCCTCGCTCCCTCTCTCTCTCTCTCTCCCTCTCTCTCCTCTCTACCTACCTGCCTGCTTCTGAATTTTTATCTGTCAGGGCCTGAACTCCTCGTTTTTCTCTTATTTTGCCGGGCATATATCAATTCCGATGCCGAGAGTTCCCCCGCGAGAGAGGGGGCATTCGCAGCCCGGAGCGCGAATCTTCCAGTTTCAGGTCAAGTCTCTCCTCCCGCCAACTCGGCCACTCTTTCAATATATATATATATATATATATATATATACACGTATAGGATGCGTACGCGGTGCATTCCACCGCGCGGGCGCATAAAACTCCCCTCGCTGACCCGCGGCGGATAAGTTCGCTTTCTCCGCTACGCACATATGTGCACACGGTTACCGTCGGTCGGCGGCGGGCGCGCGCGGAGCGCTGCCGGCGGTTACGCGCCGGAGCTGCGTAGCCGGCGTCGGACGCGCGCACGCCGGCGCCGATTCCGCAAACGCCGCTATATACACAGAAGCGAGGGACGCAGCCGCAGCAGTCGAGGGACTCGCTCCTCCTCGCCTCGTCTCTTTCGCCCGTGCGTCTTTATCGTCGCGGGTTTTGCCGCTCTTTCCCCTCCCCCCGTCGCTTTTCCCGGCGCTCCGACGCTTTTCGCTGGGCTCTGCCGTTGTCTCTCGCCTCGAACGAATGGGACGCTGAACGACGCAGGAGGACCGGAAACCGCCTTGCTCTCCGCGAGGACCCAGAGGCGCATCCTGAAACGAGCGAGCACGCTTCCGACATGCGGCGTTTACTCCTGCTGCTGGGCTTCCTCACGCTCTCCGGTAAGTTCGACTCCTTCTCATTTGGCACCCAGCTAGAGTTAAGTAACGATAACGCGCGCGAGAATGCCGAGGTCGCGTAATTACGAAGGGAGAGAGAGAGAAAAAAAATTTGTTAAAGACGCGCCGGGGGAGAGAGAGAAAGAGCGAGGAGGGGACGACGCAGACACTGTACCAGACGACGACGATGACTACGAAGCTGGAGGGAGAGAGCGAGTAGCGCGCGGCAGAGAATGAAAAGGGGCTGCCGCGAAGAAAGAGCGAAGGAGAGTGCAAAAAAGAACGGGGAGAGAAGGAGGCAGGCGAAGGAGGAATGGAGGAAGGAAGCGTATCTGCGCGTGTACATATTCATCGCGCGGCGATGCGACGACTCCGCGCCGCGCGCGCTCTAATGACAATTTCATCACTGCCGGGATGGAGTTTCCCTTTGTTTTTTAATAGCCGGCGACGGACTGCTCTCTCTGTCTCTCTCTCCCGCTCGCGAAGAATCGATAATGCAAATCTCCGGCTTAAACGACTCTTCTCCCTTTTTTGCGCGCTCTCTCTCTCTCTATTCACATATTCGTCGCTCCGAACTACTCGTCGGCGGTACTTAGGAAGGGGGCTTTTTTGCCAAGTGCACGGAAAATAATAGAACGCGCGGTGCGGCGGCTTATACTCGAGCTCTTTTGTCGAAAGGAGGTTAATCCCCTGGGCTCGGGCTCGGCGGCGCATCGCATTTTCATCCTACAGAAGAGTTTTCCTGCCTCTGTCGCCAGGAAATGTTTGTCTCCCCGTTCGTCTCTCTCTCTCTCTCTCTCGAAGACGGAAGCTGGATTACACGCGATCCCTCGGGGACCGCCGCGGCTCCGCTCGCTCATTTCGCAAATGAACCGCCTCTCTTCCCGCCGCCGCTCGCTGCGTTTGATGTTGACGGGGGGCTCGTGCGCTTTTCGCAGGATGCCAGGAGCAGCAGCAGCTGCAGCAGCCGGCCGAGATCTACTTCTCCGTGAGCCCGGAGGACCACGCGGTGGTCGAGGGCTCGCCGGTCCGGCTGAGGTGCGAGGCCGAGCCGAGCGGCCAGATCCGCTACTCCTGGAAGATCGAGGGCCAGCCGCTGGCGCCGAGTCCGAGGAGGCACCAGGTGGACGGGGACCTCGTCGTCACGAGGGTCAGCAGGCTGCTCGACAGCGGGAGCTTCGTGTGCGTCGCCACGCACCGGAAGACCGGATTCAGCATCGAGAGCTCGCCCGCCAAGATTGACATTCAGTGTGAGTATGCGGAATTCGATCGGCGCCGTATAAATATATTGAAAATTATATATTCCGGCAGACTGGAAATTTTCGAAATTTAATGATCGATCGCGCAGCCGAGGATTGCGGATGTAGAAGGTCGGGAATTGAGGTGCAATAACTCGAGAATTCCCGGTACTCGACTCTTTAATTAAGCGGACCGATTAATTATTCGCGAGTCCGGGCTCCCATACATAAATACATATATATATATATATAAGCTAAAATGTATGTAAAGCTCGGGGAGGTTCGTTAGCGAGCCCGCGGCGCGAGTCCTCGTCATTATATGTTTAGGATCGCGCTGCAATTATTATTACAGCTCGGGGCCGGCCGCCGCGCACCGAGAGTTCAAGTGCGCAGATTTAACTCGCGGGCGCCTCTCCCGTAATTGCAATAAACTCGTTCAGGCCGCGCGGAATTATTTTATTTCTTCTTTTTTTTTACCTCCGCCTCCCTTCCCCCCCCCCCCTTTCATCTCCCGCTCTCGCGCGCCAACCTCCTTGTACTTCGATAATTTTTCACGCTCTCGCGCCTTCCAGCCGGTATACATGCACGCCCGTTTTCGACGAATCATTATTATATCGCAATCGCGCCGCCGCGCCTTTCAAGTCCCAGCCCGCGGCTCGGGCGCAAGGGGTTGATTATTCAGGATGCCGTTTTAACGGGAAAACTTTCCGGGCGGAGGCGCGCGCGCGTGTATGCAATCTCGCGAGGGCGGACGATGAAAGTCGTCTGGGCGACGACGATGTTCGCATTTTTTTCGGCCCCCCCCCCCCCGCGCGCGGCCCGGATCTCGTCGCGATCGCGATGTTTTATCCCCGCGCGATTCCCATACAAATACGCGCACTCTCGCTTAAACGGGTCTTTATGCGCGAATGTTCGCCGCCGCCTCGGCGAAAATAACGAGGCTCTTGCATAATTCGTATTTTATTATTTATTACAGCCTCTGTGGCATCGACTGCGTTCTCGAACGTCGCGGCCTCGTCGACCGGTGTCGCGGCGATAATGAACTTTGCATTTATAAATTAGCTCTATTCCTACAATTATCGTTAATGATATTCATTTAACGCTGAACGATTTGTCAAATCCGGAATCTATCAATTGGAGAAGTCAACGTCGTGTTTATCAAGACATTTTGAGCCCCTCCTCCGTTGCCCCTGTATCCATCGTTTATGATTAATGTATCTTTCATCGCTGAAAAGTCTAGCGGATTATCATTAGGACGATCCCCCCTCGTAAAATGCGTGATTTACCCATTACACAGTTGAATGAATATATTACCAGTATATTCTTGAATCATACATTTTTTTCACAAGAATGACGTAAAAAAGATCCTATTTGTTTATCATACCGACACTTGAGTACGTCGACAAACGTATATATACAGCTTGACTTTAGTGAATTGAGGATAACACAGGAATAAAGCCCAAATCATCCTGTCCAGTTACGCTGCGTATATTTGAGCTGTATTAGAGTTGTACCCCGCTCCTAATCGGATCTGTTGTCGGAAAACTTGGGGAACTTCCTACTCGCGATTAGTGAAATATCGGCCGAGTTATTAAGATACAAGTGGGCTTTGTCCGGGACAAATCGAATCGCATTACAAGATTACGGGTCGACGTTTGCTCAAATCTGTCGGAGATCCGAAAATAGAGGCATACAGCGCGTGTTTATTTAACTGAATTTTACGGCCACCGACGCAGCCGAGGAGGGAAACTTGTTTCCCAGAAAAAGAAAACCGTTTAGATCGTTAAGGGACGTAACGATAAACTCCGAAATTTTCGGGTGCAGGCAGACAAGGAGGCTATATATAGAAATCGGTTTACTAATTGGGCTTACCGTGGAAACTCGAGTGTTTTATTGCCGCAGCTGGGCTAAAAAATAAGCATGCACGCGGGAGAAAAGAGCAAGGGCAGAAAAAAAAAAATCAAGTCGCGGGGGCAAAAAGCGAGGCAGATTTCATTGAAGGTGCAAGATACGAGGACTCGTTTAAGGGGTGAAGATTTTTTGTTGCCCGCCCCGCCCCGCGCAAGACGCGACTCGACGGGAGGAGCTGAAAATTCGGCTCGGGGCCTCAAGTGCGAGATGGGAAATTGGCCGGCTCGGTGCGCGCCGCGCGCGAGCACTGAAAAGGTTCGAGTAGCTCGGCAGCCCCGAAGCCCCGAATCAGCTCTTGAAGTGGCGCGCTTGAAAAATGCTCGCAGGACCCTCCTCCCGCAGTCAGCCGCGCGCGCGAGCGCACTTGTAGCCGCGGGCTGTAGGCTTTCCCCGCGCTGCCGCCGCGCAGGGCAATAACAATAATAGTAATAAGATCGCGAAGCCTCTCGCGTACGCCTGCCTGCCTGCACGTTGCCTGCGCGCCCCTCGACGTTTCTCTTTTTTTCCTCCTCTTTTTTTTTTCACTTTCAATGCCCAGACTTGTTTTCGCGATTCCGCGATCATTAGGCGTCTAGTGCTGCGAGAGAGAAAGCCATCCCCTTTAAAGAAGAGAAAAAAAAAGGGCCGGAGACGACGACGACGACGACGACGACGATGATGACGACTGGCTGCAGACGAGGGGCTTTCCGCCTCCGACTCTCGCTCGGACGCCTTCCGAGCCCGCAGACAGACAAGCTCTCGCCGGCTTGCAGCTGCAGCCGCCGCAACCAGTTCCCGGCTCCCCCTCTCCCCCCCTCCTCCCCTCTGCCCCTTTTATATATACGTTTTTATGCTTTCCTTTATTTTCCGTCCGCGCGCTCGGAGCGGGGGGCAAGGAAACTCTCTCGGCATCGCGCGATATATCGGAGCGAGGCGAATATAAGCCCGCCACCGTACACTTCGTCGAGAGCCATAAAAGTTTATGGTGCGCTCGCATCGACCGACGAGGGCTTCTATCCCTCTCTGCGCTAGAGCCGGCGGGAGACTGCCGCCGCGCTCTCCCGAGCCATCCAGCCAGTCAGCCCTTCCATTCCCATGGCAACGCTCGCGCGACCCCTGATTCAGCGGCTGCCGGGTATATACTGCGTACCCCCCTCTCGCTTTTATAGCCGTCTCTCTGCTCGCTCGCTCTTTTGATTTTTCCATCTTGGAGCCCGGCACTCGTAGATATTAGTGTGGAGGAGCATAAACCCGGCCGGCAGGACCGCTGCGCCGGCTCTGATAAAAACGTCAAGATGACTCGTCAGCGATTCGTCACAGGATCCGGGGGGGAAGCCCACTTTCCACGGGGACTGAAAAATTGATTGATCTATAGGCGCCGGCGGCCGGCCCCCTCTCGCGTATCCGATGGCACGCGGGCGCCCGACGGGGCTGATTAGTCCGCAAAACCCTGGTAAATGGACGAGGATCGAGATCGGATCGAGAGCGATGAGTCAAAAAGAACGGCCTCGGCGCAAAAGAGAGTCGGGACGCGGGCGAAGGGGGGCGGCCGCGGGGTAGATAATGCGTGCACAAGTGCGAACGCAAAAATGGCCAGGCAGAAAGGAAGGAAAAGGGAAGGAGAGGAGGTGTGCATAAGCGCTCGCGCGGAGAAAAGACTGCGCACAGAGAGAAAGAGTGCCTGCGCGAGCGGGTCGCAAAAAGCGCGAGCGAGCGAGCGAGCGATGATGAGGTATGAATAATAAGAACAATGACGATGACAAGTGGAAAGTGGTCGGACGAGCGAGTGCGCGTCTCTGCTCCGGCGGCGGCGGCGGGCCTTTGATCTTTCGTTTCGTTTGTGAGTTTAAGCGCGCGCCCAGAGCTTTTCAGCCCGGAGCTGCTGCTGCCGCCGCACGGCACGCGCTTCTGATCACCTACGCGAGCAAGCACCCAGGGCCCCTCGACAAAGACTCGACTCTACTTTCTCCTTTTAGCAGTCCTCGACGACACTTTATATTCGCGCCCTCCCTCTATCTCCGCGACAATCAAAATAAATACGCCTCCAAGACGAGCGTTAATGCTCCCTCCCCCTCTCCTTCCGATAGCCCATTTCCATTAGCTGATCAAACGCGCGAGATTAGCCTCTTTCTAACGAATATAACGCGTCCCCGTCCCTCTCTGCTCTCCGTCGAATTTCATTTGGTAATTGCGCCATTGAGTCGTCCGCGCATTCAGAGCTTTAATTAGCATAAAGGGAATCCTCGAGACAATGAGCCGCACAAACAGCCGACACTCGTCATCTCATTAAGAACCTGCGCTCATTTTTCCCGAATCCCCCGGCGCAGCTCCGCGCGCCATTGTTCCCGCCGCCGCGGCTCGAGTGCGCGACGAAAACGTATATTATACGTGCACCGTTAATTGCTCAGCGAGCCGCGCATCGGCCGATCGATAAGCGCGCTCGCTCTCCGCCGTCAGGTTTTTAATTAGCCGCGCGCTCTCTCCCCCCGCCCGCAGGGATCAGCGAGGCGAGCGTCCAGCTGCAGCAGCCGAAACTGGCCCCCAACATCCAGGCCCGGGCGAAGCTCGAGCTGCGCTGCCGCGTCGACGGCTCCGGCGAGCTCAAGTACGAGTGGTTCCGCAACACGCACACCGTCGCCCCGAGTCCCCGGCTCGAGCTCAAGCACAACCTCCTGGTGATCGCGGAGGCCGGCCCCGAGGACAACGGCGTCTACCGGTGCCTGGCGCGCAACGCCGCCGGCGCCTCCCCCGTCGCCCACAGCCTGCCGCTCATCGTGCCGAGCAACTCGACCGCGACGATTCGCCTCGTGCCGCAGAAGAGGATCGTGCGCCGCGGCGAGCCGGCCAGCTTCGACTGCATCTACGACAACGCCGACAGCGTCAAGTGGTACTTCGAGGACAAGGGACCGATGGAGTCGGACGACGAGCGCGCCATCGCGGAGAACGGGACCCTCGTCGTGCGCAGGGTGCAGGACAAGGACAAGGGCTTCTACGCCTGCCACGGCGTCAGGGACGACGCCGAGCAGGTCTACGCCGCGGAGCTGCAGATCGCCTGTGAGTATATCGAGTTAGAGCGCTTTTTATGTACTTTGCACCACCTACCTTTGAATGCGGCCGCACTGCTCTCTTGCTCCTCGAAGGGCTGCTTTTCAGGTTCAAGTGCTGCTCCTCTAGCCGATTTCGATCCGAGGGAATACTGGCCTCGTCGCGAGCATAATTTGCGCTGCGCGTGGCGCCAGGCTCGTTTTGCATTAGCGTTTTAAATTCATTATTCATTATTCATAGCCGGTCGATTGAGTGTCGCGCGATCAATTACCGCTGGCTTATTAGCGATTGTTGCAGCTATAATAAGACTATAAATTACAAAGGCAGATAAAGAATCGGCTTAGTTCATTGACTACTTGTTAATCTATAATGTCGTTCAAGCTACCGTATCTATTCATGTTATCTGAAGTGTCACGTCCATTGTGCATCGATTATTCAATAAAACCGACAAACGTGCGAAAACATTTTATTGAACTAATATAAAAAGAAAAAAGAAAAGGAGGAAAACTGAAAAAAAAAAAATAATCGTGTGCTTCTTTCCGTCCCCATTACAGTTCTGAAAAATCTAACGGTGGCCTCGTTCGAGCCGAGGCTGCAGGATCAGCAGGCGGTAGTGGGCGAAAGTCAGGAACTGCAGGTGAGCTGCCTGACGCCGGAGGGTCTGCCGACGCCGAAGCTCTATTGGCTCGACCCGAACGGTCGTATCGTGAGCGACGCCGGGGCTGTGCGCGTCCAGGATGACACGCTGATCATCGCCAAGGCTCGCCGCGACTCCGACCAGGGCTCCTACACCTGCGTCGCCGAGAACATGGCCGGCAACACCTCGATGCCCGTCGAGGTCATCGTGTCCTGTAAGTTTTATAAATCAGATATTTTGGAGGGACTGCCGCGAGGCGCGTAATGCACGAGAGCGCGGAGAGAGCGAGAACGAGGGGGAAAGAGCGCGCCGGGCTTCGGGAGAAGAAGCGCCCCTAGCTCCCGCATTTCGTCGAGTGCGCATTGTGCGAGCGTCGCTTCTTTACTCGGACTGTTTGCTCTTTCGTCGCTTTTCTTTGCCCCCTCGAATTCGCAACATCGTCATATTTGCCGAGGGCAAACAAGATTCGCGCCGCCTTAAAAATTCCATCAATCCGAGAGAGAAAGCCGCGGAGCTCTAAACAATGGCCGTAACGCTTGCAGGGCCAGCGGAGCTGAAGAGCTCGCCGCAGCCGGTGAGCGCGATGGAGGACGAGCGGGCGAGCCTCAGCTGCACCTATCGGGCGATGGAGCCGCCGATAACGCAGAGCCGCTGGCTCAAGGACGGGGAGCCGCTAAAGGAGACGCGCCATCGATTGATCGAGCAGCCGGGCAACTCGACCCTCCTCTTCGGCAGCGTCCAGGTCGCCGACCGGGGCAGCTACGCCTGCGAGGTCGTTACCAAGGGCTTCCCGCCGATCCGCTCCGAGGCCGCCCTGCTCTCCGTCCAGGAGAAGCTCAAGTTCTCGCCCGAGCCCTCCGACAAGCGGCTCGAGCTCAACTCCACCTCCAAGGTCTGTGTCGGGGGGGATTATTCGGTATAATTGGAGTTAAAAGGAGCCTGACAATAATCGGCGCGCTTTTATCTGTCCCTCCGGTGCAGATATCGTGCAAGGCGCAGGGCTCGACTCCGCCGACTTCCAAATGGTACAAGAATGGAGCCGAGCAGTTTCCTAAGCACGTGCAGGACATCAATGGGACGCTGCACTTCAACGGTGTGCTCGAGGAGGATAAGGGCAATTACACGTGCGTCGCCGTCAATGGCCAGGGTCAAATCAAGCATACGATAAAGATCGACGTAGGCAGTAAGTTTCTTTTGAAGCCGCTCGTAAAAAGCGAACGGGATCCCCTTCCCCGTCCCTGTTACATTGTCTAACTCTGGGGCTTGTTTTCGCGCACAGTTGCACCAAAGATCACGGTTAAGTCGGAAAACGTGTCGGCGATCGAGGGCTCGTCGGTTTTGTTGCACTGCGTCGCGGAGGGCGATCCCAAGCCGACCATTCAATGGGACAAGAACTCGCAAATGAACAGCCTCGACGAGGATAGATTTCTGGTGATGGCCAATGGCAGCCTGCTCATCAAGGAGGTCTACCTGAGTGACGAGGGTAAATACGGCTGCACCGCCGGCAATATGGGCGGCTTTAGACGGGAGGAAGTTCATCTCACCGTCAAAGGTATAAGACACTTTATTCTCCTCCTCCTCTTCCCTTCTATTTTCCTTTCTTTCCTATTCCTTTCATTGCCCTGCTCAATAGCATCTCCCTTTTCTTTGTCAAGCTTTGCCTCGATGATTTCCTAATTTCCAGTAACCAATACCACATTATGAATGCCTTTTCAACTGCTCCTTCCGATCGATTGAGCAATTTTCTTTGTGTTTTCATGCTAAATTAAAAATCATTTTTTTCCCTATTTCAGGGGGAGACGGATACCGACTGGACATGGAGCTCGACGCCGCCGACGATGGTTCGATGATGACAAAGACGGTAATCATTACACTGGGAGCAGCAGCGGCTTATATGGTGCTTGTCGTTGGATTGATGCTCTACTGCCGTTATCGTCGTCGTAGAAGGAAGCAAAGATACCTTCAGGAGCAAACTGACGGACAAGGTAATATATATATATCCTTTTTTTTCGATTTTCAACGGAATTTTACGTTTTTAAATTCACAAGACAATTCTTATTTAGAAAAGGGAGAGGCCGGCGAAGTTCAAGAGGAACAGTGCGAACTTCGAGAAACTAACGTAAAGGCAAACAGCTCGGGCAGCAAGAAGAGGGAGAATCGCGAGTCGCACAAGAGTGACGGAACTGACACTGCTCACAGTCAGAACAGTAACCATTCGAAAAAATCTAAATCAAGCTACGACAAACTCGCAATAAGCCGGGAACATTTACAAGAATTAAAACCGCTTGGCAGGGGTGAATTTGGTGAAGTATTTTCAACAAAGTATCGGCCACCAGTCGCTGAAGAAACGACCACCACCACTGTCAAGGAAAGCGTCGTTATGGTGAAAACATTAACTAACACGAAGGATGAAAACGTACTTCAAGAGTTCAAACGGCACCTTGATCTTTTACACAAGCTCAACCATGAAAACATTGCCAAGCTCGTCGGCCTTTGTCGCGACGAAGATCCCGACTACATGATTATAGAATACACCGACTGGGGTGATTTAAAGCAGTTCTTGATTGCTTCGCGCACCTCGAAGGAGAGCACGACTAGCACCGAGGGAGAAAAACCTCGTGCTCCGCAGTTATCCGTCTCCCAAATTCTCGCTTTGGCTAATCAGGTTTGTACAATATTATTTTATACAGAGATGCTTTTGTTTTATATTTGAAAAATTAAAATGATTATTACATGACGATATTACTTGTAGGCTGCAAGAGGTCTGAAACATATATCGGATCACCGATTCGTTCACAAGGATGTAGCTGCTCGAAATTGTCTGATTTCGAGCAGTTTAAGCCTTAAAATATCTCTATCTTGCATGTCGAAGGAACCGCACCAACAAGAATACACAAAGCACAGAAATCAAGTTATTCCCTTGAGGTGGCTGCCGAAGGAAGCAGTATTCGAAGATGAATATTCGACCAAGAGCGACGTCTACTCCTATTCGTGTCTCGTTTGGGAAATGTTTCACCAAGGTGAGCTGCCCTTTAAGAAACTTAATGACGAAGCCGTGCTCAATCAACTAAAGAGCCAGACGCTCAGTTGGGCGTCGCACAAAGCTGCTCCGCCGGCTCTCCAAGAGCTGCAGGCGCAGTGTTGGTCGTACGACCCCAGAGAGCGACCTACGTTCGACGAAATTGTCGAGAAGATGCAGGAAATTGCGAGCGAATGTTCTTAAACTTGTAAGCGATTAATCTTTTGTGATTCCATCTTGCTACATTTTTCAATGTGCTTCTGCCCAGTGGCGCAGACAGGGACTAAACGTGAGTCAATGCTAAACGTCCAATCTTTAAACATTGCTTGAGATATCGCTTGAAATAAGTATGTTGCTCCTCTTTGGTATTTCTACGGCATTAAGAGGTTAAAGGATACGAGCGAGTTTTTAAACTGTACATTGGAAAGCAGTTGGTTCTAGATGAGATTATAATTTATAATGTGAAAAGCAAATACTAAATCTTTATAATGATACGGTTGATTTTACTGCAAAAAGTAATAACATTTAAAAACTGCGGGTAAAAGATATTATTAGATTGATAAAATTGCATTTTATTTGCAGCTCAATAATTGAACGTTACTCGGTAAAAAAAAAGAAACATTTTGATAAATGTGCCATTAGCTTATTACTACAGTTTGTGGTAAAAGAATAAAATTGATGTCTTTATATTTTATGCAAGTGCTGTGAGTACCATGCAAAGAAAAATTTTAAAGCGTTTTTACAATTTTATTAAAAATTTTTAGTTTTTTAAAAGAGAAATTATCTGTTGCATCACTTGGCTTCCAATGCTTGATGAATACTTTGACCCCTTACGGTTACTTAATTAATGCGAAGAGGCTGTGACAGCGTGCAAAGACACACACGTTTCTCTAACGTAACGTTCTTTCTACACTGCAAAAAAAATGCGCAAGGATCCACCGTTTGTGCATTTTTATATACTGTTGCGCTCGTTTTTGACGACTCGTTATTGCATATGAAATTGTGCGAAATTCAAAACCTTTCGAATGGAACGATCACATTGCCGTCACAGTATTCAGTCGCGTCCATTAGCAAAATAAGCATTAAGTACATAGTCATTGATCTAGCTTTACCAAGACTCGACAGTAGTGGATGTATGTATATCTGCGTGAGCGTTGTCTGATTGTGTACACGCACTCCTTATTATCGGGATGAAGACAGACATAGAAAGGAAAGTACTGAATAAGAAAGTTATCGGTTCTTTGGATCAAAATTATTGTTTGGAAGAGCCTGCCGAAAAATTTTCTACCAAATTTTTATACAGAACGAGCTTCCATGCACTGACGCTTTCAGTACATCAAAATAAACGACTGATCAATTTCATAATATTTTTCACAATGTATGCACTCAGTATAGCTTTAAGCAGGGAGCACGTTTTATGCTTTCCGACGGTCATCGAACTTGGTTCAGGTTCAATATAATCCACAATCGATAATTCTCATATAAATATTTATATACTAACGATCTGCATAATTAAATGGTCGATAAAGCTAATTTTTATACCGTAATAGATGACAGTTTGACTTGCAAGAACGAGCGGTTTTTTACAAAGTGTGAGGAAAAAAAATTAGGTGTTGAGCTCGAAATCGAGAACATCGTATAAGCAACGAGATTCGATAATAAGATGAATGACTTAACATTATTGCAAGATATTGCGTATATTTTATATTTATGCATAATGTATATGTATGTCGACGATAAGTATTGCATATTTAGCTTGTAAGTGATACATTCATTAAATGCTAGCCACGTGATCGTTGAAAAATTGTATAATGAAACGCTAATGTAATGAAAAGGCCTTAACTATGATGATTGTTTTGCCTTATACCTCTTTGTCACGTAGTAAAACGAAATTACCAAGGCCGTCAAAAAAAAAAAAAAAAAAAAAAAAAAAAACAAAACAGAACGAAACAGAAGTCTAAATTCACCCTGTTATTTTTGTTTTCTAGTCACGATATCTGCTAATCAACGTGTGTATAGTGGCGATACATAACGCGGCCAGTAACTCATTGTAACTGCCAAAAAGAAAAATCAATACAATCAATACTCAATAATCTTCCAAGACATTAATGAACTTTTGCTACGACGGCATGTAAATATTTTTAATACTTTTTTGATTTTTATACGAACGTATATATTGCGACGATTTTTAACAAAGGATAATGATAGCGTGTATGCCGGTAGCCAGATTTTCAGACGTGCGGAGAGTGCATACAATTAAGCCATAAAATAAAAGTGGAAGTACACTTGTTAAAAATAAATAATTAAAACTGTATTAATAATGCTTGTCTATTTATTATTTAATGACCTTTTACTATATTATATATTATATATGTATTAAACAAACAATGATTTAATTCTATTTATAATAAAGGAATAATTATCTAAGCAAATTGTATAATTTAGTCTTTAACACATTGGAAACTGACTCGATTATAATTTAGACATTCTTGCGGTGCGCAAAAGAGTTTTTAAAATCGCTAGTGGCCGGTTCGTAAAAAAAAAAAAGAACCATTCCTCGAGCGCATTTTGGCAATGCCGTCGAAAACGAAAAGTCGACGCAGAAAAAGCGACGCACAGCCGTAAAGCAATCGGCATGAGGGATTTTTATTAGTAAATAAACACTGGCGTGCCGAAATAGCGGCTGGAAAAATTGCAAATTTTCACTTGACTCTCGCGAGATAAATTGCTCTCCCGCGGCGGCGGCAAAAAGGCGGACAATTTTCTCGAGGCTTTGCTCTTTGAAAATGTGAAATTAAAAAAGGCGACGGGAGGGAAAAATGCGGCGATAATTTAAAGGGACCCTTCCCCCCTCCCCCTCCCAGTTCATGCATCTCGCGAGTTAATGATATAGCCGCGCGCGTATAATAACAAGCGTTCTCTCGCGCGGAAAGCCGTTACGTACGGCTTCCCCCTCCGCCGACTCATCGGTGCAGTATCGATAGATCGTTAGAGGGAAGAAAAAAAAAGGACGGCGGCGGCGAAATCGACGCGCATGTGGAGCTCTCATTTCGAAGGAAAAGGAAAAACTCCAGCTTTCCAGTCAAGGACGTTCGTATAGAGCGGCGAAAAAGAACGCGTGCATAGGGGCTCAGATCCGCGAAGAGGGAGAAAGAGCTGGAGAGAGGAAATAGGGAGTGGCCGAGGCTCGAGCCTCGAGCTGCACTCGCCCGGTAGAAGATGAAAGTATTAGAAGCTTGCGATTTTGCGCTCTCTGTGCCTAAGCGTGTGTGTGCGCGCGCGCGCGGCTGCCATGCAACCATGCAGCCGTGCAGCCTCTCTCGCGCGCCTGCATATAAACTTTCCTTCCATTGCGTCACTCTCGGCGTTCTCCCTCCCTTACTCGACCCGGAATCATTCTAATTCGATCGAACGAAAATCAAGCGCTATTATATTCCAGCCAAGGTTTTGCAACCTCCTTGCTCGCTTGCGAACTTGCGGATAAAGCGGCGGCGGCGATCGCGACAACAATAATACAATATAAGATTCTGCATTTATACATTTATTTAAACTCTCTAATATGTACACACACGACTGGAGGGCTGACTCGGCCCCCGTCGACTCGTGCGAGGAGGACGATCTCAACGTACCCGCGTACAAAGTACCAAAGTATATAGTTTTTTTGTCTTTTGTTTTTATCAGAAAAGAAAATGATACAATCGATGATTAGGAATCTAATATTTACAAATTACAGAGCACATAAATATACATAAAAAAAAAAGAGGATAATAATCGTGACTAAGTAAGCGTATTGCCGTGCGTTCTTGCTTCAATTTCTTCTCTTCTCGCTTCGCTTTATTTCGAGAGAATGCCAAGGTAAATATGTATATCGTGTAAAAAGGGGCATCTATTTAAACAAATGTATTGTAAGGATATGCGCGCATTTCAATAGTTTTTCTACCCGAAAATCTATTCAAACGCGAGAGACTACATAAACGTAATGCGATCTAAATGAATTGCAATTTCAGTTTGCTGCAGACTTTTTCAAAGTCCCACTTTAGACGCTGCCTCGAGTAATAATTATTATGCTAGCAAATTCGTAATAAAACTCTACATTACATTGCGCAAACGTAATAACACGCAAATATAAATAATTACGTAGAACACGCGTCAATTTAACGTTTCGAATTCCTTCCCCGAACAAGTCCGAAGAGACGCGTGGAAAAGATCTAGATACATAACGTAGGTAAAAAAAATAAACAAAATAAAAAAAAAAACTCAAGTAGCAATGCAACGTAAAATAGGAGCTCGATATAATACGTTATATTGGTAATAAGATATATTGTATCTTAGCAAAAATACTGCATATTTCGGGCATCTCTGGAGGCGAGTTAGGAAAAAAAATGCGTGAAAAGAGAGGGCTGCAGCCGGTCGGGGGGCCTCGCGACGGGGCCTCAGGGCCCCTGGTGCTGCTCGACGGGCACGAGGAGCGCGAGCTTGTCGGCGTCGATCTGCTGGTGGTGCTGCTGCTGCTGGTAGTGGGGCCTCGGCGACGAGACGACGAGCTCCTCCAGGGCCTGGTACTCGTTGTGCAGCCGCTGCTGATACTGCGGCTGCTGGTTGTGGTAGTACGGCCGCTGGGCCTTCTTGTAGTAGCTCGCGTCGACGAGGTAGGCCAGCTGCTGCTGCTGGTGCTCCTCGGGCTTGGCCGGGGCCGGCCGGCGCAGCAGCTGCGGCTCGATCTCCTCGATGAGCAGGTGCTTGAGCTGCTGGCGCTGCTGCTGGTGCTGGGCCTTCTTCAGCCGCTTCTCCTCGGCCGCCTGCTGGCGCAGCGCCTCCGCGGCCTTGGGCAGGTAGACCTGCGGCAGCCAGATGGCGGGGTGAGATGGAGCGAGCGGTGGAGAGAGGGGAGAGCAAGCGGTAACGAACCTCGGGCGCCGGCAGGGCGACGCTGTTGGGCAGCAGGTACTGGACGACGGGCGCGTTCTTGGGGTCGATCTTGCGCGCGTCCGCCTGGGCCTTGGCCGCCTGCTTCGCCTCGGCCTGGGCCTTGGCCAGGGCCTGCTGCCGGGCCTGGTAGAGGGCCAGCGCCTGGGCGTTAGCGACCGCCTGCGCGTGGGCCTGGGCGCGCTGCTGGTTCTTCTCGAAGTTCAGGGCGAAGTGGTGGGCCTCCTCCTGGGCGCGCAGGTGGGCGCGCTGCTGGGCCTGCAGCTTCAGGATGGCGTCCGAGTGGGCCTTGTACTCGGCGGCCTCGTGGGCCCGGCGCTGCTCCGCCACCAGGGCCGTCGCCTGGGCCTTTAGCCGGGCCTTGTACGCGCTCTCCGGGTCCTTCGGCTGGACCTACACGCAACGTAATCTTCGCTTAAGTGCACAGCCAGCGGTTTTCCGAGGAGCCTGCTCGCTTCGCCGCGCCGAGCGGAGAGCCGTTAGAAACCTGGCTGAGAGAGGTCAATGCGTGTGCAGCCGCGAGTAAGAGAAAGTCAATGACTCCCGACACTTTCCGCCGTGCATAATTATTTATTGCTTTTTTCCTCATTTCAATATTAATCGCAGCTCTCATTTCGAAAATCAATTTGTCTTCGATGCTGATTATGTAAATTGCACTCTTTAAAATTACGACTGCACGCTTTGCGGGGGGACTGACTGTAAATTAATCTAATTCTTTCTTTAGTTCGCGCACGTAATTCTATAGCGGGGCAGCGTGCTTGCGTAGGCGTATGATATTATTATCCTCGCTATCGGATTTCAAATCTAACGTAAGAGCGAGTCAATTATTAAATGTTTGTTAAGGTAATTGTTCACTCGGATTTTCAGCTCCTTCCCAAAGTATTTCGTCATTTTTTCGAAGGAAACGGGTTCTCCCCCTCCTCCCCGCAAAATCCTGCTAAACTCAAAAGACACTCGAGGCACATATCCGAAGTGGTGTGGATTTATTGGAGCGTGGCAGCTCGCAGAAATAGTTGAAATTAATAGATTTCGGCTCGAAGACAGAAAGGAAGTTTAAGCACGTTCACTTTGTCAGAGAATGCCGTTTGTTGTTACTCCCCATACGGGTAAAAAGCAAAGACAGCCTCGTGTCATTATTAATTTACGTCCGTGTCCCAGTCGGTTTTACGAGCTATTCCGGCGCGCGCGGCGACTGAAAAAAAGGCGACCCGCTTCGCCAAATTCAGCCGTGTCTCTCGTTCCAATTTTTTTTTATTATCATCGCGAGCTCCGCGTGCGGCCCCCAAGTTTACTCGGCCAGCGCGGCGACTGCCTCTCGCGCATTCTCGCGCGAAATTAACATCTCAAGCTCGCGGAGGCTGCTTAACGCCGCAGCGTTTATAAATACAAATAACGCGGCCGTAAACGCTCGCGTTGTACGGCCGCGAGGGGGGAGAGCCGCGGATAATGCGCTCCCCGCGCGCATTTCGACGTGCGCCGCGACGCTCGAAATGCGCGCGCTCGGCTAACGCGGCAATTATCCGCAAGCTTATTGACCAAAGAAACGTTTACGGCTCCTCTGGCGCGCCGATTCTAAAAACAGATTCATAAGCGGCCCTAATGACAAGTGCAATGCAACATTTTCCTCCTGGATAACAATCGATCATTCAAAGGGGGGGGGCGCCCGTAAAACTCGCCTCGAACAACCCAAAGAGAGAGCTATTTTTATTGTTTACGTAAGAATTGCTCGTTTTGTCACTTTGTGCACCGGCCGGTAAAAAAAGATTTATTTACAGGCTCTTGTCATTCCGCCGTAATGCCGGGATGCCGTAAATTTTGCAAAAGGGTCGCGTTTCTAAACTCTCCTTTCATCGAAGGTCGTAACTCTGCGGCATTTTTACGTCCACACACACACACCCACGCTCGATAAAAAGCCGGTCGCAACCAGGCGAGCGGAGAGGAACTGCCTGCGTCGCCGCTAATTCGGGGGGTCTGGGCGGCGGTAGAATAATTGGCCGCGCTCGCGACGCAGCGTCAAGTGCGGGGGCGGTACTCACGCGCTCCTGGCGGCCGGCCTCGCTGAGCCCCTCGCCCCGCTGGATCTGCTCGAGGGCGGTCTGCTGCTGTCGGTACTTCTCGTTCGTCTGGCGGATCTGCTCGAGCGCGTCGCCCTGGTGCTTGTAGTGGGCGGCCTGGGCGATCTTCTGGAAGGCCAGGGCCGCGGCCTCGGCCTGGTTCTGGGCGCGCACGATCGACTCCGGGTTCTGGTGCTGATCGCGCACCTGCTGCTCGTCCTCGTAGCCGTACTGGATGGGCACGGACTGGTGGTAGCGGAGCTGCTGGGGCTCGGGCTGCTGCTGCTGCTGGTGGACCGGGGCCGGGAGGTGGTGCTGCGGCTGCGGCTGGGGCTGGTGCTGGGGCTGGGGCTGGGGCTCCTCCACCGGGTAGTAGAGCTGCTGGTGCACCGGCTGGGGCCGGATGGGTCGCTGGGGCGACGTCTCGATGTGGTACTGGTCCACCTCCAGCGGTATGCTCTGTATGGGGAGGTGCAAGCGGGCATGAGAAAACCGGCCGACTGGTTAGCTAATAATTAGCCTTATCTGGCGTCCCTCGCTAAATCAACAAGACGCGTTGCTCAAAAAGCGTTAAACCTCTCGTTTTCACACGCGAGCGGCTTATAATGGCTTTCGCGCGTCGCGCGTCGCGGCGGCGGCGCCGATTTTCTTTTCTTTTTCCTTTGCAAACTATAACTTTTATCGCCCCGACGTTATACTTTTTTCCCAGCTTTTTTACTGCCGGCGTAAAACCGGCGATAATTATCAGTTAAGGAGACGGGCCCCGGGTAGAGCTTACTTGATGGTGCTTCAAGGGTGCCGGTCTCTCAGCGAGCTGCGCGAACTCCTGCTCGATGAGTGCTCCTAGACGGGCTCGCGGCACGTGCTGGGGCTGCGCCTGCTGCAAGTGCTGCTGCTGCTGGTGCTGCTGCTGCTGGGCGTTGATGTACTGCTGGAGGAGGGCCAAGTACTCCGGGGAGACCTGTCGACAATCATCGTCTCTTTTCTGAGCATCTCTCGCGGAGCGCTGCACTTGACAGCGAGGCCGAAAGCTACTTTGGGATTTTAATTGCGTCTAATGGATGCGAGGGAATTTCGTTCGGGCATGTAAGGGGATTGCTAAATTAGTTTTCCCGGCACGCAAGAGCAACTTTTACTTTTTAGTCTTTTCAGGCAGTGTGCGAATGAAATTTCAAAGTTTCAATATGACTTTCGTAATATATGTTATATTAATATTAATAAAATGCATGTTAATGTAAAAATAACTTTTATGTTTCCGATAAGAATATCGTTCACCTAGTTCGCTCTCTAAGTGCCGTTGGCACATTTCGAGATAAATCGCTAATTGTCGACGTGATTAATAAATTTTACCGCCAATTGATTAATATTGTCTGCAAGGAGGAAACCTATATATTGTAAACTTATTGCGTTATAAATACTCCTCCGCTATTAATTATGATAATATCGATGCGGTATTAAATTTTAACTTTCGTAATTCAGATTGAAATAGCTTGGATCAAGGTTTATTGCAAAAATCTTTAAATTCTACCAGTCAACTTTTTAGTTGAATTCGCATGATGTATGAACGGCATTTTTACAACGCTCTTAAATGCTTCCATTTTTAGTATAGGTCAATAAGAAAATCTCGCCATTGGCATAAATTGCCGTGCATTGATTTTGTTTGCGCGTATCGAGTGCGTCATCTACTTTGTGGATTATTTCCCAGTCATTTCTGTAAGAAACGAGTTTACGTTGGTTCTTTGAAAAATACATTTTTCATTTAAAAACGAAGTCGCTATTGCAACCAGTCTCTTTTTTTTGCGTTTTCGAAATACTTGATTTATACCGCGTCGGAGTGCGACGCGAAATATTTTTTATTTTCGAACGAAGCCAAAAGTAAAAGTGAAATATGCAATGCGGCCGTAAGTATTTGTTTCGTTCTCGATTATTAATAACTTGCGGCAGAAATTCAAAGAATTAATGAGTGTTTTCAAAAGACTGAGATTATAGATGGTTGCTTCGACGATAAATATATTATTATCATTCAAACGGCAACGAGATCCAATGATAGCTACTTTAATTCAGTTTCATTAATTGCTCCATCAATTTTATTCGCCTTTAATGAAAATAAAGTAATAAATACCGGCAGGCGATTACGAAATGATATCAATGAGACTCTGAGCAGAAAAAACTATCAAGTTGTGATTGTTACTTCGTTCAGCCTAAATTTGAGGAAGACTTTGAAAATTTTTAAAAATTCCATTTGGCGGAATCGCGAAGCAAAGTTTTTAATTATCAGCGAAAATAGTTGTCAACGAGCAAAAGATTCTCTTCGAATAATGCACTGCACATTTGTCGTCACTCGATCCACCAAATATTTTTCCAATTTCGCTCTAATTTTTTGGGAAGAAACCTCTATTAGACGAGCCCTTGAACAATAAAAATGGGACCTTATTATTTCAGGAGATGTCGAAAGGTGAGCATATAATTTTGTCACTCAAAATCTCACAATGGCTCGCATATGTAAAACTTCTTTCAAAACAGATTCTTCCATTTGTGAAACGTTATACTTTGAAAAGACAAAAGACCTTTGTACGTGCAATTAAAGAGGCGTCAAAAGGAAGCTGAAATTATCCGAAAATATGAAAGGCGGCAAACATAATTATGAGAAAGAAGATGATGTAGGTGCCGCGATTACGAAAGAAATCTTGAATGGCGCGAATGCAAGAGTTACCGTAAAGTTTATAAGTTACGCAAAAGAAATTCGCGACGTCGTATATCCACCGAGGCAGTGGACCCAACTCCAAATATCTTCTTCTGAATCCATTCCGAGACTCTAATGTATCCTGTATTCAAAGAGGGGATTCTGATTATATCACCGAAGGATTCTGATGAAGACATTAATAAATTTTTAATAATTTTGGGCAGAAGAATTTGGATAGCTTTGACCTGGAATTTTGTGTTCGGCTTTAAACTTACTATTGAATGAATAACTGCTTTTTCGTGGCTTTAGAGTTTCCGCGTATTTTTACAAACTTTCCTACGGCTCGGATACGTCGAAGCTATTTAAAAAAAATCTCATCCATCCTACTCGTATGGTTCTATTTCTGTAATGAGTACATTTACACAAAGTCTGTTGACAGCACTTTGCAACGATCTGGGCAAGAGAGCAGGCATTGAAACGGCCGGGGATCTGATCAAGTCGAATCTCGCGACTTACGCAACTCGGGCTTACAAGGAATCGATATCGGTCCACGAGACTCTTAATCAGTACCGAAGCATCGACAGCGTAAGTGATAGTTTGAAGCTCCCGTCGAGCGGACGTCGCGCGGGTTTTATCCACGGCCGAGACTTCCTGAAATCTCGAGGGTACGGCGAATTTTAGAAGTCCCCGGGAGGATACAAGACCTACGCCACTTCCGCAGACTCGCCTCTCCGCGAGAGATTCAGCGGAATAATTCCGAGAATGAACCAGGGGGGAATCGTCAAGTCTGTTTTACGGTCGCCTTAAGTTCCAGGATGGGAAGATAAGCCAACTTTCCGATTCGAAAGATCTGATTATACAGACTTAAACTTCCGGCGGTAGTGACGCCGTCGATTTTCTCATTTTCGGCAGAATTTCTGTCGGCTTACGTGAAAAAAAAGAGGCTTTCTCGCGCTGTGTATCCGCGGCTCGGCGCGTTACGTAGTCGTAGGAAAGGATTGCGAAAAGGTAGAGTCAGCGGCGGCGGCGGCGGCGGCGGCGGCGGCGGAGCAGCGCGAGTGTATTAAATAAAATTGAAAAGAGCCCGCGCGCGAATTACGTCGATGAAAAACTATAATGTTCCTTATATAAAAGCCATATATTCGCGACAGCTGAGCTGTGCGCATGCCGGTGCTCGTCGAAAACGCATAATTAGAAGCAGCAGCGGCGGCGGCGAGCGAGGTGCACACGCGCGCACACACACAGCTCGCGTGCCGTTCGCATCCCACTCCGCGCGCGCGCGCGCGGCAGAAATGCTTTTCCGCGCGAGCGGAAGAGATTTTTTCTTCGGGGGGGAGGAGGGGGGAGGGAGCTGCCGGAGATTGTACTTACTTAGTTAGAGTTACTTAGCGGGTCTCGGTCCGGTGCGCTGCGAGGCCGCGCGATCGCGCCGCGAAATCGCGAAAGCGAGCGGAGCGGCGTTCGCGCCGGTTAGGGCCTGGCCGAGATAGTGCACCGCTGCACTTCCCTCCCCCCCCGCTCTCTCTCTCTCTCTCTCTCTCCGCGGAGTATAGGTAGCATGCCGGTCTGCACTTACGCAAGAAACGTGCACTCTCGAGCACTCGAGCGCGTAAAGCACAAACGCGAGTCCCAGAGCGACGTTTCTCCGATCGCTCCGTCCGTAGGTTTCCACGGGTCTCTCCCTCGATTTTCGCCGCACTTTTCCCGAATCTTTGGACGGAGCCGAGGGAAAATTGAACGGTGCCGAGGCGGCACCGGCCGCTTTTCTTTATCTCCTACCTCGGCTAAAGTCCCGGGCGAATGTTACGTAACCGCTATAGTAAATCTTGGCAAAAAATACTAGCAATTTTCATCTGATTACATGTATAACCTCGGGCTAGTAGAGACTATAGTCATTTTTCCTAAACTGCCGCTTTTTACGCTGATATCTCGTAATTCCGAGTATATGATATAATTTTTAATATTCTCATGTCTGTGTTTATGCTTAACATTTCATGGCGAATCTATTAAATAATTGCACCAGCGCCGCGCGAGCTCGAGAATACATATTTAGTTCTGTAGGCTGAGCGTGAAATCTCTGCTAATATGCGCTGCGCGAGCCTAATCCTTTTCAAAACGTAAAAGCATATCCTGATTTTCCAGCTAGTTGCCTTTAATTTACATCGCTATTCGCTATGCTAATTTTTACTAAGTAAATAAGACGTACGTCAAGTATATAGCGCAAAAAAAATCTCAATTGGCCAATCGCAAATATGTTATAACCGAGTCGCTTTATGACTGCTATTTCAAAGGACGTTTCAGTCGAGTCTCTTTTTTTTTTAATTAACACTGTCGGAGTTTCTTTTTTTTTTTATCGCGCAATGTATCTCATTTTCACCGTAAACTGTCTCTCTTTTTCAGCGGCAGCCTTTCAATTTGAAGGAAGTGTGAGTTTCTGTCGCACACGGTGACGTCACAATGGCTCCGAGGAGCTGTTGAAAGGAGTGATGTCACAATGGACTTTTTTTTTTTCATTCGGAAGAACTAAACTCTTCAAATTTTCGCACGTTTCGAAGAAAAGAAAGGCACGCCGCGTAATATGCCGCAGCCGCGAATATGTAAAGAGACTTTCTTTTAAATTGGAGCGTTACGATTCCTTCTTTTTCTTTTTTTTTTTTAAACTTGTATAATAATAACTACTATTTCGCTGGAAAAGCCGTTTTCCCGAGAGAGAGAGAGAACGGAAAGTTTTAATTCATTGCGAAAATGCGCCGGGCAGGAAACGACTGGCGCGTTGGCCGCGCGGCGCGCCACCGCGGATGCCAAGTGCAAAAGAAAACTTCGGCGGCTGCCTCGCTGGAAAACGCGGCTCTTTGCACTTTATTAGACAAGTTTACGGCACCTTGAAAGTAACCGGCCACAGACGAAGCGTTCGAGCGAGCGATGAAAAATTGCGTATTATATATATATGCATGTATATACACTCGGTTTTCGCGAACTTGATCGATTCGCCGAGCGGCCCGATCGATCCCGCGCTCGCGGCGGGAAATTGACGGCTATTACTAATTAAAATGGGTCACGAGCGAGGCGGCCGCAACAAAAGAGCCCGGGACTTTCTCGTAAAAATTGAAATTTACTACCCGGCCGTCAGCAGAAAATGCCGTAATACGGCCACAGTTACCGGCCGTTTACTCCTTTCGCAGGAATTGGCCCGCAGTCCGTTAAGAATTTTTGCTCTCCCCCTCCCCCCCCCTTCCGCGAGAAAGAAATTTCACGGCGGATTTAACGAGGTGCATCGTCATCGGCCGCGGCGGCGCGCCGCATATTTGCTATAGAATCGCTCGCGCGCGCGCGCGCGGAAAAGTTCCCCGTCGACGTAATTTCAGCCGTACGAAATAATTTTATGCATGAAATAAAAGCGAAAGTCACCGGAGGAGTTATGCCCGTCGTAAATAGGAGGCTGGAAACGCGGCAAGTGAATCCCCCGGCTGGGAGCTTTGGCGAAATGGACCACGGAGCGGCGGCTGTGCGCGCGCCGCGAGAGAGAGAGAGAGAGAGGCGAAGTTTGAATGCATTTCGACTGAAGTAGAAAGTCGGGAAAATATTATTCCGCTGGCTAATTAAAAGTGGAACACACTCGCTCAGCTCGAAACTCTATCCTTGTACGCTTCCTTTTTTTTCTTCCTTTTTTCGAAAAACGTGGAACATAAAAGCCGCCAGGCGCTTATGGACAATTTGTTAAGGTTTCAGGAGAACCGGTTCGGCTAAAAGTGTCTACGTGAGAAAATAGTTGTATCGGCTCGGGGGGATAAAATTGAATAAAATCTGACTTTAGAAAGGAACTGAATCGCGCGGCGCTCTCGCAATTACTCTGATATCCGAGATAGCAGCTGCTCTTGGGCAAGGATATGTGTGTCTACGTATATATGGGTGTATGCATAAGATATATCCGGAGTGTAACGGAGAGCCGACGCACCTCCTGGGCCTCCGGGGCCTGGCGGACGATGTACTGGCCGTGCTGGGGGGCCGCTCCCAGGACGCCGCTCGCCGAGATCGGTGACCTCTTGGCCGGGGCTTCCTCCTTGGCTCGGACGGCCGTCAGCAGAGCTGCAAGCAACATGTTATATATTACACAGAGGCAAAGTCATACGGCGAGCGGGCAAGGCCGTTGCACTCTCTCGATATTCAGCCGGCCGCCGCCGCAGCCGCCGATCTTTATCTCGCTCCCACAGAGCGCGCGCGTGGGAAAGAGCCCGCCGCGCGCGTCTGCAAACTCGGATACGAGATCCCAAGACTTTCCCAAACGCGATCGGGCAACTTTCCCGCTCCACACAGCCTCCCGCTCGGCTCGCAGACACTCGCTCTCTCGCCTCTCTCTATCTCGCGAAGCAACGTCCTTGCAGAGAGGCGGCCCGAACAATACGAGCGCATCAGCCGCCCCCCCCCCACCCGCTCGCTTTCGACACCTCCCCGCGGTCGTGTGTACCGTTCATCGCGCCCGATCGTTCCGCCTTTTACGCTCGATTTCCCCGCGCGTTAAGGTCGCCGCTTACCGGCGCCCGCTGATCTTCGTCCGAATCGGGCTGTTTTTCTGCCCGGTGCAGGACGTTCGTCGACTCTCCCTTTCCTTATCGGCGTCGCGCGACTTGCGACACCGCCGCGGCCGAAACGCGCGGTGCGTGCGATTTCAGCGCGCCGCCAAAAAGAACGAGGAGAGCCTCTCCGCACGGGAAATTGCTAGGCAAGTTCATTAACGCAAGATATTACGTTTCGCGCGAGGAGGGAGGGGAGGGCCTGCTATTAATCTTTGCGGAATTGCGCGGCTTTTTATACACACTTTTCCGGGCTTTCTCCGACCGCGGCCCCGCGACGAATACGAACCCGTTATTGATTTGCAGCGCCGGCCGACCCGGAAACGCATTAGTCGCGGCAATTGAGCGTTTAACTCCGGGGCTCCGCGCGCGAAAAACCGGGGAAAAACTCGACTGTTTAACCGAGAGCCCGCAAAAAGAGCCCTGCGCCGAGGAAGGAGAGCTCAAGTGGCGTGAAACGAGCTAACAAAGTGTGAAATCCCCGCGCCGACACGCTCCTAGGCGCAAAAAAGCCCGCGCCGCACTCGATTAGTCGGAGGCACTGACCTGCGAAGACGAGTAGCCGCCACATGATGAGGGGGCTGCCGGGGGGGTGGGGGGGCGGTGTCGCGCGCGGTGTCCTCTGGGTGTCCTGGTCGGCGGGACGGTGTGAGAGCAGCTTGCCTATGTGGGACAGTGAACGTCGGGCCTCCTCTTTGGCGAGTGTCTTTGGGGAAAGGGCTGCTCGCGGCTTTATAGGGGACCGGTCGGAGGGGGGCCGCCTCGCTGCCGGGGGAAAGGCCAGCCGCCGTCGCCGACGTCCTCCTCGCGGCAGCGGAGCCACAATAGCCCCATTGTGAGGCCCCGACAGCCGGGCTTACGCAACCCGAGTGCGCGCTGAGCCTGCTGCACTTTCTCCCGCACGCCGCGCGAGCCGAAAGCTCGCCGTGACGGATGCGGCCTGTGAAGGGCCCCCGCAAAAAGCGCGCGAAGCGGATCGCGAGAGAAAGAGAGAGAGAGAGAGAGCGACGCTATTTTTGAATCGGCGCGCCGCCTCGCCGCGCCCGCGCACCGCGCACTTTCCATCAGCCGCCGCAGCGCCATCCGGGAGTCTGGCGCGGCGACGAGCCAAGGCCGATCGATATCGACGCCGCCGGCGAACGCGGCTCTCTCGACGGCTCAGCTCAGCGGTAAGTTCCCAAGCGCTTTTTGCCGAGGCCCCCGGGCCCCCTCCGCCCGCTTTTTGCCGAGCTCGAGGAAGCGTAATAGGAGCGTTGGGCAACGCGCGTGCTCTTTCTCCCGGGGCCCGAAGCTGCCATCGCGCGCTCCTCCGGTCCTCCCTCCCCCCCGCCGCGGCCGGCGGGCGCATCTCCAGCCGACGGGAGTGCGCGAGAGCGCGCCAAATTCAAAGCCACGCACTTTTTGCTCGCAGGCGGAGCCGAACAATGGCGAGCTCGTCCTCCGGCCTCGGGTGCATCGGCAAGTGTACCAGTGGCCTGAGCTACCAGGAGCTGGACGCCATCACCGACCACATTGAGAAGACGCTCACTCATCCCAGGGGCGTCGAGGTCTTCAGGCAGTACCTGGTCAAAGGCAACAGGAAGACCGACATCAGGTGCTTGGAGCTGTACCGGCGCTGCTCGGACTGCCTGAAAAGGGAACAGTGCAGGTAAGGCACCGGGAAATCGGTCATTTTTTTTCCCCCCTTTCGTTCCGAGGCTCGAAATTCGAGTCGCCTTAAAGAGCGGGTTCGTGCGTGCGCCTGTTGCCCGCCGGTGGACGCCGCCGCGGGTATAATAACGCGGGTCGAGCCGTGCTCGCGAAAGCAGCGCGACGTATCGAATAAACAATGGGTAACGGGGGGCTATAAGCTATCAATTTATCGGTTTAATTGCACTGCCCTTTTTCCTCGTTTCCTCGTTGCGAGTTGTAAACCGCAGACCGCCGAAGCGGACCCCCGCTTTTCGATTTTACGACGAACTTTCTACATTTTCGAGTGAGCTCGCCAAATGTCTTCCGAATGTTTGGTAAACAAAAGCTCGGATATTGAAATGAACCTTTCCAAATTCCCGACGATAACGAGTTTCCACAGTTCCTCGAACAGAGGCAAGAAGCACTGACCCCTATTCCCCGATCGCGTGACTATCCGCTCCGAGTTTCCGTTGTGCGCGGCGCACGTTATTTATAAAGCGATTCTCGCACTCTGCTCGCGGATGCCTATCGATATGTAGAGACTCCGGCATTTTTTAATAAATATGCAGAATTGTTCAATGCGCGGCTTGCATGCAACGTGACGAAACGCTCGGCATATAACGGCATATATAGGCTTCCGAGCGTAAGTGTACAAGGCGTTTGTTTTCCTTTTCGCAAGACAGTTCGGTATAGTGTACAGGCAGTGGAAACGCACACGAGCAGCGTCATATTTATCGAAACAGGATTCTGCTAATAGCGAGCTCAATGACTCACTATCGCTATCATTACCAATTCTGTACTCGGTTTTTTAATCTCGGCGCCGTTCACTTTGCTCCAAATAAGATCCTTTTGAATAATAGGACGCTCGATAAATACACATTTACATATATATATATATTCTATTGTATCGAAAAAAACTATGGGATCTCCCTGATTTTTTACTCGCAGACTGAGCGAGAGCGAGCCAGCCGGCGCGGAGCAGCTGCCGCAGGACTTTGATTCGGTGCTGAGCGCGGCCGAGGAGCTGGACGACGTGCCGGATATCGACCTCGCGCTCATGATGCGCTTCACCGAGGCCCAGGAGACCCAGTCCAGGGAGGCCATGACGGCGGTGCTCGAGGACACGAGGATCCGCCTGAGGGACCACCTGCGACAGGCCCACAAGGGTTTTCGGATTTACGTCATGCAGCCCTGTCCGAAAACCAGATAATGAAACTCTGTATAACAATTCTCTACCTCGTTGTGCAAACGCACTTACGTCTTAGGCGTGTGCTGTTACGATTGTAAATATAATTCGAGCCAGCATGATTCTACCTTACATTGTCGAAGTGTACTTATTTTTGAAAATCAATGTGAGCTTTTATTGTTAAAATCCGTTTACTCGATAATAATTTAATAAAGTTAAACATTTATAAAAATCTGCCGTTGCTACTTCATAATCTCTTTTAGAAATTAAATGAAATTCTTAAACTGGCTAGTGTGGGTGACGATTTCATGAAATTTTGTATTGTTACGCGAACTGTGCAATAAAGCGACAATGGGAATTTTCGCGAGGTCGTAATTAAGCTACATTTAGTCTGTAATTTGCACTCGAAAGAAAAGTGCCAAAAATCTTAAAATTAGTATCTTGCGATAGGCGTGCGCCTGGAAAGGCAGCCCCATTGTATTTGAATTTCGCAGAAAAAGAAAAAAAGAGAAAGCGCGCAGTGCGCAGACTCGAAGCGCAGCCATTGTGGCGTTGCAATTTGCCAGGTGGCGCCCTCTGCCATATGGGAAAAGTGCGCCGACGCCGCATCGTATACGCCATGATGGCGGCGTTCACATAGCTACTAATTAGAGATTAGAGTGCGGCATTGAGAAGCAAAGGAAAATTAGTAGAAAAAGCAAAAATCGAGCTTTTACTTTGGAACCTTCAAGCGTTGGACGCTGTTTTCAGAGTAAACGCCAATGACGCACGTGAGAAACTGCGACCATTGCTGAGATACGGTTCGGAAAGTCCAGGGTCGCAAGCGTCCTTCCGTGCGATGTTTTGTATTACTTCTGAAGAGAAGTAGCTTTCTTTTGACCGAGTTAGAAGGAAGTAACGAGCTAAAGGGCCAGCAGTAGAGAAAAGGATGGAAGGAAACGGTGAGCAAAACATGGTCGTCTCGGAAAATCCCGGTAACAACGAGCAACAACAAGATCACAACGTTGACCATGATGTCGGCATGGAAGATTCCGAGGACTACTATTACGAGGGCGATGACTACAGACACTTTGCGCCTAGAGGCAGAGGTGGATTCAGGTAAGAATTTTAGCTTACGTATACAATGGTCGATAATTTTTCTATCCTAATAGCATTGTCCACCCGAAACTTGAACGCGCCCTTCTTTTTCTTACATGCGGTAAGGTTAAACGACTTTTTTCTCACTATAGCTACTGTCGTTTGTCGAGATGTCTCTAGTCATTTGTTTCAATTGAAAATCAACCTCAGAAAATTCAGTTCTACAGTTCAGAAAACTTTTTAATTTTAAAAGTTTTTTTCTCTTAGTTCAACGTCTAATGTTTCTAATGTATGAATAAGTCAAATACCCAAAGGCAACAATCAATATCTCATAATGTTTAATCGCTACAATAAGCGATAACGATTTAAGGGGAAGAGGAGGTGGAGGTAGAGGCTTCGATTACGGACCAAGAGGAGGACCACCAAGGTTCCGTGGCAGAGGATTTGGACCTCGTGGTGGTCCCATCTATAGAGGATCTAATAACGGATATTCTTACGAAGGTCCGCCACCACCACGTCCACCACCCAATTGTCCTCCTGGAGGACCCCAAGGACCAAGATTTCGGGGGCCACCACCACCATTTGATCCTAACTGGGGTCCAATGGGACCTCCACCACCCAACATGATGGGACCACCAAATATGATGGGTCATCCCCAAGGAGGAATGGTAATTAATTGTTTGCATCTTTTGTACCTTGTTTAAATATTTGATTAAAATATTTTTCTTTTGATCAGCCACCACCTCACATGATGAATGGACCTATGGGTAATGCAGGAGGTCCTGGACCTTACGGGCCACCAGGACCAGGAATGGGACCTCCAAATATGAACAACGTGAGTTTAACATATTTTATTTTTGTACAATAATTTAACGTACAATTTGTTTTTAATAACATTATTTTATTATAGATTCCAGGTCAGCAACAACCTCAACATCAACAGATGCAACAGCAAAATAACATTCCAGGACTTGACCTCAACGGAGAGGTATGGGTGGAAACGAAAACTCAAGATGGTAAATTTTATTATTACAACATTAGATCTCGAGAAACTACATGGACCAAGCCAGAAGGACCAAATGTGAAAGTAATGGTGCAAGATCAGGTAGGGAAATAATGCTAAAATTCTTAAAATTCAAAATCTTGTAAGGAGAACTTCATTGAAGAAATATCTAATATAATTTGCAGCTGGAACAGTTGGTACATGGAACTTCGAAGCAGCCAGCAGGTAATGCAGTAACTAGTTCCCCAGTAAATGCTGCCATGGGGCAACAACAGCTTCAACAACAGCAACAGTCACAAGGAAGCAACACCAGTGGTGAGGTAAGGATGCAGCAACAAGGTAGCGAGACTCCGTCTACTCCTGCTGCTACGGCCAATACTAATGAAGCAGACACGAGTCAAGTAAGTACAGCTCCTCCAGGTACTGCTGCCACTACTGGTCCTGCAGCTGGAACGACTGAACCTATGGATACATCAAATCCACCATCTGATTCAGCAGCGCAGCAGATGGGACAGACTCCACAAACTAGTAACTATTTCTTTTCTAAAATTTTATCTTAGAATAACTTTACAAAAATATTTATGTAAACTATTGAACCAGATACCAGTGTTGCTGCAGCATCTGTCACACCTTCTGCGCCAATCGTCAATTCTACACCCATTAGTACAGCTAGTACCATGATGCAGCCTTCACCTATGATGCCTATGCAACACAGAATGCCTGCACAATATGGTGCAGGTATGCCTGCACCATTTGGAGCACCTGCTGGCGCACCTTTCGGAATGCCGCCCCCAAGTTTCCAACCGTTTGGTGCAGGTTATGGACCGCCTCAAGCTAGCTGGGGTAAGAAAAATCAAATCATCTAGTTTGTAATCATATTTTATTTAAGAAATTTTTCAAACAATATTTTTTGCAGGTATGCCTCAAATGCCACACGCTATGCAACAACCAATGGCGCCTGCTGCTTCTATGCCAAATGAAGACCCCGCTATTGTAGCTCAATTAGATGCTGAAGTTGTTGCCAATGCCATGGTATGGACTGAGCATCGTGCACCCGATGGCCGTTCTTATTTTTATAATAGCAAAGCAGGAGAATCAGTTTGGGAGAAACCTCAAGCTCTCAAAGATTTCGAAGGTAAGAAAAATTAAATTCATTTTTTTTTTTACAATCATAAAATTGTTTTTAACACTTTTCATATTTATTAGCTGCAAAAACTGCACTGATAAGGCAAAAAACTGAAGAAGCGACTGCAACGTCGTCAACGATTTCTGCTTCTACTTCGACAACAACAGTGACCAGTACAGCGTCAAACGCTACATCAGCTAATGACAGTACAACAATATCGAAATCTGGTTCCGAAACCAAAATGTCAAGCACAGAAAATGGTACAGGTGCGACAGATGGATCAGATTCAGCCAAGAATAAAAAAGACGAGACAAAAGAAGCGGCAAAACCGCAAGACAAGTCGAGGCCCGTATCAAGTACACCAGTTCCTGGAACTCCATGGTAGATTAATCGATTATCCATTTAAAATTCGTATCTATTTAAAACAAAAAAGTTTATAAAATTTTATTAAACAGGTGCGTTGTATGGACGGGTGATGGACGAGTTTTCTTTTATAATCCATCTTCGAGGATCTCAGTCTGGGAAAGACCAGATGAATTAATTGGTAGGTTAGATGTCGAGAAAATGATATCAAGCCCACCGGATACAAGTGCAACTGCGAATGCGACGGTAAAAACTGAGAGCCGTCGTTCAGAGGATACGAGTGATAGTAGCGGAGATGACGATGTGAGACCTACACCCGCTAAAAAAATGAAAGTAGAGGATGTAAAAGGTAAATATTTTATTTTATTTTATTGATCAAACGGACATGAAATTCCCAATTACATAGACAGACTAAAATCTGGTTAACAAAAGCAATCTAGTATAAATAATAAAATAAATAGAACCGCTCGCCGTCGGTGCAAAATAAAGTAAAAATCATAAAAAGAATAAAAGGTATTGAAAAAAAAGTAATTAAACAATAAATCGAAATATTGAATAATTATTTATGAATTAATTATTTAACTCAAAAAAATATTGTGCTGTTATTTGTATTTTACAAAAAATAATCCTTTTTGTTATTAATAAGTAGTTAACTCTGTGAAAGAAGAAGAAGAAGAGAAAGATACAAAAAAGACAATTGATATTGGAAAGGAAGCAGCGATAGAAGCAGAAGTACGAGCGGCAAGAGAAAGAGCCATTGTTCCTTTAGAAACTAGGATAAAATCTTTCAAAGAAATGCTCACAGAAAAAGATGTAAGTGATTTTGTTTTATTTTTATGAATGTATTCTGTTCTATGTATTCTTCTTTTTAATTACTCATTGCCTTATTTTATTTCACAGGTGTCGGCGTTTAGTACATGGGAAAAAGAATTGCATAAAATTGTATTTGATCCTCGCTACTTGCTCTTGACATCCAAGGAAAGGAAACAAGTCTTTGAAAAGTACGTCAAAGAACGAGCAGAAGAAGAAAGGCGAGAAAAAAGGAATAAAATGAAGGAAAGGAAAGAACAATTTCAAAAGTTACTTGAAGAAGCCAATCTACACGGAAAGTAAGTCAAAAATTCTTTTCATGTATTATAAATTTATAAATCAATTATAAATTCACTGACGAGTTGTATTAATTTTTTAAATTTATTGCAGATCTTCATTTAGTGACTTTGCTCAAAAACACGGTCGGGATGAACGTTTCAAAAATGTCGAGAAGATGCGAGAACGTGAGAGTCTTTTTAACGAATACTTATTGGAAGTGCGGAAACGAGAGAAAGAAGAAAAAGCAGCAAAAAGAGAACAGGTATGTATTTTTTTGAAAATGATGCGTGCGGACGACATAATTATCAATTTAACAAATCAACTTGATCTCTCGTAAAACAAAGACAATTACTATGAACTATTTAAAATTGGAAATTGAAAAAAATACTTAAAAAAGAAGATTCTATTTTCAATAAGATTTTTACGATGCCTGTATTACGCTTATAAAAACTAAAATTTAAGATTCAAATTAACAAGGAATCATGAGGTTGATTGCATTGCAATATTGGCAATGATATACTTGATTTTATTAGTCACTGCTTAATTGGCACGTGAAGAAACATAAAAAAAAGGATTTGTGGCTTAAGAGAAGATAATTAGTAATCTTAGAGATAAAATATTTTAAAAAAATAAAGTTCTTTCAGGTTTAATTTTGTACTTTCTTTCAGCTTAAGTAGGTATGTTGATATTTTGTTCCACTAGTACGTCTTGGTAATTTGTATCCATAAAACGATAAGTTATTCTTTTATATAACTGCTGTGGACAGTTAAAACTTTCTCCTTGATAATCTAGTTCTATTAATGAAAAGAGAAAGTAATTTTGAAATGAATTTTTATTAAGAAAAAGATAAAAATAAAAGGACGTTGAAAAGGATGGATAAATAAAAATTGTTAGTATCTCACGCGGTTCCTTGTGTGTATACTCATTTGTTCTGAACTCTCCACCAGTCAGTCAGTCGAGACGCAGGCAGGACAGGTTCCGTAAGTGGAGTACAGGGTGGCATCTTGGTTGTGCTCTCTGGGGCAGCTGGTCGGTGGCATGGATGAGATGTCATCTAACCGTCTCCACCTACAGACACCGCGCGGAACTGTTGGAACCCTCGCGCGCTGCATTCTTTACTCCAAAGCAGAGTCATGTGAATGAACGAATTCGGTATTTGTATATTAATCGTAATCCTCGTTTCTTGAATCAAGAGCAACAAAAACTCAAAATAAAACAACCAAAATCTCTGAGAATAACAGAAAGCTTCATATTTTTTTAAATCGTTCAAATTCAATCTTTAAGCCTCTTTCTCTCACGTTGAGATCAATTGGAATCAGTATCGCAGAGGGTACATTCGCCACGGAGGACACCAAATGCACCCAACCACTGGTCGTTATACATTTATTGAATACTTTATTTACAGTTTTAATTATTATTATTACATTCACCCATTCTCTAATGGTAGTCATTTTCAAATGGTTCAATTTGGGATTCTCTTGGGTGAATGTACATAGTCTTAGTGTTGTAGCTAAATCGGAGATCTAAAAAAATCTATTCCCTCTGAATATATTCATTTGGATTACAATTTTGCTACATCATTCGCCTGCGAAATATTAATTAATTTATTAATATTAATAACTTAATCATTTTCGTTAACAGGATTCTTTTGACATTCTTTTGTTTATACATATGCAAATAATCATTGATTTAATAACGGAAAAACTCTTCATAATTCTATCTTAATGTCTTCTACAAAAAGAATAATTGTTTTAATAAAACAATTTGTGTTATTTGTAATTAAAATTATTAATTTCATCATTTGTCTAAAATTTTATGAGATCAAACAAAGAATTAAACATGAAATTGTAACTACATAGAATATTGAAAGAATTTTTTCAATTTAATAATTTTCCACTTTTCATTTAGTGGACAGTTGCGGTTAATAGCATATTATTTTCAGCAATCGGAGAGCAGTTACAAAAAAAATACTTTGTACTTGTTTATTGTCGAATAGTTGTTAAATTTCATATTAAATTGCTTTAATTGAAATTTTTAAAATATTTATGAAATTAAAATGCTTAGTATGAGATTTAACAACAACGATTGATGTATTATTTCTACATAGCTTTTTTCTTCCTGATATCTAATTTAAAATTTCTTTTAGGAAAAATATGGAGATAATTATAACATATTCTAATTAAATATATATATTTTTTAAAGTTTTCAATGCATGCCAAAGACTTGGTATATTGATGCGTACTAGTAGTGCGGCAGGGGTGAGCGAAATTTATAGAGGAATGCAAGGAATAGATGTGTGCTATAGCATAATAAATCATGCGCTGCGATTAAGCATAATAATTGGGAAAAGATTAGTGACAAGCATAAAAACTGTCTTATTTGCTGTTTACAGGTGAAAAAGGATTTCATGGCGCTGCTGCGCGAGCATAAAGATATAGATCGACATTCGCATTGGAGCGATTGGAAAAAACGTCTGGAAACAGACTGGCGTTACAGAAACGTTGAGTCTGCGGGCACTCGCGAGGACTGGTTCCGTGACCATGTACGCGCTTTGAAAGATGAGCGCAGAAAAGAAAAAGAGCGTGAAAAAGAGCGCGAACGAGAAGCAAAAGAGGACAGACACAGAGACAAAGAACATCACAAGGATAAGAAGGACAAGGACAGAGATAAGGATAGAAAAGAAAGAAAGGAGGAAAAGAGCAGCAAGAAAGACAAGAAGGATAAAGACAGAGATAAGGATAGGGACAAGGACAAGGAAGAGGGATCCTCGAAAAAGAAACGAAAGACAGACGATGGGCATGAGAAGGACAGGGATAAAGATAAAGAAAAGGATAAAGAAAAGGATAAAGAAAGGGACAAGGATAAAGAGAAAGAGAAAGATAAGGATAAGGATAAGGATAAGGATAAGGATAAGGATAAGGATAAGGATAAGGATAAAGAAAAGAAAGAAGCTCACATAGAAAAAGAAAGCGGGGAAATTGACGATGCTGAAGAAATTAATCATAAGGATTTGAACAAAGACAATGGCAACGTTAGTTTTTATTTTACTCAGAATAAATCAGATTAAATCTTAATGTGCTCTTTGTAAAATATTTATATTTTCTATTTTAGGATAGCCATGACGACGATGATGACGACAAATTGGACTCGGCGGCAGCAGCAGCAGCAGAAGAAGATCGAGAGAAACAAAAGCGGGAACGGGAAAGAAGAGCTGAAGCAAGTCTTCGGGAACGCGAACGGGAAGTGCAAAGAACTTTAGCAACACATCTAAGGGATCGTGATAAAGAGAGACAAAATCATCGACACACCGAAGCTGTGCAGCATTTTAACGCTCTATTAGCTGACCTGGTATGAATTTCGTTATAATTTTATTTTAATTATTTAATTAAAGTTTAGTTTTTTATTAACTTCTTTTATTCTACTATTTTTAGGTGAGAAATGGTGATCTTTCATGGCGCGAAGCGAAACGTCAATTAAGAAAAGATCATCGCTGGGAATTGGTCGAAACCCTTGATAGAGAAGAAAGGGAAAAGTTATTCAACGAACACGTAGAACAATTAGGAAGAAAGAAACGAGATAAATTTAGAGAACTTTTAAATGAAGTTGGTGCTTCCACTGAACTGACGGCCTCATGGAAAGATGTTAAAAAACTACTCAAGGACGATCCCCGGTATCTTAAATTTTCATCTAGCGATAGAGTAAGTAATTAATAAATAAGATTTCGCTTGTGACTTGTAATTTGAAGTTCTAATTATAATTATTAATTCTTCGTAAATTTATTTGTTCCCAGAAATGCGAGAAAGAATTTAAGGAATATATTAAAGATAAGCTGGTAGCAGCGAAAGCAGATTTTAGAGAGTTACTTCAAGAAACAAAACTGATAACAGATAAAACATTCAAAAAGGTCCAAGAAAACGGTGCACATTTAACTGAAATCGAAGATATTTTGAAGAAAGACAAACGGTTTTTAGTACTTGAAGCTGCCGCCTCAGAAAGAACACGTTTATTGATGGGATATTTAGAGGAACTGGCTCGTAGAGGTCCTCCTCCACCACCGACTGCTTCTGAACCATCAAGAAGACCAACCGTGAAGTAAGATACTCTCGTCTTACCTATTTTTTTAATTACTACAAATAAATTTCAAGAAAATTATTTTCATTAAAAAAATTTTTTTAGTTAAACTCAGGACCGTTTTTTATAAAATATAAAAGTTGGCGATTTTATAGTGTCAAAGCCACAAAGGTTGTGGAATGAACACGAGCTGCCTCATTCGATCGTCGCTGTTATATAGTCATCAACAATTAATGCAACCAAATATAAGAAACTGTATATAAGTACAAGTTTAAACTGAAAATTTAAATTTAAAATGCGAGTGAAAATGAAGTACGATTGTATTGTAGCTAATGCGTTTGAACAACAACAGTTTGTTTCTAAGTAACACCAGAGTTTTTACGATGATGTTGTTGGGCAATAACATTGGCCTTGTTCGATAGTGTCATCGATTTTTTATAATTCAATTGACCTACATCAATAGCAAGTAAATTTGTTATTTTCTTGTTTATTTTAAATAGCAGTAATAAAAAAACCAAACAACTGCAATTTACTAATTAATTGAAGCAAAGTACCCTTTAGTGTGTTATCCTTCCTCCTTTAAAAGTTCTTTAATCGTTTACTAATAAAGTTTTATTAACTTTAAACTATTAGGTAAATAAATACTTCAATTAATGTGAAAAATACTGTGACCAATAACACCTGTTCACTTTATTTATGTATTAATGCATTTTTTGAAAATAAATATTAAAAACTTTAAAATTTTGCCTGAGTTTATTTATATAAAGTCAGAGATTGAAAGAGAATTTGAAAGTGTACATAAAAAAATATTCTATTTATGAATAATTGTAATAATTTATTTACCAGGAAAACAAAAAAAACTGAAATTAAATATTCATTTTTCTCAATTTATTATGTTGAAAAATAATTTATTTTCGAAAGGTTTTAACACTTTAAGGATCTTTTTCAAGCTAATATATCAAAAGAAAAAATAATTCTATTGTACCATCAAGAATTTTTTATAAAGTTTTTTTAAGTATTGAATTAAAAAATATAATTCATTTATACACGAAAAACTATTTTCATAAGAGTAATGGTATTATAAATAGTATTATAGGATAGATCAGTTTGGTATTTTATGATTTTATAGCAATAAACATTGCAAAACCATACATATAAATAAAAAGTAAGTTACGACGCACGAGTACAGATTTCAGGAATCATTTGGTTACTTTTCTCGTTCCGGAAATTCATGGTCCCTCTATTCTGTTTACAAATGGTTACGCAGATGTCTACTCTGTTGATTTTATACCGTCGTTTGCTTCCAGTCCAGTTCAGGTAGCATTGCGAATGATTGTAAATAGTAAGTTAAATGCCTTTAAGGCATTATCAGTAAATTTATAAATAAAATAATAGTAAATTTTTATTAAATATAAATTAAGCATACTGGATAATAAGTGTTTGGCGGATTTAAGTAAATATAGGTTAAGAATTTGAATTTTGAACACTAACGGTAAAAAGTTTACGGAAGTTCAAAAATTGTTTTAATTTTTGTCTTCATTTTTTATTTAAATTTTTATAATGAACTTTTTTAATTGTTTATAAAAAATAAATTAAAAGTTTTCTAATCATATTTTTTAATTTAAGTTTTTTAAAGTCTTAATGTGTAAAATATATAAAAAATTATTGTAGAAAATAAATATCGATATGGAGAACGATCCTGTTATTGAGAAACATTATAAAGGTCATAAAGGTAAAATCACTGGATTATCATTTCATCCTGAAACTAAAAAAATAGTTTCAAGTAGCACAGATAAAACTTTAATGGTATGGCAGCTAACTGATGCTACAAGAGCTTATCGATTTCATGCTCACAAAGATGAAGTTTTGGATGTAAATTATGCTCCTTCTGGTGAAGTATTTGCAAGTGCTTCTAAAGATAGAACTATAAGGATATGGGTACCAACAGTTAGAGGAGAATCATTAGATTTTGTAGCTCATCAGGGAGCTGTAAGATCTGTTCAGTTTAGTCCAAATGGCACAGAGGTATATTTTTTAACTACCAAATTTTTTAAATTTGTAAACATAATGAAATATTTTTATTACTTAGTTATTGACATCATCAGATGACAAAAGTATTAAATTGTGGATGGTATGTCAAAGAAGATTTTTAATGTCATTTAAAGGTCATACAAATTGGGTAAGATATAGTAGATTTTCCACAGATGGAAAACTAATTGCATCTTGCAGTGATGACAAATCAGTTAAAGTATGGGACATAATAAGCAACCAATGCATACAAACATTTAATGACATTAAAGGTAAAAGAATTCCCTAATTATCTTTATGTTTGTTATAGTTTAATAAAAACATATTTTACAGCCTCATTTCTTGATGTTGAATTCCATCCTAATGGAATGGCTATTGGAGCTTCTACTACAGATGGATGTGTAAAAATTTTTGATTTAAAAACAAGAAGTTTGCAGCAATGCTATAATACTCACGATGGTGCAATTAATAAAGCAAGATTTCATCCTAATGGAAAATTTATGATAACTGCTTCTCAAGACTCTACCATGAAGGTACAAAATATATTAATTTTAATGTTACAAAAGCTTTTCATGTTTAAAAACCCTACAAAAATTATTTTTTTATATTTCAAGACTTATTTTGAATAACTAGATAAATTTTTTAAGGTATTAGATTTGCTAGAGGGTAGACCAATTTATACTCTTAAATGCCACACTGACAGTGTTAGTTCTATAACATTTTCAAAGGAAGGTGATTACATGGCTTCTGGAGGAGGGGATCGTCAACTGTTTGTATGGAAATCTAATTTTGATAAAGGTGAAAATATCAGATTTGATATTTAAAAATATATATCATTTGACCCCAAATTAAAATTGCAGGATGTAGTTGTTGAAAGATTTGGGATTGCAGATGGTATCTGAATAAATGCAGGTAAAACAATCATTAGCATTGAAATACAAATTAAAATTACAGACATATAATTTCAATAATTTCAATTTCACTTTTTAAGATTGCAAAAGGCTGTAAAAATGAAACTGATGTATTAAAATCATGTGTTGAATTTAATAGGTTGTTTGAGAAAAAATATGTATTTAAAAATGATTCTTTAATGTTTAACAAAAAATCACTTAAATCAAGCAACATTATAACACTTAAGAAAGAAATTGCAATTTTCTGTAAGAGTGTTGGAAGAATGATTAATTTGGTTGAAGCTAAGTGCAAGAAACAATTGATTTTTTATTTTATTTATTAAACTTCAATCATTGTGTTAAAATAAATTATTTCTCAGTCGTAGTTTGTCTTATAAAAATATGTATGTGAATTTTATTTTTTAAACTTAATAATTGTAAAAATTATTAATAAAATGATGTATAAATGACATAATATTACAAAAAAAGCAAGTCTTGTTCTTTATTTATATTTACTTTTTCATTCCAACAAATGAACATGTTTTCCCAGTCTTCTTGATTGCATCCAGTATTGAATTATGATCTAGGCTTGAAGTAACAAATACTTTTTTTGTTGGTAGATCAATTTGAACATTACTAATAGCTGTAATTAGTATTAAATAAAGGTTAATGAGGACATGGTAAATGGTTAGTTTAAATAACTAAGAAATATATAAACCTGTAATTTTCCCAAGAACTCTATTCACTGCATTAGAACAACCTTCACAAGACATATCAACATCAAATTCATACGTCTGCAAGATAATTAAAAAACGAAATAAATTTTAGATATATAGAAATATAAAATTTCAAAACATGTGCTTACTTGTTCAGACATATTTTCAAATTAATTAAAATATTAGAACGTTTTTATTTAATAATATTATACAGAATTTCACTAAATTTTTCAAAAGCTTTCAAGTTCTTTTTATCTTAACAAAATTCTTTTAATTTAGCGATAACCCGTTATCGTTTTCAATTACAACACAAAGAAAGTTAAATCAACGTCATTTAGATGTGGAACATAAGGTAAATGGTGAACGGGTACAGGTTGGATTGTACCGACAAAGTGACAACAAGAAAGTCATTTTATTTCTATGTATATCATAAGGTGTATTCTGCTTTTAAATTTAGTGTCAATTTAACGAACCACGATTCATTTTCGAATCAAAAAGGGATGTTTTTTAGATAATTAGTCTTTGTATTAAAATAACATTTATAACAATATTACTATAATGAATTACAAAAAAATAAATTATGCATTTCCCATTTTAAATCCTATTTATTATGTCTATTTTTCAAGTTTCTTTTTAAAATTATGGAGTATCTAATATTTTAATTCGGAAAACATTTAACGTCGGATTAAATCATTTTAAATTTCCACAAAAAATATAGTATAATAATTAATTACAAATATTTTTTGAAGTTATCTACGTGGCAAAAATGTTATAGATTGTTGTAGATGTAGACGTATAAACTGGAGATCTTCTAGATCTTCACAATCGTCAGGGGTTTTCTATATGACGCAGGGATGCCTCCCGTCTGTTTGGGTTCGCGACCGCGACTGCACCACACTGCACAGTGCACACTGCAGCCTGCAGCAGCGAGCTGGGACAGCGTTCCCAAGATCGAATTTTACCCTGGTGTACACAAGCACAAAACACAACAGACCATCATTTGATCGTCGTAGCATCATGTAATTCTCGAAAATGAATATAAGCATTTGTGGTGTAAATTAATAGCGCTACAAACAATTTATGACTACTATGTGCGAAAAATATATAGCTAATTTGATGAAGTTTATTGCTGATATATATACTACACTAGTGTAATTAACATAGTGAGTTGCACTGGGTAAACAAATATTTGACTTATAAAAATGGGTAAAATATAGTTTAGAAAAAGATCAGAATAATAATATTAATAGTACATTAAAATGGAAGAAGATAAAATAGCTGTGATCAATGTTGCTACAGAAGTCAAAATAATTAATATTCCTTATGCAACTGGTTGGACTGCGGAAGATTTATGCATAAAGGTTAGAACTTTATTTTTTTAACATGTATAGTCCCTGTTTAAAGATTTATTATTAATTTTACTTTTGTAGATAAGCCAACAATTTGGTATAGGACCAGTTGCTCGACATCTTTTTGCACTAAGAAATCGCTCAACAAAGTATTGGTATCATTCTGGATACAAGTTTGATGGAAAAGAGAAGCACAAATTTGATTTTAGATTAAGATTTAAACCTTCTAGTCTACGTAGGTTGAAGCAGATAGATTCAAAAGCCTATGACTACTATTTTCAACAAGCAAGAGGTGATGTCTTAGAAAATAAAGTTCAAGACATTGTCTATGAAAGACATAAAAGAGAACTTATTGGTTTGGGTGTTTGTGACATGTACAGGTAGGTTATTGCTATTTTCTTATTTTCTTTTTATTTGGATTAATTTTATTCCATAATTTACAGAGTTATGCTTGAAAAGGATGTTCCACGTGAAATTGTTGAATCAGATTATAAAAAGTATATTCCAAAAGAGTGTATCAAAAGACATTCATTCTTCATTAAAAAACCTATTCATAATGCTCTGGCTCGTATATCGGGACATGATGCTTCATTTGTCAAGGAACAGTATCTTAATCAATTTGAAACTATGGCTCCTAATTATTTGTGCGAAGAGTACAAAGCCTATATGGATAGAGGACCTAATCCACCTATTCGTGTACTGCTAAGAATAAATGCTGCAGAAATAAAATACTGTCAGATTGATGAAAATAACAATAATTGGAAGTCACTCTGTGCCATTGAAGATCTTTGCTTCGTTTCGATTAGGTAATATTTTTATTATATTTATTTAAAAAACCATATCTTCTATAAGACTTATTTTTACTTATAATATTTATTTTTAGGCAAGATAATACTGTTGAAGTTTCTCGTAAAAATGGAATTCCATCATATCTCAAATTTAATTCAAGTTTATTGTTAATGTCTTTTGTGTCTGCTCTTGATGGGTATTACAGATTGTCTATAAAATGGACGTTTAATCTTTGTGGTGACGCTGTTACACCAAGTTTAGAACGTTTACATAGATTAAAATGCCATGGACCTGTTGGGTAAGAGTTTTTTTACAAAGAATGTTTTATTTTTATCAACTTAAAAAATTAAGTAACTTTTATTTTATTTATTTATTAGTGGTGAATTCTCTTATTCCAAACTGGAAGAAAAAAGAGCCAACAGACCAGGAACATTTATTTTAAGAGAGAGTGAATCAAAGTATGACGCATTTTATTTAGATGCTTGTGGCAAAGATTCAAAACCCAGAACCCGTAGACTTGAAAAACTTGGACCTGAAGATTTTGCATTATCTGAATCAATGCAAAGATATAAATCTATTGCTCAGTTAATAGCTGCCCATCAAGATCCTGAAAATTCATTGTACCTTAATGAATGTTTACCTCCTTCGGAATACGGTAATTTGCTTTAATATTAATTTTGTAAAGTTGAAATAGTTTTTAATATTGATATTTCTTGCGTTAGACAAATCATTTCTGCTAATATGTGCGCCCGAGGGATTGGGAAGTGACGTTGCTGCCGATGAAGAAATTATTGCTGGAGTACTAGAAGGTAGGCCCTGTTGTGTACCTCCTCAAGAATTGCAAGTATACAAAGCACAGCCTTTCCCAAAAAGCAAAGAGAGTTTGGCTCGAACAAATTCGTCTTCCTGTGGAGGACCTGCTACAACTCTGTACAGAGCCATGTGGAGAGTAACTAAAGGCAAGAGATTAGAGACTGCAATTAAGTTACTAAGAGAAGAAGAAGGACAACCTACAAAAGAATTTCTAAAATTAGCCCAAAAATGGGGCCAATTGCGATCGAGCGCGCTTGTTCGGTATTTATTTTCTTCTTTCTATTGATGAACTAAACAAAAATTTCTTTTTGAAATTACTTAATTATATGTTTACAGATTATATGGTGTAACCCTTGCGCCTGCAGTCGGAATGCTTCTGGAACTCGTCAAGTTGGGACCGCTTGATGCTTATTTGCGTAATAATTCACCACAAACCATTAAAACTGTTGATATGGTTGAGGCTGCGGCGTGTCTTGCTACTGCAGTCTGGCATTTGGTAGGGCTGCATTAAATCCTTATGAATACGAATGTGCCTTAATATCACTTTTCAAAATATTGCAGGAGGAAAATGGTGTTGTGCATGGAAATATTCGATGCCGGAAGTTGCTGGTTCATGCTCACACTGATAATAGTTTTGTAGTAAAACTTGCCGATCCGGGAATATTCAGTTACAAGCCACCTGAGTCAGAATTACTTTTTTTGTTAAACTGAATCTAAAATAAATGTAAATTTACAAAATCTTTTTGTTTTAGTGTGCATTGGTTGCCGCCTGAATGCTACGGTAATCCTGACTTGGCTAGACGTAGTATACAAGCTGATGTTTGGGCCGTTGCTACTACTTTGTGGGAAATTTTTTCAAGAGGAACTATTTTACCTTCGCAAAATGATCCAGATACTATTAAAAAGGTTTCTATGCTTCTTTCAAAATGCTGTTCATACTATTTCCTCTAAACATATAATTTATTTATAGTTTTATGCAAGTGGTAAAAGATTACCCATACCGAGTGGATGTCCCCCTGAGGTTTATAAGCTAATGACCGACTGTTGGGGTGAAATTGGAGGTTCAAGAAAACAACCTCAAGCTATAATGCGAGATATTAATCAAATAAAATATCAAGTATATAATTCAAGAAGAAGCCACGCGTATGCAATTGCATTTCCGAAAAGAGTCAATGATTCAGAACTTATTGATGACGACTTTAGTGAAACTACTGAGCACAATTCATCATCGGATTGCGAATCAAGGGCCAGTAGTCTTTTTACAGACCGCACAAGTCTACCCTGGGATGATTCTGAAGATATTGCTGGTGGTAAATAAGAAACCATATTTACTTTTTTTAATTTACTTAAAATTTGTGGTAGAAAATTGTGAAGTTGAATCAATTTTTTTAAATTATTGCTTAAATATTACTTAAGTTTAATGTTTTAAGTTTTATTTGATCGTCACGTTTTTTCCTAAAAATTTGACTTTTTAAAAAGGTCTCACTCAAGCCGAATGGAGCGGAATACCGTTTCAAGATACAGACGATGTTCTCTCAACTTATTTGGGTTGGTGGGCAAAAGCAAGTGGTACTTGTGACGATCCTGGTGATAATGGATACGACAATGATGGTGGTTTGTTGGGTCAAATGCAAAGCATTTTCGAATTAGATGCAGATTGCAATGTAATTTTACAAGGTCGCATAGGACAAGGATTTTATGGAGAAGTATATCTTGGCACGTTGGAAAGAGATAATGTAAAGGATGTTGAGCCTCAGCAAGTTGCTGTTAAGAAATTAAAAATGCGAGCTTTAGAAGCAGATTTACGAGATTTTGAAAGAGAAATAGACATAATGAAGGTAATTCTCATAGCCTTCTTTTTGTTAATCAATTTATTTGCAAAAGAAAAAAATCTTTAGAAAAACATTACTTTTTTTAGACTTTAAAGCATCCAAATGTGGTTGAAATTTTGGGCGTCATTTCGGAACCAGAAGTATGTTTAATTATGGAATTTGTCAAGCACGGTTCCTTGCAAAGTTATCTAGCGATTCATCGAGAGAGTCTCACTCATAAAAGACTTCTTGGATTTGCTCTTGATATTGCAACTGGGATGGAATATCTTGGTCGAAAAAGTATTGTTCATAGGGATCTTGCAGCAAGGAATATTCTCGTAGCGGAGAATAACAGGGTAAAAATCAGCGATTTTGGTCTTGCACAAGTTACTGGAAAAAACGATTATTATATACTACAGACTAACAGAGATCTGCCCATTAAATGGTAATTATTAGAGTTAAAAAATTATAGTACTATTAACTATACAAGTTTTACTTAAATAACGATATTGTAGGTATGCTCCGGAAAGTTTGAGAGACGGAAAGTTTTCTCCACGATCTGATGTTTGGTCTTTTGGTGTAACCATGTATGAAACTTTTAGTTTTGGTGAAGACCCGAAGTTACCTGAATTCGGTAGTAATAGTACTGAAAATGCAGCTGAATCGGGAAAAACAGTTAATACTCTCGAAGAAGAGGGTAGTGCCGATTTATTGAAAGCATTAGAAAGAGGAGTTCGATTACCTTGTCCCGTTACTTGTCCGCAAGAAGTCTATATTAAAGTTATGTATCCCTGTTGGCATATTCACAGTCATCAACGTCCAGACTTTGCAAAATTATGCCAAGACATTAGAGACTTAATCAATAATGAGTATTAATATGTGCCATTATTTATCAAATGGTACCATTGGTGTTCCTTGATTGCAAATATTGAGACTTAAAATAGGGAGATAAATTATATAAAAATTGATTATTCAATTTGTAATTGATAATCAGTTTATCTAGATGACTCATGTATGTGATTAGTTTTTATACGATTGTTACTTTGTTATCTAATTTTTAGGTTTATTGCCATAAGCACTTTTTATATTCTTTAAACTAATTGTTAATTACAATTTTGTTTGTAATATTACTTAAGTAATAAGTAAATAATGTAAGTTAAGATACGTTTTATATGTAACTGTATGGTCTCTGTGTACTTTTTTGGTTCACAGGAAATGTAAATATGGGTTGAATTTTTAATTATAAACTTACTTTTATATTTCTTACATGTCATAATAAAAGTGTACGAATTTTTACGTTAAAAAATGCATTTAACAAAATTGGCTTTATTAATAAACGAAAGTTAGTTATGCGATAAATCTAGTCTTATAAATAAAGAAGGCTTATTCGTCTTGTTCTTTAAACTTTGACGAAATAACTGAGCATGTTGCCATGCAGTGTCTCCTTCACCTCCCGAAAGTTCCGCATTAACGCTGATTTTGATTGCACCTTTTAAGTCTTTTGTCTCAAAGTTTTCACTATTAATAATAGGTATAATTTTTGTCTCTTCTGTTTGGTTATTTGAATAAAAATGTCCTTCCAATTCCCATTTTATAATTCCACTTGTATAAGTAGCTACAGTTGCTTGAAAATTCACTGTATCTATACATGCGCATTTGTTGTCTTCAACAACAAAAGTCCAAGTAATTTTACCATTTGTTGTACCAGGCAATCTTGATAAATACACCATTTGCCAATCATGTTCTTCTTTTCGAAAAATATTTTCTAGTAATTCAATTCCATCTTGCCACTTTTCTTTAACTTCTAATACTTTATCATTAGTAATATCTTTAGTTGTATAGATATCATTTTCAATGTTAAAACTAAATGTATAAGTAGAAACTTTCTTGGGAATAATCCATTGCTTTGCTTGAAAATTTTGAATCTATAAAATTTAAAATAATTTAATTTAAAATAAATTTAAAATAAATTTAAATTAAATATATATTTACTTACACATGCTTCACCACGAGACATTCTCCAAGCCAAAGATCCAGAAGTTCTACCACCAAAATTAGATTTATCTTCTGTCAAATCACTAGGTTTTTTACAACCTGGAGGAGCATTTAACATTTCTGCAAGTTCAATGGCACTTCGTTTATTAACAAACTTTTTCCTGGCATTAGTGTATCCACTACTATTTTGACGAGATGAACTTAGTTTACTGATAAATAAGGTCAAAGTTGTTTCAGAACATAAAGTTCTACGTTTCATAACTTCATTGTAATTGCGAGTATATCGCCAAGTAACATCTTGTATTTCATCTCGAGAGAAAGCTATGACATAAGATAAATTTTGGCACCACCCTTTTTCATACATTAGGGGTTGATCCATTGCATTTTCACAAGGGTCTGCGTGAATCCATCTGCTGTGTGCAGTAGACCAGACCTTAAATTACAGATTTCATTTTTTGATTCTATTCATATGCAATTTTATTATAAATTGTAAATAAATGTAAATTGTATAAGAACCTCTGTCCAAACATGATCTGTAACACTATAAACAAGTCTTGAATCAAATCCAACAACCCGGCATATACACGTAAAACATGTGGCCCATTCTCCACATCTGCCTTTTCGTGTACTTAATAAAATCTCTGGATCTGTATATCGAACAAATTCATTGTCACTGCCACAAGTCTTACATCTAACATAAAAATATAAATTTTCTTATTTATATTTGTATATGATAATGAGGGTATTTGTGATTCTAAAAGTCTAATACCTGTGAATTTCGATTCTAGAAATTTGAGGTTTGCTAGAAGCAATCACCTTATGAAAAGAACATTCACCTTTACAACTTTCACATTCAGGGCTGTCAATCCATTTAAAAAACTTGAATTTAAACCAACTCAATAATTCACTAAGTAATAAGTCTTCATAAAATACTTCTTCTTTTTGTGCATTCTTAATTTTCATTTCTCTAAAGTACAAAAGAAAAATGTATTTACTTATTTTTAAAACTATTTTTCTTCTTTCAATTACCTTTGTATTTCTCTTAACTTTTCGATAGCAGAAATTTGTAATTTTTCAAGAGGTAATATTGATTTTACTTTGTTCTTTAACTCTTGATCCTCAAACCTTAACATATTAAGAAACTGAAAATTCAATTTTTGCAAAAAACTCTTTTCAGTGTAAAAACTATCCTTCTTTTCTTGTAAAGTTGATTGGCTTTCATAATTTGGTAAAGTTTTTAGCTCTTCTTGGATATGTTTTGATTCTGGGAATTCATTCAACAATTTATACAATTCTTTAATGCCTGTTAGAGGGTTATTCATTGGCAATATAAATTCATCTATACCCTAATGAAAGTAAAATAAAGTTTTTATTATAAATTTCAATTCAGCTAAAACATTTCTTTGCTTTTTTTACGATTACATAAAAAAATGGAATTCTACAAATTCGATTGTTAAGTCAAAAGTATAAATAACTTATCTATGGAGTGCGATTTTGAACGCGTTAGACGTTCTTCGTAAGAAAGTAAAGTCGATTAAAGTCATGTCTCTGACATTGTTATACTTTATTGTTTATACTTTGAACGCGTAATAATGATGTGGCTGGTAATAAAAATAGCGAATCTCACTTTGTATTTTAAATTTGTTTAGCAAGTGCAAAAAATTTCTTGAAAATCGAGTTTGCAGAGAAGTCCATTTTTTAAAACAATTTAACTAATTAGTGTTTATGAATACCTTACAAAAACCTGCTTCAAACAGGGCTTCAACAGCACCTGTTTTGTTTAAAAGTCGGTTAGTAATGAGTTCATGCGTAAACAGAATTTTTCTATAACGAAATTCTTGTGGATATTTAATAATGTTTCCAAGAAGTTTCAAAAGTATTCGTAGAACTTCTTTTCTCACGCATTCTTCACTTCTTTTCAAGTGGAAAATGCACTCATTAAAATCGTAGATCATTTTGAATGATTCAGCTGCTTGGTCACTAAAAATTAATAATATTATTATTAAATTGTAACGCTAAAGAAATGACTTGCAAGTTGTAACAATACTAGAAGTCCATTCTCTTACTGTAATAAAGAGGCTTGAATTAACTATGTCAACCTTAAGAAATGAAATTAACTACAACAATGCAAAAGAAACACAGCTCGAATCATTCCGTTTAGAGATATTAAAATTTTTGTTATTACTTATATACTGAAGCTACATCTCTTTGTTACCGGAATATGCCACGAAATCAAACTAGAGTAGGTATGGTAGAATTCTTGTTTGTCAGCTGATCAGCTGCGCAGTGCGCGTGCGCGATAGTTAAGTGCTGCTATGGCGCTAAAATTTGTCGCTTTAAACAAAACAATAGCCCAATTACGTTCGTTAGTATAAGAACGCCTTTCTAGAAGGCGAGAATTGAAAAAATTCGAATAATTTATTAAACCTTACACATAATCTTTAAAAGTAAACTCTGGACCGTTTAAAGAGCAGATTTCAAACGGCGAGCAGCTGCAGGTGTTATATAGGACAAAGGGGAATAGAGAGACATATATAGATATATACGTGAACGCCCGGTGAAGTTGTCAAAGCGGGCTAGCAGCTGGCATGCAATCAATTTCCAGCGGCTATGCGCTTATAATAAGAGAGCGGAGGGGGGAGAAAAATGCTCGAGCATTAATCTGCCGAGTCGCATTTTTGCAGTCTGCTTTTTTTTCGCTAAATATATTAATGAGATTCTAAACGATTCTTTGATTGCGACGCAGCTGCGAGCCTCGCAGGCAATTCAAAAAAAAAAAAAAAGAAAAAAAAGTGTTGTTAATTACGATCCCAGCGACGGCTCTTTTATCGCGTATAATAATAATCCGCAGAGTGCGCTCGCAATCGAATGCAGGGATAGCGAGGGTGAAAGAGGGAGATAGAGAGAGAGAGAGAGAGAGAGAGAGAGAGAGAGAGAGCTGGAGCGAACACGCGTGACGTTTGAAAAAGCTCACTGTCAGCTTGTCAATTATAAAAGCGCGTAAGCGCGGAGTTTGAGCGACGTATTGGACGAGCATTGCAAATCATGGCTTGCGTTACCCCTTCCAGCGTGCTCGAGCCTCCCGCGTCACAGCCACAAAAGGCTCGTTATTGTTTTCGCGACCCGCTTTCCAACCTCGTCCTTTACTTATCCAGCGTATTAAAAGGCGCGAATAATAAACGAATTGGCAGTTGTAAATTCTGATTGGGGCTTTGGGTGTAGATCCGCGGATGCTTGCGGCTAAGGTTTTATAGCGCGCGCGGAGGGAGAGAGAGGCGTCGCGGCGCCGTGCAGAGAATGGCGGCCCGCACCGATAATAAAGAGCTATATGCGCAATGTAAGTGGTTGGCTCGAGTCCAGGTGACGTTTTTGCCTGGCCCCGAGCTCGACAATAGGATTTTTCCTTCCCGGCGATTTGCGCGCATCGCGCGAATTTACGCCGCCGGGCAGATTTCGAGCGCCGGGAGAGGCGGCGATATAATCCCACGCTCGCGACTAATTCTTTATCGAACTTTTGTCGATCGCCCGGCAAGCAGGACTCGCGGAGAGCTGCTGCCCCGAGTCGCTAAACCTCCCGCGAGTTATAAAGCTATTTAGAAATAAGCTTATTTAAATGATCGCACGCCGAGCGGAGCCCGCAGATATATAGTAAATGGGGCAAAGTTTCGGGCCGGCTTAAGCTGCGAAAACAGACCGCTAACCCGAAATCTGCGAGGTGCGACTGCCGGCTTTCGCTTTTATTTCCTCGTTCGAAATCGCACTCGCACACGCGCGCGCGCGCCTCGCTCGTCGACTAAATAAGGAAATGGCTTTTCCAATTTGTCTGGGAATTCCTTGGGATTTAGTTGAAATTCAGAACTACGGGGGAGAACGCAAAGTCAATATTTTTGAAAGCTGGAAAAGCGACGCCGATTGGGTCTATATATCACGGCGAGTCTGATGAAAACAGTACCCCTGGGTGTCAAACTTTTTCGCGCAAATACGCCGGCCTTTTATCTATAAACTCTTTATGACAGGCGCAGCTTGAAAATTTCCATCAATTTTCGCAAAAATAAACCCGTGGAACGGAGGCGAAGAGCCGTGCAGAGGGGAGGCGCAAAAAAAAAAAAAGAAAAACTTCCAGATTGCTCTGCGAAAATAAGTGGCTGTAGCTCAGGCTTTTATGAAGGGGAGTTAAAGGTTTAGAGGCAGCTCTCGGAAAAAAAAAACAAACTCCTCTGTTCATTTATCGGCGCTACGGAATCTCGCTCGGCGCGCGAGCTCGGGCTAATACGGGCGTTTTTGTTTTTTTCTTTTTTGATGAAACGCACGGCAGTCGGAGGCCGCTGGGCGGCCGGCCGCGGTGACGCTCCGCAATTACTCGCTCCTCGCTGTACAAACATTTCACGCCTCGAATTAACATTTCGAGTCGGAAGAGCGGCGCGCGGCGCTAAAAATAAACGGATCGAGCGAGTAACGAGCGAAACTTATTTGTCGGAAGCGCGCTCGCGGGAGAAAAACAAAAAGCTCCGCAGCGGAGCGTTTAAATAATTTTGCCCGCCGCCGGCCGTGGCTGTTGTTTTTTCCCATTCCGCTGGGCGCGGGAGTGCGCAGCTCTTTTTTCTTCCTTGCGTGTATGGCGAATTCATTCATTCCGCGGCGGGGCCCGAGCTGCGCGCATTAACGTTAATAATTGATTGCGCAACGGATAAAACTTTGCCACGTGCTTTTATCACATTTACGCCAATCTGCATCTCCGCGGGAGAGGAGGAGGGGGGGGGGGAAGCGAGGGAGCTCAGCTCGCGCATAATACGATACGGAAGAGAAAAATAATAAAAGTGGCGGCGGAGCTCCCGCTGCCGCCGCTGCTGCGCCCGAGAAGCCAGATAAAGAAATAGAAAGAAAATGCGCGCGAGACTGAGACGCCGGAGCGTTTTTATTGCCTCGGTGACAGTGCGCCGCTGTAATGCGAGATAAAATATTTATTCTTTTTCCCCCCCCTCTCCCCGAGCACGTGTAGTGGCCGCGCGCGTTCTCCCCGAGCCGAGGCGAACGTGCAGCCTTCGCCTCTCCCCCGATGCGAATGCATGAGCTGCGGAAAAGGCAGAGCGAGAGAGAGAGAGAGAGAGAGAGAGAGAGAGAGAGAGAGAGAGAGACAGTTTGCGCAACCGCTCTTTTCGACCGCTTCAATATCGTTTGAGCTTTCATTCGACAGGAAGCTTTGACACTGCTATTACCTTCCAAATGACCCATTCAAATTCTCGAGGCAGAAACGTCTTGCGTGACCAATTTCGAGGGTATGTAAGAATGAATTTGACGAGTCTCTTTTGTTAATGAGGATCTTTAATTATGAACGAGAGCCGCTCTGGCGCGGAGGCGCTTTCTGCAGGTGCCGTGCTTTTGAGGAGCCTTTTTGCCCCTTTCGCGCATAAGCAAACTTTGTTCTCCCCCATCGACGTTAATTATTGTGTAAGTTAAATTAAATTTATTGATCTTTCCTTCAAAAAGGAAAAGGTTCGCCGCGCGCTTTATTTACGTTAACAATCAGCCTGCTTGATAAATAATTCAAGCGCCGTCGCTGTCGGATAATCGAACGTGTAATATTTGCATTCGTAAAAAGGAGACGTAAAAAATGATCAATCGAAGCGCCACGCGAGATCTTTCGAAAGCTCGTACCCGGACAGTTCGGCGGGGGGGGGGGGCAAAAAAAACGAGCCCGTCTCGCTGTTGCTGCGGGCGCTGCTCGTGTCAGCGAAAATAAAAGCGTATATAAAATCGTATTTTGGCACGTGGCCTCCTCTGCGACTAATATAATACGCGGAGTGGCCTGGCGTGTGCCGTTGAGATTTGGTACTAAAGTGCGCCACTTGCTCAAAACTCGACTCGCCTCATTGTTTTTCGCTTCCCATCGTCATCAGCGTTTCTCCCCTGGTGCATTCTCTCTCTCTCTCTCTCCTCCTAGTGCCGTTATTCGAAAAAGCCTCTCTCTCTCTCTCTCTTTCTCTTTGCTCCCTGCACGTAACTGGCGCATATATAATTTTTCTGCTTTTTAAATCTAAACCGTCTCGTTTCGTTAATTAGAACGAGACCCGGCTTCGTTTCTCTTTTCTTTTTTTTTTTACAGAACTCGTTGCTTTTGTCATTGTCGTAATCGCTCTAATTAGCGAGAATGTTGATAATTAGCCGATCGATATAATCAAATAAATGAGCGGCTTAGAGGGAGCAAAAGTTTTTTACACATCTGATTTTGGCAAAAATGTCGAATAATCCTGATGAACGCTGCGAACACCTGTCCGAAAATAATTGGTAAGTGCCGATAATTTAATCCTTGATCGAATATGCGGGCTTTTGCGTATATATACTTTTCTCGTGAAAATTCATGTAATCTAAGTAGAATGCATGTATTATGAGCAGAATGAGCCAGATAGCAGAGCTTAATCCAATAATAATAGTGCCCTGGAAATCTCGGCGTATTATCTGGAGGAATCGATTGAAAGTTTAATGGAATTAAACGGGAAGAAAAATATTATTTCTTTTAATTAGACTTTTGATAATTAGTCTAGCGCGATATATACAGTTATACGTAGGCTGCTCGTCATTATTTTCGCTCGGTGGTATCGGGCAGCCGGATCCGATGTAATCTTTCTCAGCCAGAAAGACGCGCGTGTAATCTTCTTTCAGCACAGTACGTCTGCAGCTTAGATTTGCAGTTATTGTTTGAGTCGCTCGTCAGATACGATCGGCGCGGCACGGCTACACCAATATTAGTACGAGTCGAGATAACAAGTTTGCTCTAACATTATGACAATATATAGGCAGCTGGCATCAATTTGCGCGCTGCTCGATATGCCTCGGCGGGACGTCCTGGAATTGGACAGCTATCAGCTTGGGGGAGGCGCGAGAATAAAAGATATAATTAATTAAACGTGATTTCAGCGCCGCGCCCCGCAGTCGACCAATTTGCTCGGCGGAGACGCACGGAAATCATTAGCCTCCGATTTTGAGCGGCGGAAGAGCCGTTGGAAGATAAATTATAAAAAATTAATGGGATTTATGCGCGAAAAAGATATCTCGCATTTTAAGGGAGGGCACTTTATCAGTGACGGCTCTTATCGCTCTGACTGATTCGAGCGGTTGCCGCGAGTCGGAGTTAGAAGTTTAATCGATCAACGCTCGCAGACCTCCTTCATTCGGGGGATCTACTCCTCGACGGGGAACTGCTCGTCTACAGCATCGACGCGCGAGACAGATAAAAGATCAACGAAAAAAGGTCAGTAAAATCACTTTAAAAAGAGAAGAAAAAAACGAAGGAGAGACGGTTTGAAAATGAATTGCCTGGCGCGGAACAAAAGCAGAGCCAGGCTTCCCTCGCGGACGGTGGACGCAGTAGTCGAGAGATCGTTTGCTCGGACGAGATCGGCCCTCGGATTCCGCAGATTCGGGCTGCACGGGATCACGTCAGGGCTCGCGCGCCTTTGGGAGGTGCTGGGCGGCGGTGCGCCTGCGCCCTCGCGTTCGCGTCCATTTCCCGGTTTCGCTCCTCGTTTGCTCGCGATAGTTGCCTATATCGGTGCCTCTCTCTCTCTCTCTCTCTCCCTCTTGCTCGGCGAAATCTCGCATCAGTGCGCTGAAAAGTCTCGGCCGGGTAGCAGCGGCAGCCCTCTGCGCGTGCGCGTGCCCCCCTTCGGTCCCTCGCCGCCCCCCGACGGCAGAGAGAGAGAGTGAGAGAGAGAGAGAGAGAGCCGCGGCGCTTCGCCAGTCGCCAGTCGGTACTCGAGCCCCAAACTTGGGGGAAACTCGCGCGCCAACCTTCTCCCGGAGACATCCGGCGCGTGTGCTTTCTCCCGCCGCTCGCCGCCGCCGCCGCCGCTGCTGCTACTACGGCCGCTGCTGGTTTTTCGTTTCTTGTATTACCACCCCATACACGTGCCGCCCCCCGAGTAAGTGTACCCTCCTCCGACGGGACCTCCTTCTCTTTTGCCGCCGGGCCGAGGAGAGCACCTTGCAAACGCCGATAATTCAAATTAAACTCAAAGTTAAATAAGCAAGTCCGCCGGAGTTTGCTCTTTAACGGAGCACTTCTTGATTCAATGTTGGCTGAAGTTAACGGTCGTCGAGCAAACCTCTGGGGTACATTAGATTAGAATGAAACGGGTAAACAATCGGAGATAAAAGTTGCTCGGCGAAGAAAAAAAAAAGGGAAAAAAAAGAGAAAAAAAAAATCCAACGAGTCGGCAAACTCGATTAGAGCTGTATGCGCGGCGAAAAGGGGGCAAGGGAAGGAAGTAGCTGGCCGGGTCTCCAGGCCAGGTTTTAGCCGCGCGACGTTTACTATTCCCGGAGTCTCCTCGGTCACGCGTCGTAAAAATGTATCCCTCGAGTGTCCTCCGCAAAGGTTAAGCATCTCCATTTCCCCCGGCCCTTCAAGCCCTTGCGCGTAAAAGCTCTCCGCGCGCGTGTACATCTATGTCATCTGCTTGCTCTTCTCATCTCTATGTTTTAAATTGCCCGGAGCAGCTGGACATTGCCGTGGAGAGATACATGTGTGCATACGTATATACATGTAAATAAAGAGAGAAGATCCAGCACGCCTCTTCTGATGAAAGTGTGTGCGGGCTAAAGAAAAAAATAAAGAAGAGAGCTTTGTGTTCGCAAGACTTGGCGCAGCATACACAAGCCAGAGTGCGCGGAGAGGAAGAACGGGGGCTACGGGAATATCTGCCGCTGATTAGAGAGCATGAGCATCAGGCGGAGGAGGAGCAAAGTGTCGTATCGAGCCAGCAAAGAAGAAGAGGAAGAGGCAGCAGCAAGTGTCGAGGGGCAGGAGGATGCGGAGTGAGCGAACGGCCGAAGGAAAGCACGAAAAATGAGGGGCATCCTTCTCGCTTTGAGTCTGCTCTTCGCCGGTGAGTATAAGCGCGCGAGGCGCTTATTGCCATTCCGCTCGCGGCGGCGGCGGCGCCTTGCGCCTTGCCCATTTTTCTCCCCCGCTGTCCAATTTCATTATAGGCCGTCCTGGCCGCCCCCCTCGGGCCTCGAGGCAGGAAGCGCGCGGAAAGCTCCGCGCTCGCCGGGGGCAGAGTCCTCGCGGACAATCAGGCCGAGTCGCGGGCGCTCGCTATTTGTCTTACGCGCGCGGCGGGGGCAAATGTTTGTTAAGCGCGCGCTCCGCCCGTCGCTAATTCATCCGGCGATGCATAAAATCACTTTATTTTCGGGCAAATATTGCTCTTCCAGATGAAGGAGGGCGACGCACACGCGCGCGGACGAGCCAGCCGGCGGAGATACATACGCTTTTGCATAATTTCTTTCGCAAGCGGAGCGCCCCCCGCCGAAGCTCCTCCGACGCTGGCCGTCGAATTTCATAAGCCGCGCGAGAGGCGGATTTAAGCTGCTTTTAAAGCGGCAATTAGCTCGCCGACGGCGGAGAAAAAGGACTGCCGGCCGCTTCTCCGGGCATTTCTGATCCGGATTTTTCCGGCCACCTCTCCCCCGTCGTCCTCGCCAGCGTCGCCTTTGAATGCAGGGCGCGCGCGAGCGCACGCTTGCTCTCCGACGTTCAATCAAGCCTGCTTAATAGAATTTATGCTTCGCGACGTGAGTCTTTCAAAAGGCTGCTCTCTCCGGCCCGCCGCGTGAGCTGCGGTTAAACGCGGAATCAAAGCGCCAAGCTAATATCGTAATTATTGAGGTATTAATTTTGGAAAGCCGGGCTTTCGAATAATAACTCCGGGGCATTTACATATTATTTCTCTCTCTCTCTGGGAAACAGGGGGCGAGCGCGTTTTAAAAATCCATTTTTGCCCCCGAATCTAAATATGATAATAAGAAAGGTTGCACTTTTATAAAGCAAATATCATTTATATGCTCTTCTTCCTCCTCCGTATAACCCACTTTCCCCGGGCGGGGAATATTATATTAAAAATTACCGCGATATCATCTTGTATTATATTTGCGAGCTACCAGCCCCGCGTCGCTCGCGTAAAACTACACAAAAACAGATAAATGATCCGGGACTTTAGCCCGGGATGATTTCGCGCAAAGTTTCAGGAAAAGTCCATAACGAAGGATACATAGAGACATTCTCCAGTTTTCTCCGCGAAACTTGTTTCTTGTTTAATTCTTTTTCTCTTTCTTCCCCTTTGACCGCTTTGTCTCCCCTTCTACGTCTAACATTACTTAGACCTGCGTAGTTTTCTTAATTCAAGTCTTCACACTTGAATGTACCGACTCTGGTTTCAAGCCCCTTTTCTCCCTTTTCTTCCACTGCTCTATTTTACTTCAATTACAGCTCTGCCCTTTCATCTTTTCCCGCGGAAGAGCCGAGTTCTCTTTTTCTTCTTTTGTCCTCTTCTTCCGAGGAAAAAAGCCTGGCCAAACAATTTCAACAACCCACGACTGATGGCCCAACAAGTGCAATCCCATTCTTCAAAGCGACGCGGCTGCTGCTTCTTAGCCAGCGGCGTCGTCGTCGTCGGCGACGGCGGCGGCGGCGGCGGCGGCGCGTTTTCGAGAATGCTCCGCCGCCGCAGATATGTGCGAGAGTTGTTTACAGCCCAACTTGTAGACAAGATTAAGCTATAAGTTCACGCTAACGCGTTTTACTCAAGATGTTAGTTTAACTTCCTAATGAAGCGTATTAAGAGCATCGCCGGCGACAGCCTCTTGGAGAATAAGTGCAGGCACCGCTCAAACAAAAGTGTCCGTTAAAAATGTAGGAGAACTGCGAAAAAAAGGGGCGGATTAATAAACGGGAGTGTCGTAAAGACGATAAGGTCGCAATTTACGCCTTCTTTCCTCGGCGATGTACTCGGGACGCTAAATTTCTGTTATCATTCGCGCAACGACGGCGCATAAAGCTCATCCCCGCGAGGCGAGTCTTTCTGTTCGGTTAAGCTACTTTTACCGTGAGTGAATTTAAATAGAGATACGTGCCCGCGTACGGATCTCGTATCTTTCCATCTAAAGGGCGTTTAATTTTACGAGCACTAAACGCAAAATTTCCCTCCCCCCCCCCGACGATCTCCCGGCAATTCCGTCGAAAAAGAATTGGATCTCCACCCGGAAAAGAAGGCGCGTATGAAGCTACCCCCCGCGTCCCTCGTCCGTAGGCGCGGACCGCGAAGCCTGCTCCGAGTCCATAAACTTGGCCGCGGGGTGGGGGTACACGTAAAAGGGCGCAAAAAGTCCCGGGGAAAGTTTGCGCGTGCCGCGCGCTAACGAGTCGGACCCCCGAAACTCTCGCTCTGCTTATACGGGAGGGGGAAGAAGCCAGGATAGATGGAAAATTTAACAAGCTTCGGCGGCGGCAACCACTTCCGCGTTGAGTCGCGAGTGTCGACAAAGATACCCGGTTGAAAGAGAAACACCGGCAGGGATAGTATTTGTGCGCGCCAGTTGGGGGAAAAGGGAAACATTTGCACGGATCGTCAGAGAGAATAGGATGCCGCGCCGTTTGAAGGACTGGCTTGCTCGACTTGCCGAACACGCAGGGCGAATGTGGTCCGCCTTTTTTTTGCAGCCCCGCGTCTCGTCCTTCCTGCGTCGGTACACATTTACAGGTGTTTACGCGCGGCGTTAATCAGACGGGGCTGATGATGCGATTGAAAAAGCCGGGCTGGCGCTCAATTGGAATCGAGTATTTATTGCGATCGCTGACGAAAAGCTTGCGGGATTGCTAGAAGGCGTTGGGAGCAAGCCTGTTAATTTCGAATAAAATCTATTTTATTGCTTAGTAAAAGATGTATTGCCTCTCTCTTTTACCTTGGGCCAATAAAAGTTGCATGACGACTTTGCGCGTTTTATCGGTCGTATAACCATTTTAAATTTTCAAGTGTTAATAAAATTAAACACCGATAATAGAAATGCGAAGGAAAGGTGCCGATGCCTCGACCCGTCAATTGTATTGGCTTTAATCTACTTTCGTACGGCAGCTTTAATACGAAAAACATTTTCGTAATTTTAACTCGCGATTTTATGTTTCGCTAATAAATTGTTATTATTACCGATGTTTTAAAAACTCCGCAATAATAACAATAAAATTATAAAGGCGACCAGTTTAAATTACCAATGTCATTAAATTTGCTTAAATGCAAAATGTACCAAGTGACTGTGTATATTGGCAATTGTTTTGTGATTAAAAAAAGGAGCTTTTACTGTATATACACCTGGAGATATTTAGCAAGCATTCGGCATTGTACAGTTGAAAGCAATTTCAGTAATCTTTTTTCGAAAAATATATTTAAATTTAAAATTCTTACTGTTTTAAAATAAATGTAAAATTGCGATTTGAGAATTTACCTTAAAATCCAATAAAATTGCATTTCAAAGTAAATGCCACTCGCTAAAATTTGATCCATTTACAAAGAACTATCCGGGTAAGTTTTTTTTTTTACGAGATTGTGTCAAAAAGGAGTTTTATTGGTCATTACGCTTCTATCGAAAAATGTAGCCCCGCATTTATTGACATAAACTAGAGTAAAAAAAGCATCGTGATTTATGAAGGCCGCGAGAAGGCTCGCTGCCAGAAGGAGGACCGAGGCATTAGTAGGCATAAATAATAACATATTTAACATAAATTTAAATGATTCATCTTAAGGTTATCTAGGAGATTTATTAGCGCGGGGCAGACTGAACTTGCTTCGGACACGTTGCAGCTGCAGTCGGACGTAATTTATGGAGCCGGACATCTAAGGTGCTTTGAATTTCGCCAGAAACATTGGCTTTTTCGCAGCTGAAAAAGGCGCTTTTTCGTTCATTCGCGCGCGGCGACTTGTTACTGTCTGCGTCTTGGTTGGTTTGCTCTCGTAAAGTTGTTTCTTCGGGGAGCACCTCCGCGGCGGCTTCAAAGACAACATTAATCCTCTTGAAGTTGTTTTGCCGCGGGACTGAAGCACGTGTTTTTCGGGCCGAAATAGAGGCGTCGTTTCAACGTTTGTTCTAACTTGCCCCAGTTTCCAAGACATAACCCGGTATGCTGCAAATTTCTATTATATTAGTGGAACTTAATGCCGTTGTTAAGAGGCGCAACTTTGAAATTATAAAGCGAGAGAGGAGTGCGAAAGTTTCATGACGGAATATCGCGTGCTAACAAACGCTTTGCTCTTCATTAAGCCGTTTGTTATTCGGGGGGAGGAAAAAAGACTCGCAGGCAAAGTGCTAATTTACGGTCGTTTAAAGCGACGGTGAAACAATTTCGCCCCGTTATGGTTTGCGCCGACCGACGAGCTTGGGAACTTTTCGAAGGAGCCCCACATCGATCGAAGGGCACTCGAAATTCGCGGCATGTCCGGCGCTGATTAAAATACATGCGAAATCATGCATTTTCCATTAGGCCCCGCGCGCGTCGAGGGGCGCGTGACCGGCTGAAAGTTTGCATAAAAATGCTGGCCATTTCCTCTGCTTACGAGGCGAAAACCCTGTCCATTGAGCGAGTCTCGGTTCCGAGAGACGGGACATCGAGGACGGGGACGGCGCAGGAGTATCCTTCATAAAGTCGAAATAGCTCGTCGGGTAATGAAATAATTTCGAGGAGTGGAGCGCAGCGACGAAGGTTCGACGGGCTTCCGCCGACGGAGGGGGGGAAAGGGAGAAAAGGATTGAAAGGAGCCGCCGGCGGAAAGTGGCTGCTCGCGAGACTTTCGAGTCTTGAGAGACGTTTGAAGCTCGCGTACAATTCGCTCCGAGGCTTATCTACTCGACAAGTGTCCCATTAAAACGATTTTGCGCCTTTGCCGCGCCGTGAATTCAATGCGAATGCGCATAAAGGCGCATTAAAAGAAGCCGTCGAATAGACTTGCTATATACGTATAGACCTGCTCTCGACTTTTTCAAAGCTCAAAGCTGTTTTAAAGCTCGCCGTATGAATATTAATTTCGTTTTTATTTCCCGACTCCGGGGAGGGGGTGACTGCTTTGCATTAAATCCAATCACAGAGGGAAAAAGCGCCAGCTCCGCGATATAACGGCGATTTCTATATCCCGGCTCTTACGTACCAATTTGCAACAGTTAATAGCCTCGGCTCTCTCGAGCGCCGGTTTCCGCCCTTAAAACTTCTAATCTCGACGGGTTTCTTTTTTCTCCTCGCTGCTCAATGACAAGCTTCTTAATTTTAATCTCGAGAACTCAAAAAGTTATCGCTAATCGGATTAATATCCGTAGTGTTTTCCCGGGGAAAACAGTAAATTGTACGCTAATTTTCAAGAGGAGGAGGTATTTACCGAGTAACAAGTGAATTTTTAAATTGAGTCTACGAGATTACTTTTTGTATATTCTCGGGGCTGGCTGCTTTGGTTTACAGCGCGCATTATGCGTATACCTTTTTTAGGGTTTCTATTTTCTTATGCGGTTCTTTGCTGCTTTAGAAAATTGCCCTTTAAGAGAAAACTAACGATGTGTAAAAGGTTGGCGAAGGAAAATTTCTAAATAAGATCGGGCTTATGAAGGCTTCCCCTCTTGTATATACATCAAAAGACTTAAATTAAATTTATCCGAGGTAAATACAGCGAAAACTTTTCAAATTTATTATTTAACGTTTCGTCCACGAATCACATTAAATGCTCAAAATAATAATATTGAAGAAGTTATTAAATATAGATTTTATTATTGTAGATTTTATTTTATTCGGAGAGCTAAAATCCGCAATCCGCATGAAAAAAGGTACATATAAGCGTCGCAAATTTCATTTTAACTCGAAAGCGGTTATCGATTGTCAAGTAGTATTTGCAGGCAGATTGTATATAGGAAAATTGGAAAGGAGAGACCGTCGAAAGTCGGAGTTAAACGAACAAAGCGGAACGACGACAAATAATTAAATAAATGGGCCAAAAAAAAAGAAGGAATCGGGAGGTTTTTCCTTGCTCGCCGTAAAAACTCTGAATTATAATGTCGGCGCCGCGGTCAATTTCCGAGATTAGCGCGCGGAAGCTTTTGGCTTAAGCTCTTATCGTCGATTAATTAAACCCGGCATCAAGTGCAGCTGCACACGAGTGCGCGCGTCTGCTCGCCGCGTGTATCGGCTCTCCTTGCGGGGTACTTTTGACGCAGGCTGAAAAATGGCCGGGCGCGGGTGTATACGGTGTACAGGTCGGATAAAGGCTTGGATTTACAGTTTCCGAAGGCGATCCATACGAGCGCGGCGCTGCGCAAGAAGCGGGACTTAGTTGGGGCGGAAAAAAGCCGCGACGAGGAGGAGAGCGAGGCAGCGGCGCGGGGGCGTTGTATGCTCTCGGGGCGCTCTCGCAGTCGAACGTCAGGAGCACCGGCAAGATTTTATCGGCGATTAAATTTTTCACCCCGTTGTATATATATATATATATATATAGAGAGAGAGAGAGTTCGGGGCAAAGCCGAACGATAAACACGCTCGAGTTTGGCCTCGTTTCCAAGTTCATTGAAGGCTGCTTAAACGCGATCGCGGGAGGAATGAGAGCAGCGGAAGTAGGAAGAGGGCGGGAAAGGATACTAACCGGGCGGAGAGACCGGCCGGCCCGCCGGGAGATATTCGAAAAAACGCCGGGAATTAGAATGAGGACTGGAATGCGAGAGAAAGATGAATTGAGACAATAAGACGGCGCAGCGGCACGACGATAAAAGACACAAAGCCAGAGATGCTAAAGTAAATTGCGTCGTAGTTTACGCTCTAAAAGCTTTTAAGAAAGATATACCCCTGCGAGTGAGTGAAAGAGAGAGAAAGAGAGAGAGAGAGCATTACGAACAAGAAACTAGTCAGCCAATTTTTACCTTAATGAGAATCTAGCTTTTGTGAGAGAAAAATTTATGCGGGTCAACTGTCTGCGAATTTCTCTCTTCCTTTTGCTCTTTTCCGCATTCTTTTACCTCTCTATAATATATGAAGCGATCGCAACGAGATAGCCGGAGCTGAACTTTAAAGGCACTCGGCTTTACAATGGCCTTTAATGTCAGATTAAGTACCGATGTATACCCCGCCCCCCTTTTCCTCCATTGTAATTCTATTTTCTTTTATAATGATTAGGAACTCGTCTATTTTGAGGATTCCTTGGGAATAATGGACGCAACGGGACGGAGCTTTTAATAAAGCTTTTCGATCTGAATTAAAATTATAATATCGCCTCCCTCTGCTTGGAACTTTAATTTATGGGGCTTTGTTAACGACTAATGAACGACCTTACAGATTTATTTTAAATTGCATTTTATTTTTATCGCTTTCGAAAAAGAGATCCCACTCAACCGTTGGAGTTTCCGACCTCAAGAGCGCCGTTATAACGTAATCTAATTTACGCTCCGCGTTGATTACACGGTGCTAAATAATTATACGCAACGGAAGAATTAAAATTACTTTTTCAATTTTTCTTTTTTTATAAATTCAAGAACGTCGCGTCGTGAAAGTTCCCATTTTACGCTGAGTCTACTTGCTGGAAAAATGCCACGTCGGAACGCAAATCAATGCTGAAAGAGAAGCGTGATATTGTCAGGTGTCAAAGTTTAAATTAGCTTTTCAGAGCGCAGAATTATTCCACTCTGATTTATATTATGAATCCTTTCGCGCGAAGAGGTGAACGCTGAAGAAAACCCTAAGTGGCTCTCAAATAAAGGATCGGATTAAAAAAATATCAGATTCCTTCGCGAGCCCTCCGACTCGCCGAGGACTCGAGTTTCGCGACGCTTAGAGAGCCGAGCAAACAGAGTCTGGAGTAGCGTGTTTCGGTTTCCGCGGTTACGAAAATAGTTTTCCGCCGACGTCTGTGGCACTTGTCAAAAATACTTGACTCGGCAAAGTCGCGGAGGAGGCAATATAAATCATAGTAACTGCGCGGCTATACGTTAAAACTTGTCAAAGTCGCTTGAAAGGAAGGAGCTCGGCGCGCTGATAAAAAAAAGAGAAAAGAAAAAACCCCATGCTCGCGCTAGGATTCGAAATTGAAACGGCGATGAATAGTCGTCCGACGAGTGTATGTATATATTATCGCAATTCGTTCTCGGGCGCGCTAAACGCCCGTCGGCGCGAGCGCGTTCGCGTATATCATTTCCAGGCGATCTTTTTTTTTTCCGCGGCATTTCGAATTCGCTGCACTGGATCGCGGGGCCCCGGCGAAATTTGCGACTGTTATTACGGAGCTTTGTTACTGGGCTGTGATGTCGGCGCAGCGTATTCGATACATTTCCGACGGCCGGCGGATAGGGAGGCATGATTTCCATTAACCGGGAGAATTATTCGCGCGCGCGACAAGCCGCCCACTCTAGTTCTCGGCAAACTTTATTGTCGCGCGGCCCGGAATTTTAAACCTTTTTGTCGGACGCACTGCGCGAAAGCTCCCCCCCCAGCCCGCCGTCGCTTTTAGCGCAATCAAATATGATTGTTTCAGCCGAAGTAAGCCGCGATTTGCGAGTTTTATTCAAAGTGCGAGAAAGATTGGCCCACCTTATCCGAGCGAGAGAGGCGCCGCGCCTTCGAAGGAACTTCGCCGCGCGGACAGCGTCGGGTTAACTGCCAACTTTTAAGGGTCTTATTAGGAAGTCATTCAGAGCCGTCGTTCGTTTTAGCTTTTCTCCGGGCGAACGCCGGACACGTCGATTTGGCCAATCTCTGCCGACTTCTGCCGGCGCGGCGCCCTCGACTAAATACGCGTCCTCGAATTATGCCCCCCCGGAACCGAGAGCTCCTCGTTCAATATATATTGTCTGGTAAATTCGCGCACTCCGCGAGTAAAGTTCTGCCTTTAAGCACCGCTCAATTTCTTCGGTCCGTCTAACGCGAGTCGAAGTGACGGAATAGTTTCATTAATCAAAGCGAAAATGCTCGTTTACTCTAGAGCCGAAGTACTTCCGTCCCTCCGTACAGCCACGTGACTTGGATAACGCCCCCTAAAATCGCCCGAGGAATCCAAGTGAATCAGGTGCGGTCGTTATGGTTGGAGGAGGGGGAGAGCGGGGTGAAATTCGAGATTCAAAGCCGTTTTCTTTGCGGATTTTCCCCCATATATACGGGAGCACGTGTTAGCTCGGCGTATATAACAATTCCGCTGGCGTTTCGCCGCGGCGTGTCGGAGCGTCGGCGTATAAGCCGGTGTAGAAGAAGAGAGAGAGAGAGAGAGAGAGAGAGAGCAGGGATCCACGCGGCTACAGCTCTGATCGATATTCCGACAATGTTCTAAGCGCGCGAGCTTAGTACCCAGCTCGGCGTTCTTTCGATTTTCATATTTCCCTTGTAACGGAGAGGGGCGGCTAATCCGGGCGTCGTCGTCGGGGCAGTAGGGTCGGCCTTTTTTGCCGCAGCCACTTGGTCCATTTCCCCGGCGCTCTTTATTTGGCCTCTTAGCCTCCCATCTTTCTTGGCGGCACGGAGATAGAGAGAGAGAGAGAGAGAGAGAGAGAGTCTATCGGCTCGAGTTCGCCGCTTTTTAATCTCGCCTCACGCTCGATTTCTCAGCTGCGGCCGCGGCCGCTCCCGCCTCCCCTGTAAATTGCGGGATGCAATTGCGTCCCGTAATTGCGCCGTGTGTTTTCGCTCGTCCGGAGCAGCGCGCATTATACGTGCTTACGGCACCTGATTCTAAATCATCAAAGTAATCCCCCCGCTGGCTGGCACCGGCCGGGCGATCGGCCGCGCGCGCAGGCGCGGCCCCCTCCCCCGTCCCGGGAAATAAACGAAATCACGGCGTTTTATCTCCGGTGCTCTTTTCGTTGCGCCGAGGATTCCCGGGAGCTGCGGGTTGGCCTGCCTTGACGGGCATTAGCGCGTGATTTAAGGAGACTCGAGCGCCGCCGCTCGCTTGCGCGTCTTCTGCAGCGTGCCGCGCTCGTTCCTCGTTGAAATGAGGCTCGCGCCGACTTGGTTCTGTTTTTTTTTTTTTTCTTCTTTCCCTCGACCTTTCGATTTTGAGAGCTGAATTAGCGGGACGCCGACTCTTTTAACTTGTTGATTCGCGCGACGTTTTAACCGGCCCGGAAAGTTTTGGCTGATAAGGGGGTCGTTTCTATTCATTTTTTTTTCCCGTCCGATTTTATTTTTTATATTTATAAGGGGAAAAAAGTTTCGAGCGATTCGCCAAACGGGCATTTAATCGCGCTCTAAACTTTATCGCGGGAAAATCTTTGCGCCTCTTATTGCTTTTCAAATGTTAAATTGCTCAAGTTTTCATAGGATCCACTTGATAAAGTGCGCTGTTGTTTTTAACGAGCGACTATATCGCGAGAGGCAGATCGACGGAAGTCTTTTTTCAGTGAAATACTTGATTACGCCGTAACAAGGTACATCTCTAGGAGCACGATGGGAGAGGGAAGCGAAGACGGGAAAAGTGGAGGTTGCACACAGCGGTAACTGACATGAACAGGAGGCTGAGGGCTGTTGCTACACGAGACGAATATGCATAGATAGATGTAGGCAGAGCATGTGCTTTTCTAGCTCGATAACGCATTTGCATGCGTTCGGGTAGGAGGAAGGGAGTCAAAGGTGATTGAATGTTCGCTCGGAGGGAGAGATGGAGAGAGAGAGAGAGAGAGAGAGAGACAGACAGAGAGAGAGGTAGATTCGATTAACGGGAGAACTATGATAGTTGAGTGTGCGGTGGCAGCTGCACTGGCGGGCGGGGGGGGGGGGGGGCGCAATATTCCATGGATTAGGGTC
>JAWWEM010000027.1:3664320-3676721 GCA_035582935.1 Ormyrus thymus
CGCCCCCCCCCCCCCCCCCCCCCCCCCCCCCCCCCCCCCCCCCCCCAGGAATTATGCATTGATTAGGGTGCGCCCGGAGGCGAGATTAAATTTCCTATAGGTAACAAGTGTGCGCACGCATGTTGCAGGCTCGGCCAGGTGCAGGAGCGGCGACGACGAGGATCAGCATCTGGAGCACGACCTCGAGCCCCTCGACCGGGGACCGTACTTCGATCCCACCGCCTCGCACAACGTCACCGCCCTCGTCGGCAAGACGGCGCTGCTCAACTGCCGCGTCCACAATTTGGGAGATCGCACGGTGAGTTTTTTCTCTTCGCTGCTTTACCGATGCCTCGGACGGGCGAGCGATATCCGCGACGCGTGGCAGCCTCCGCGGCGTGCGCGCTATCGATCAGAGGACAATGCAATTAATAGCTGGGGTAATAATGTCTTGCCCATGTGCTGGAACAATATATACAGAGAACTGTACAGCTGGTAGACTTGCGCGCATTAGGAGCAGATGAGTTTCTTTGCAATCACCAAAGCATCAAAGGTGCAGTAAGTAGAGCGCGTGTACGAGTAATTATCTTGCCATGCTTAAAGCTTTAACGGCGTGTCTAAACCGAATATTTGATGTAATGCTGATACGTGCCTTTTTAATGTAAAAACGTAAATTATATTCCTTTGAAAAATAACGTACTGGTAATTATTTTTGATCAAATTTCTTGTGCAATCAGAGCAGGTCCGCTCTTAACGCAAAACTCATTTTTAGAGAAGAATACATAATTCAGCAGCATAAATTTCGAATTTTAATACGGAATTATAAAATATGCAAAAGCGCAGCAATAAAATAACAGGGCTAAATTGCAGGACTCCCGATCAATGTAACAAGGAGAAATTTGCAAATTTAAAAAGACCCCCTCCCCTTTTACGGGTGTAGCTTTTTCCCTCGACAAGATGATCTGGATTCCATAAAATCGTGCCCTCGAAATTTTTTTATGCCGCGGCGTAAAAAAATCCTCGCGAGCGAGTGCGTAAATCCGGCGTGTTTTTCCGGAACATTTACTGCTGGGAAAGTAGGTCTCTTTATTTCCAATTCTCGTGGCACTAATTTTACAAATTCTTTTTTCCGCCACATACACTTTAAATATTTATGATGAATTGGAGCGTCTAGAAATTTAATGCGGACCCTTTATTAATACCGGAGAATTTTCTAAATGCGGAAAATTTATCGCTCACGGCTTACTTTGCTTGTTTACAGCTGCGAAATTTCTATCCGGAATTCTGGGTTGAATTTGTTCCCGGAATTTCGTATAATTTTCCAAAATGAGTTTTCGCCAAATCTTATTCAATCCAACTTTTTAAACTGCGAGCTCTCAAAAAGCAATTCGCAAATCGATACGCGCACTCGGGGCTCCCATTCTTTTCTGCAATAATGAAATTTACGCCCCAAAACAACTCGAATAATAAAATAATCCCTTTCGAGTGGGGGGGAAGAAGCGCCGCTGTGCGGTTCGCGCTCTCGATTCCAAAGGAAACAAACAGCCCGCGCGCAAAAAGCGAATTTAAAACGCTAATACCCGGGAATATTTCGAGCGCGCGTACACACGAGGGAGAGAGCGACGCGCTTCGGAATTCGGCCCCGCGGCGCCGGAGGAGGCTTTCAATTTTAAAAGCGCGCCCCGCACCCATTATCCTCGCGCCTTCGGCCGCTGCTTTGCACTTTTATAGAGAATCGAGCGCTGCGACGAAAAAAGAGAAGGCGTCGCGCCGTTTCACCTGGCCTCGCGCGGCGGCCGGCCCCGTCGCGCGTTGATGGCCGGCCGCGCGCGTCCGCCGTATAACTGCCAGGGAGGGATAATCAATCACGCGAGCCGGGGCGCCTGTTTATTCGAGGAGATGATATATTAATTGGACGTCGGGGCTCGAGCGATCGCGAAATCATTTTCCAGCTACCTGCGCCGAGGCTTCCGTTTCGTGGATTGACAGCCCCCGGCGGAGCCGCTACAAATAATTTAATCGCTCATTAACGCACCCGCTCGCTTCTTTATCGGCCGGCGCGCGGATTTTTCCGGATCTGCGCCGATGGAGCTTCGCAGCCGGAGGGTGGATTATCGCGCGAGCGCCGGGGAGGGAGGGAGGCGGCCGCTAATTAACCTATGCAAATGCAACCTGTAGTAACGACCCTTTTTTCTGCCCCTTCTACCTCCGAACAGTTTTCGCTTTCTCGCCCGGGGAAATGATGCAGTTTTCCTGCGGATAACGCCGAGGATGTTTAAAAGAATATATACCGTTTTTTCTCCTGCAGTCCTCGCGTCCTGTTTCATTATCTGCGAGTACGTGTTCGCGTGAATCGACGGTAAATTAAGTGCTAGCTTCGCGGGAAAACCGAACAAAGAGTCGTCGTTAATTGACGTTGTTACTATGGTTTTCTAAAGGGTACGGCAATATTTTTCGCTGCGCCAAGAGGAATGAAAAGAAGGAAAAAACTACTATCCGGAGAAAACGAGCATGTTTCCCCAATGAAATTGTATGCCTTCTCGTAAACAGCCATTTACCTTCTCCCTGCAAATACAGACTTTTCCACGTGCGTGCATACTTAACGGAAAATAAGAAGACGCTCTATTTGCAGAAATGAACTAGGTAACGCAGAGGAGAGCTTCAGCCAACACCGACTCGGTCTGTTTAGACGAAAGCAATTAAATCTTTAATGAGGGTAGCGTCGACTCCCGCCGCGCCTATATAAAATCAAGAGCCGCCCGAGAGGTTTTAGTTTCGCCCTGCAAGCACTATATCTGCCATCTCGGCTCTCGCGCAATTATTGGTCCGGGAAAAGCCGTCAAATCAGCCGCTGAAAAAGCGCCGAAACCGGATTACGCGGGCTTTGAGGTGCAAAAAAGCGTGATATTCGAAAATAATGGCGTTAAAGCCAGACCGGAGCCCCGGTTTTTCGGCCGCACGCAGCTCATTTTTCAATTCGGAAACTGCCCCGGGCAATATAACCCGCGCCCTAATAGACCCGCCGTAATTCCCGAACGAGGAGCTCCGACCGGGCCGCGAATCGCCTGCTCCGCGCCGAAACGCGTTTACGACGCTGCCGTTCGGGTTACAGATTTTTTACGCTCGAAATCCGCGCGAGAAATTCCATTTTTATCCCGCCTCGATTCAATCGGATCGGACTGCGGTGTCTTTTTTTTATCCGACGCTCTCGAGATGCGCCGCGGCGCGTCGAGAAGCCGAGTAGTATCGCTCCGTTTATGGTCAGACTTAGACTTCCTCCACCGATACAAAGCGTTCGTACTTTTTTTTCCTCTATCCGGCCGTTTTATTGCTACTCTCGCTGTTGGGGATAACAGCGCGTTAATAACAAGGGCAAGATCGCCCGATACTCGTCAATGACTGTTAGTCACTTTTATTATTAGAAAAACTGCTACGTGTCTGGTTTGCGAGCCTTTTTTCAACTGTTATCAATCAAAGCGCGTTTAAAAAAAAAAGGGGGGAGATTTAATCTATTGGAGCGCGGCGAATTTATTATCTGTTAAAAAATAATCGTCAGCCATAAATCCGTTGCTTTTGAAAAAAAGCTGCGACGTCGATGATTTTGCTAAATCGAGCTCGATCGATTATTACCGCCGGTGCTTTTTAAACTTTAACCTCTGATTGAAGGCGGACGGGACCGAAAGCTTCTCGAAGCCGAGGATACAGCGGATGATCCAGTTTTGCGGCCGGCTGCGCAAACGCCGGCGAATCAATCAATTAAATCGCCATTTGTACGAGTGGCCTTTGACGATATTTGCCCAAACGAATCGAGCCCCTCCGCCCGGTATCGAACTCGTCGGACGGAAAAGGAAAATTGCCAAGTTGTTAGGGAAAATAAGTAGGTGTTCTTGCACTTGAAATCGAGTTGCAGCATTCAAAGGCGCAGCGTTAGCGGAGCGGACTGAAAAGCCCGGCTTTCAGGCTCTAACAAGCGATCGGCATCGACAATGAGCAAAAAGCGATTACAGCGACGGCGCACAATGCCCCCGCTGAATGGCTCCGCGCCGGCGATAATATCGGCCGATTCCCGGGCATTGATAGCAGCTCATCCGAAACTTGCGGCTCTCGAGAAGTCGGATCGACCGCCTTGTTACGGAGGATTTTTTAATTGACGCTCCGTCCCCTCCCTCTCCCGCAGTCCTTCCTTCTCGTCGATCGCTCGTTTTCGCCGATTAAAGATTCTCGCTCGCTCCCAGAGGCCTCGTTCGCCTTGCCACCGCGGCAATTAGGGAGGAACACGGAGCGAGAATCTCGCCCGCCGTTCGATATACGAGTGGGAGGGGGGTAACCCGAGAAACGCGGAGAGTTAAGTCCTCCCTATTAAACGATACGAGCCGCTCTCCCCCCCTCTCACTCTCTCTGTCGCATAGTAATTAACGTCGGAAAGGCGCGTCCCCCTCCCGCACGTGTGTTACCGCTATTTCCTCGCTAAATAATTGATACAATAACTGCAGCAATCATTAAGAATATAATTGGAGTGCGCGAGAGGCGAGCTCTCTTAATTAGGAGGCAGAAATCGCGCGAGAGAGGAAGCAAATTAAGCAGAGAGCAAAATTAATATATATCAAGCGTGATTAATAAAGCTGCGAGCGGCGAACAAACGCGGGAGCGCGGGGCCTTTTTTCTATATTATTGCCGCTGTCGATCCGTCTGCTGTCAACGCGACTGACGATCTGAAAGCAGCCGCCGGAAGTTCATTAATGCTGCTTTTAATTATGCAACGGCCATAGCGCATAATGCAACTCAATTATTCCTAATCTTCTTAGGAGATTTAGGGGAAAAATTAAAAACAGTTATATGAAACGCTGTGTGAAATTAAAGCGCATTAATTAATATTATTTCGTTTATTCAAATGTAAATGCGCAGCGAGTACTGTAAATATTATGAAGAGCTTATTTTATATAATACCTCTGAAAAAATTTATTATAAAAATTATTGCAAAACCATATTGAATATTTACGGCAATGTAACCCGTTAGCATCGTTCAGCGAATTTAATAACTGTGCACATCCGCGCATTTTTACCAACGTACATAATACCGAAATTATCGAAAATATCGAATTTTCCGTCTCCTCGGTATAAGGTGAACGTTATGGGGTCATCGGAATTTCCGGCACGGAATAGTTCGCCTTGTGATACATAGGATAAGTTGCAATGTACACGCTCGCTTTGTTTTGGTTGCAGGTGTCGTGGGTAAGGCACAGGGACATCCACCTGCTAACGGTGGGCACGAACACATACACGTCCGACCAGAGGTTCGTGGCGTCGCACTTCCCACGGACCGAGGACTGGACCCTCCAAGTCAAGTATCCCCAGCGGCGGGATTCCGGGACTTACGAGTGTCAGGTCTCGACGACGCCGCCCATCGGTCATTCCATGCACCTCTCGGTCGTCGGTCAGTTCATTTTCAAACAGAGACTAAACGCCGCCGCGGCGGCGACCAGCGAACGGCGTCGTACTTTCCCTTTGAGCGTGTCCCTGGTGAGAGACAAAAGAATCAAAAATGCCCAGGAAAGTATAAAATAGGTATTTTTAATTCCTAGTTAACTAACTTTGATGTAACGATTTCTCGGATCGTTCTCGGATCATTTCAATAGATTGAGCATAACCTAGATATATTCAAATCAAGTTTCAATCCGTTCTCAGTTATGCAATACAATACACAAAAGATTTTGAATGCTCTAGATAGCTTTCCGAAATAATAATAAGAAGCATAAACGAAACATTTATTTATAATACTGCTTTGGTAAAATTTTAAAGAAAACGTAAATTTCTTGCCTCTTTTCTACAACAACTAGAATGCCAAGCAAGTTTCTGGGTATTTTCGAAGTAAGAAAAGTACCTATTGTAGCAACCGTGTAAATACCGACAAATAAGCTTAAATTTAGTCAAGCAAGTTTAAAAGTTCGCCGACCATAAAAAGAAAACGTTACATTAAAATTAGTTAACCTGGAAATAAAAATACCTATTTTATAGGTAAAATTTCAGAAAATACCTTATTACTAGGTATTTAATGTTTTTCATCTCTACCAGGGGTACCGGAGGAAAAAAAGAAACTTATTGGAAAAGTTGGCCTCCCGTTGAGTGAGGCGAGTTAGCCTCGTGTTTGTCAGAAGTTTAGTTTATTGTAACCTTGTCGGAGCCCTATAAAAAACTTGCCTAATGAATAGAGGGGCGTTATTTAAAATGCAAAACTTTTGTCAATATTTTACGAGCTGCAAGCATCGGGGAAAATTATGAAGATCGAACAAAGGGCGCCAGAAATGCATAATTTAAATCGATATCGCGCTGCCGCTCCTATAACTTTCCCGCTCGCGGAATGCAATAAAAAGCCGGCAAGCATTTTGAGAAATTTAGCGCGGCGCTCGGCGCATTTTTCCCCGCCTGTTCAGCAGCGGGCATTTTTTTCGGAATTCAACGATTCGCCGACAACCCATAAATGGCCAAGAGTTTTCAGCGCATTCTTAGCCTCCTCCGTCTGCGCGCAGCGCCTCTTTGCCGAAGGAAATTTCGCTTATTTTTACGAATCTCTCTCCGCCCCCGCGAGCGTTCTTTGAAATATTTCCGCGCAAAAATGCTCTATTTCACGCGCTAAAATTTCCTCCGCCGACTGCATAAATATGCACCGGAGCATAACGCGACGGGAACTCGCAACATTTTCCAAGTTTATACGGGAGGGGGGCCTCAGCCCTCCGCATAAATTGTTGCCAACAACAAGATTTTGTCCTGCCCCAAAGTAAATGTAAATAACGTCCCGTTCCGCACTCGCGCGAGCACCGCTTGAATAGCGATATTTCGAGGAGTGCGCGAGCTGCGCCGCCCCGCAGCTACGCATTCCTTTCTTAATAATTCCAGGTGCAAACTTGCCACGGTTATTTCAATATCCTCCGCTCGGGACCGGGACCCGCGCGAGCTTTGATTAATTACCAAGTTGCCGAGGCAAGAAAAAATAAAAAACAATGGCTTTATATTAAGTAGGAGCAGCTGCGAACCTGAATAATGCCCGCGGAAACCCTAGGAAATTATACATACGCGCTGCCTTCCTACCCCAGCCGGGTATATATAGTTTTAGTTAAACTTTTACCGAACATCAAGACGAAACTCGAAAGGTAATTCGCATCAAGCGCCAGTGCCGAAATGAATGCATGCGCGCTGTAAACAACTTTTATAAAATAATTAGAGCTAAACATAATACTTGAGAAACAAAGCTAATTAAAAGTATGCCAAGTACTTTGCTAGTTAAGACGATACAAGTCTACTCCCTCTCGCCCGCTCGCGCCTCGGAGACGCTCGAGAATACGATGTGCACTTCGCTCGCGCTCGCGAAGCTGCGAAAATCGCGCTGCAGCGCGTGCAAAATCCTCTCGACCGTTTTCGCTTCTTGAACGCAGATGGATTTTCGAATTTCGATTAAAAATTTAAGCTTTTTCTGCGGCCTCTTTCAATATTTCTCTTTGGATGTTTTAACGCGCGTTTCTGCGTCGACGGGAACGGGAGAGACTTTTCAAAGCAAAAAATCCAATATTCGACGTGATGCGAGACTGACGTTGCGGATTTTTTCCGGTTATCATAAAGTAAATTTATGACTTTTTCGAAAACAAAAAAAAAAAAAAAAAAAATACACCGGTATAAAAAGGCTAGTTGTTTACAGCATCAAAACCACTTCGCGATAAATCGGAAGATTAAAGCTTCGCGTAATTGGATCAAATAACGAGGTGTCGAAATTATTTCGAGAGGAGACCAGCTAAAGTTTTAATAAGAAAACTATATACAACAGGTCAACATTGAAGCTCGTTACTTTTACAATTCAAATGACTACCTGGCCGGGCTCATGAATAGCATTCTTTATACATGCAACGGCTGCATTCGGGCGATTCTTCCCTTAAAGCAATGTTTTCGAACCCTCGCAATCGAGTTAGACCGTCTCGCCGTCTTGAAACATTGATATCCCGCCGCGTATTAGTTAGCTCGCGGCGCCCTTTGTGCAGCCCGACCAGCGGTAAAAAGCCACCACTTAATGCGCACTCGCAGATATGAAAGCGCATAAGAAATTTTCATCTCGCTCGGAGTCGACTGTTCCCGCGATTCAGGGGTCCTCAAAGGGGTACCAATTAAGAGACATGTAATATTCAGCCGCGCTTTCCCGGGACTTTATGGAGCGGACTCGCTCTCCCCCTTCTTGCATCGCTGATGAAAATTATTAAAAACAATTAGCTTTGTGACTTTGTCGAGCGTTATTGTCGCATATTGCGTCCTTTGCAGCGCTAACCAATTCACAAGTGCCCGTCCGATTCAGCGCAATTTTCCGTAATCAACCTTCCACGTAGGATCCGTTTCGCCGCAAAAATAAAAAGAAAAAAATTGAATAAAAAAAAAAAAAAGGAATCCCGACCAAACAATCGAACATTGTGCGGCGGGGCGCGAGAAGATGAGAATCTGAATTTTAAATTCGGCAATCCCGCGACCGGCGATAAAGCTGCCAGTCACTGCGAGGGCAATCAATTGGCGTCTGCCATAACGCAGGACCGTCTGCTTTTTTGCTCTCTGTTTCCGGTCGCGCCTGCAGAGCCGGTGACCGAGATCCTGGGAGACTCGGACATGTACATAAACAGAGGCAGCACCATGAACTTGACCTGCGTCGTGCTGCACAGCCCGGAACCACCGCCGGTCATCATCTGGACGCACGACAAAGAGGTTACCGTCTATTCTGTACACCCGGCTAATTTTATCCCCGAGCCGTGTCCCACTTTCCTGCCCGATAGAGATCTTATTATAGCCGCCTATACGCTGCCCGTCTTCCTCTTTCTGCGCAGGAGATCAATTACGATAGTCCTCGGGGCGGAGTGTCGGTGATCACGGAAAAGGGCGAGCAGACCACCTCGTACCTGCTGATCCAGCGAGCCCAGCCGGCCGACAGCGGAAAGTATACCTGCCACCCGAGCAACGCCAACACGAAAACCGTCACGGTCCACGTGTTAAATGGTGCGTTATCCGCCACCGGCGAAAGCTTTACAATTATTTTAGCCCCCCCATCCACCTCTCTTACCTCCTTTCTGCCGCGGACCGGCAATTATTGCAGCCCCCTAATAAGCCCGGAGCCGCGGTCTGCCTGCGGTTCTCAATTTGCTGGCGTTTGCACGGGACGTGCGCGCCGCTATTGTTTTACGAGCAAATGATAAACTGCGATTGCACGAGCTTTTTCATTTTCGCTACTTCCTTCTCTCTGCCCCCCCCCCTCCCCCCTTTTCCGCCGCCTTTTTCTCCTTTGTCCCGATCAGAAATACCGCGCGCGCGCTGCTGCTGCTGCTTTTTTTACCGGCCACCGCCGACGCCGCTCCCTCTCTCTCTCTCTCCCTGCGGTTTCGCGCTCTGCGGTCTCCACAATCAAATCGACGCTCGGCTCCCGCCGCATTATGTAAAACTTGGCTTGATTTAATGATCCGGCCGCCTCGCCTCTTTACTGCCGCGCGACTGCGACTGCTTATTTTATCTTTGCCGATTTAAATAATTGAACGGCGTAAAAGCCGCGCGCCGCGCGTGATTTTATTTATCTTCGCTTTAAAGCGGCGCCCCGGATTAATCGGCTCGAGCGCTCATACTTTTCGACGTTAAAAATGCAAATAATTGCCGCGACGCGAGGCGTGAAATTGGTTTATAATTGCGCGAAAATAGGATTCGTCTAAAAGCTCCATTATGCATCTGGCGGAGCTCCGGCGCACAAGTGGCTGCAAGAGTATATAACAATAATCCGCAGCTTTATCACCGCGGCATTTCAATGGCGGAAGATTCTCGTTACGGTCGACGGAGCCATCAGTCCTGCGGGATTTCCCGGACACTTGTCGAGGGGCGAGAGCGTAGCCTTTGAGATATTGTGCTCCCTTGAAAAATGTCCGCTTAGCGGCGAGTTCCGAGTCCGTGTTTTTAAAATATTGACCGGAGACGTCCCAGCCCCTTTCCTGCGGGGGCGGCCAAGACGGATGACGGCCGCTTACGAGAGATTTCATCACGAAATCATGGGGAAATGATGAAATACGCCGCGATGTAGATGATCGTTGCGCGCGCGTCTGGGAAAATAATACGCTGCCCCCGCCGAGAAGGATCGCGATATCGCGCGCCGGCGGATAGCCGCGAGTGTATTTATCAAAAGGGGAAGAGGACGGCTGGAGCTCTCGGGCAAATGAACGGGACGGAAATTTCGTTTGCATTATTTCCCGGGCATTCGAGAAATTCGAAGCTTGTCTTCAATACATTATGCATCGGAGTCACCGAGGGGGTGGCGGTTCGCGGTAAGTTAAGGGAGGAGGGGGTAGGGGCGGGGGAGCAAAGTAATTTTATCAAATCTCCATAAAATTACAGGCCGGATGTATATAAGGGTAAACGGCGTCGACGTCGCTGTTTGCCGAGGCGCGTCGAGGCGCGAGCGGATAAATAACTCGGGGCTTGTAAAATAAGAAAGCGCGGCGGGAATTAAGAGGCCTTTCCTGTTTCGTCTGCGCCCCTCCCCGCTTCCTCGCCTTCCCTCCTCACCCGGGGCAAAAAAGATTGAAAAACCTATTTCATCCGAAAGCGAGGAAAGAGAGAAAAAGGACGACGGCTCAAAGAATTTTTCATGACCACCTCGTCTCTCGGAGTCGCTCGAGCACAATGAATAAAAATACATTTATCCGAAAAGGCGAGGCAGCAGTAGCAGCAGCAGCAGCGGCGGCAGGCAGCCTCCTCGAATTTCCAGCGCAAAAGGCGCGCCGCGTCTCCGTGCGGCTGTGTGTGTGTGTATACAGGATGTTGCGCGTTTGAACCTGTCTTAATATCAGTCGGAGGAACACGAAAAGCCCGAAGGTTATGACTGCGGCCCGCGCGGAAAGGAAGCGATATGGAGCAGGCGGCCGCCCCCCGAAAAGCAAAAAGAATCCCCAATATTTCCCGACGCTCCATTATTGACTGACGATATATAGATAAAGTGCCGGTAGCCTCTTTTCTGGAGGGAGCTTCGACTTGCTAAGCCTGCTTAGCTTATTATACCGCGAGTCACCAAGGCAGTCGGCCGCATCAAAACTTCATATATACCTGATCTACCTTTCCTTTTGCTCTTTTCGCCTTTGGCTTCTTTTTTTGTCCCCCCCCCCTGGATTTCCCTACTTTTGCATGGGTAACGACACTTTTACGCAGACGGCAAAGTCCCGTCGCGTTATTGCATAATGCCGCGATTCGCCTCCGACGTCCTTCGAGCTAAATATTTATACGGAACGTTCTAAAGCCAAATGCGCGCATTAGCATTTCTCCCGATTATCATAATGCGGTTAGAGGCGCGTCTTTATATTATTAATCATTCCTAAATGCTGCGACAAATGTTTTCAAGCCTTCAATTTTCGTATTTTGAAGCTCGGCTTTCGAATATCCGAGGTTGTACGTTGTTTTCGTTAAATTTTAAGCCGGATAAAAGTTCAAAGGGCTTTTAATTATATATATATCTATAATCATTCCTGAATGATCCGCCAAATTGTATTTTCAAGTTTTCAATTTTCGCTATCCGAAACTCGATTTAGCGAATATCCACGGTTGTGCGGTGTTTTCGTGAAATTCAAGCCGGGAAAAAGTTCAAGCAGAATACTTTCAACGGCAATCAAAGAGCTTCTAACTTTATACGCCTCTCCTCCTCTCGGCAATGTTAATGCTAATGTTTTTTTAATAAGATCGATCTAAAAGGGTTTAAGAACGACTAACGCGGCTCTCGCGCAAAGTAAACGCCGTTAAAGTGGAAAATAGTAACAAACCCAGGTACATATCGTATATATAAGAGGCCGACGCCACAAATATGTTCGCGGCACGTGTGACCGTGCTTTTAGTCGTCAGCATTGCGGCTACGTTACACCTCGTTATACGCCTTGATGGCCTGCTTCTCGCGCCTATTCCTACATCATAAGCGGGAGTAAACATATATCTTTATGACGCCGAAATAACGCACTCTTTATCCGAGCCGAACGACGGGCAGTCACTGTTTGCGAGCCTCCCGTTATTATCGGGACACGGGACACGCGTTAATTTTTAATGCGCGTCGGGGGAGGGATTTTTCGAAAATTTCGAAAATCTCGGGAATTGCACTAATGCAGATTTACAGCTCGCGTCGCGCGCGACATTTAAATGAATACCCAGGCTTAAAATTCAACATTATATACATATATTTGGATGAATGCATTTGAAATCATTATTATTCTTGGATATAAATCGAAATTTTGTGTTTCACTTCACGTACAACTAATCACAGCGAAATGCTCAAAACCGCGTGGGCCCGGGAGATAAATTATTTTCGTATTAATAAGCCATTCAACGAAATTAATTTTAATTTTCTTCGCTAAAGCACATTTAAATTTAATAAAGCACGTATA
>JAWWEM010000027.1:3700513-3724492 GCA_035582935.1 Ormyrus thymus
ATCCCTGTGGAACACCCAGATTGGTTTCTAACCAGTCCGATTCTCCATTATTATTGGAGATTACCATCTGGGTGCGACCTTGCAAATACGATTTAATCCACAGGAGAGCCATTCCTGAGAACCCCAGCCGCTGCAGCTTTATGATTAATTTAGAAGGCGATATGGTGTCAAACGCCTTGCTGAAGTCAAACAACAGCAATAGCGTCACCTTCTTTTTGTCAATGGCCATGCGTATGTCATCTGTAAGTTTAATGAGTGCTGTTTGAGTACTATGGTGCCTTCTGAATCCAGCCTGGAGGGGGTCTAGTATTTTATTTTTATTTAGATACTCCGTGATTTGATTGTGAGCAATCTTTTCGAGCAGAGAGAGAGAGAGGGATAGAGAGCACCGCTATACGGCGACATCGGGGAGGTAGGACGGCCCCCAGCGCTTTCTTTATTATTCTCCTCCGCGCTCGTTCTTTTCCTCGCGCACATTTATTCCTCTTTATCCTTACTCTCATCATTGTTACTTTTCGGCTTTTTCCCGGGCCCCGGCTTCTTGTTCCTTTGCTCTCCTCCGCGCAGCTCGCCCGACTCGCGACTTCTTACCCCGGGTTTCGTTTCGTATTTCATTTAATTTTTTTTTTTGTTTTTTTCCCTCCCCCGGCCGGCCGCGCTTTTTGCTAATCTTGCCCAGGAAATAATGATGACTTACGACGCATCCGCCGCGATAAGAAACAAAGGGCGCCCCCGCCAGATGGAAATTTAATTTGCGGAAAAAGCCCGCCGACAGCGTTAATTAACGTTTGAATCGCGCCTCGCGATCAAATTGGAAAATTAACGAAATTTTTGTTTACGCGACTCGCGCACATCCGTCCCTTTCGGGAGAGAGAGAAAGAGGCTCTCGCCGCCCGCGGCGGAAAGTTGCAAACTGGGCCACGTATGTCCCGGCAGACCTGAGCCGGGGCTTTATCTAATCTTGGCCTGTTCTTAAAAGCACAGAGAGAGAGGGAGTCTAAATACCGTAGCTCAGCTCTTCCGCCGCGCTCTTGTTTTCGCGTACGCGCGCTCTCTCGCGACTCCGTCAGAGAGAGCTGCTACTGCCGCCGCCGCCGTTCTCCGCCGGCAAACAACGAGATCGAACTTTGGCCCCGCGAGTTTATCGCGTTATTAGCCTCGCCGATAAATTAGCTTAACTGCAGCCATGTCTTTCGGCGAACTTTGCCCTTTTTCCGCCGAGATAGGAGAGACAGAGAGAGCTTACTCACTGCTAATTTATGGCCGCGCAGCCGGAGGAGCGAGGGAGGAGAGCTTGCGTATCGACGCACCGCTCCTCGAAATTCTCTAATTGTTTGCCGCGCTGCGTGGAGCCGTCGGGGGCGTCTAGTCGGGGACGAGAGCGGCAAAGGCAAAAATAAGACAAAAGCGGAGAGGGTATAATATGAAACCGCGAGAGACAAAGGCTTCATTAAGCCCGGGGCCGAGCCGACTTTGCCCCGACGTGCCTCGTCGTCCTCGGCGTTGTATAAAAAAGAAGCAGAGCCGGGGGGGGGGGTGAGAGAGAGGACGAGAGGGGGGCGGGGGAAAAAAACACGGCCCGGCGAAATTAACGACAAAAGCCCTCGGCGTCTCCTCCTTATATTCAAATCAGGCGCGAGAGCACAGGGGACCGACGACACATCTCATCGGTTCGAAGGCGCGCGTGCCCGAAAAAGCCCTCCGTCCGCGCGTACATAACGACGCCGGCAGCGGCGGCGGCTGCGCGCATAGGCGGCACTCTCCTGCACGGCTCCTCTATTCACGCGCCGGATTTCTATGAAAGGCCGCCGCCATGGTGTGAAAGAGACCGAGCGAAAGAGGAAAGCTCAAAGCCCTGGAGAAGAGAGAGAGAGAGAGAGGCCGACGACTAGCTGCTCTATTGTGCAAATATGGAAGGACGGGGAGGCATGACACTTTATTTGCCCGGACGTGAAAGAGAGCTATAGGGAGAGAGCCCGTCGCCGACTCGAACGAGCTCGGAATACGCGAGCAACGCCCGCCCGCCTGCCTGCTCTTAAGTGTAGCGGCAGCCTCCCCTCGCGGCTTGACAGCCGCGATCTCGCTAATTGCACATTAGCTCCGACGTCCTAAATAAATGCAACCTGATTCCATTCGCAGGGGCTGCCAATCCGACGACCCCTCCGATTAGCATGCACCGGCTGCCGGAGCTAAGTCTCCCCTATCTCCCAAACTTTCGCCGCCGCGCGGCCACCATCTCGAGTCGGACTAAGCGCTAATTCTCGCCATTTTTCGCCGCTTTATCGAGCGAGAGCGCAGCGGGGCCCGAAGCGGAGAGCCGCCCCGCGCTGAATATGGATATGTTAATGCGGCTGCGCAGCCGATGCATTATTCATGGGGATTCCCGGCTGCTCGCGGTTCTTCATCTTGAGCGTTACACGAGCGAGATAGCCTTGAGAAAAACTTGTTATCGCGCCTCTCCTCTGACGAGTAATTAGAAATGCAACGGGGAGGGGGAGGAGGTTTTATTGAATTTTTCGCCAGGCAATTGCCAGCTTTCCGAGCTGCGGAGAGCGAGGACGAGGGAGAGCCGTTTTATTCAACTCTGATGCGACGCGATCGGGGCTTGCGCTCTAACGACCCGGGCGTCAAAGAATTATATTTTTATCAAAAGCGATGTTTCATTTATAACGGGACTCGCGGGCGGGCTTTCCCGAATAAATAACAAAACGGTCGAGCAATCAAAAATTATAAATTCGAATTAATGCCTGATCCCCGGCGCTCGGAATGAGGCCGTCATTTTTAGCGATCGGTCATTGGGGTAATTTCATTGGCCGGCTGCAATTTTTCATTCCGCCCCGAGGGACATTAACAATCATTTATTTACGCGGGCCGATCCGCGCGTCAATGATGCAGTCGGCGCCGCGCACTTTCGCGCGTCACATCATATAAAAATCAGATAAATCTCGGGGGCGGTCGAAGCGGCGGCCCGACAGCTTGGACAGCCGGCCGTTCCCGCGACGCGGCGTAATAAAGTATAAAATCGTGTCTTCCTCGCGGGGTAATTGATGAAAGTTCGACGACGAGCGCGCGAAAAAAGTTCGAGAGGACACTGAATGAATCATCGGCGAACGGGCCGATGAAGATTTTATGGCTCGGAGAGGCTAGCTTTTTGTCGGCGACTGTATCAATTGTCAAAATTCGTAATTTCCAGGCCATAAAACTATGCCAATAAAGCGAATTTAGTGCGCGGCCGCCTCCGGGGGGAGAGGGGGAGGGAAGAGATTGTATAATGGAGGAAAAATCGTAAAATGGGGCACGCGCTCTTATTTTCTTTATTTTCTCGAAAACATCGAGAGAGAGGGAAAGGGAAAGAGAGAGAGAGAGCAACAGAGAAGGGAGAGAAAAGACTCGGGCTCTGGCAAGCGCGAAATGCGAGTCGGGAACGAGGCGGGTCCAGTTCCGCGAGAGAGCTGCTAGAAAAAAGCCGAGAGCGAGAGCGAGAGCGAGAGAGAGAGACGGCGACAAATGGAAGCGGAGGCAGGCGTGTGTCTCCCCTTTTTTCTTCCTCTGCTTTTGCACCTCTCGGGCGCCGCATTCAGGCGTCGTTCGCATGTCGCCAGTCAACCGAGATAATGAAACGCTGCGAAGAAGCAGCCGAAGGAGCGCCGCCGCCGTCGCGATCGAATTAAAAATCCGCGCTTACCCCCCGCAAGAGGGAAGAAAAGGAGGCAAAGCGCGAAAAATAATTATCACCCGCCGTAAATATGAAGAGGGGGCGGCCGAAAAAAAGGGCTGAATTTATCGACTAGCGGGGCGCTGCCGCCTCGCTCCTGAATTGCCGAGGCGCCATTCAACGCCCCGTCTGAATGTGGCGAAGCTCGAAAATAAAGCGAGCAAGGAGCTCCTCGCATTTCGGGCGAAGAAGCAAAACAAAAGCGACGCTCAGCCCCTCGCCGCCCCGGGAGAGCGCGCGACGACAAAACGATGGCCCCCGATGATAAAGTAAACTGCCGCGCGGATTCGGGGCATATTTCTTCGTCGAGCGGCCCGGGGATATAAATTCGCGCCGCCGAGTAATTTCCGCGGGCTGCATTATCCGCCGCTGATGCGCGTAATCTTCGCCGCGGAATTTCGGGCTCGGCGAGACGGGGCCGATATGGCGGTAAATTGCCGCCGCCGCGTCGTTTTTCTCCTGGCTGCGTCATTGACGGATGCCGGCGAATTAATCAGCTGCTGCAGACTTGGACTGGCCGCGCGCGACTGGAACGCGACGGCCAACTATATCATATCGATCCCCCGCGAGCGCCGCGGCAGTCGTGCGGGTCGCGTGCTTGTTTTATTTCCGCGCGTGTTGCACCTGCGATTTGACGACGCGCGAGCAGGCGTCCACGGGAGCTCGGGAAAAGGCGTCGCGCCCGGCGCGCGGGGGAGGAAAAAATAGCGCGTAATGGAATTTTCGGAAAGAGAAGGAAAAGCAAGCGGGAGCTGCCGCCGCCGAGGCGCAAAAAATCTTGTTATATCCGGCGCCGCGAGAGCGGGGTGGAAAAAACTATCGGAGCGAAAAATCAATAGTAAATAGAAGCAGCTCTCGGCGTCGAAGCCGCGCGTGCATGTACAATATACGTCTATATATAAAAGCTTTCCGCGCGCTGAAAGGAAGTAGAGGCGTAGTAGCAGCAGGTAAATAAGATTAGCGCGGAGGCGCGTCGTAAACGCGGCGGAATTCGCGGCCCGGGAAAAAGCGGCCGATCCGCAATGCGAGGCCTCTGAATAATGGCCGGGAAATTAACCAGGCTGAATTGCGCCCTTGTAATAACGTAAACATGACGTTAACTGTGCGGCGCGCGCTACATACTCCAGGCGAAGCGAGTGCGCCGGCCTTGCAGCCTCCTCCCCTCCCCCCGATGCTCAAGTGGAGTCTCTCTCTCTCGACGGATAGTGTATGCAGTGCTCGCGCCACGAGAGCTGCTGCTACATGCCGCCGAGAATCTTGCTGGATTTTCAAGCAATCGCTCTCCCTGCCGCTGATGCCTCTCCTCTCCTCGCAAGCACTTGAATCTTAACTAACACACAGTCTCGCGTATACAAAAATCTCGGGGGACGAGCTTCGTCGCGCGCAACAACCGAATGCGCGAATTTCGAATTAATTAACCTAGTTGGTGCCTGTTGCGAGGGATGTGAATTCTATACATGTGCAGCGTCATTTTTTTTACAGACGGCGGAAATATCGGAGTCTCGGCGGGAAGAATTCGCTGCTGGAGCAATAATTGAGTTCATTCTTTGGAATTGAATTGAAATAAGGTTTTACAATACTCTTTAGAATGGAAGGCCAATAGCGTTGATAAATCAGACATTGAAACCCATCGGACCGAGTATTTTTCCTGTAACTAGAAGTTCGCAAGTGAGCGGGCCATGCTAATGAGTTATTTTCCAGACGCTCTTCTAATTTGTTGAATTTAAAAAATTTAATTGAATTAATTAATTTAATTCAGTCAATTTTTATAAAATTGGCCTAATTTTTTACCAAAATCTCTGTAAAAACCGACATCGTTTTGATCGAAAAATTGGTCAAAAGTTGGCCAAAATGAAAATAATAGTAAAATGATGTAAATAATAACATTTAATGATAGTATTCAAAATTTTTTAAACAGTTCTCTACTTAAACTGACTTTTAGTTTGAATAATTTTTTAAAATTGCATGAAATAATTAATGTTATTTTAAAATATTTTAGAATAAGTTAGTCTTAAGTATACCAGACCAGCGTATTGTAATTATGTATAACGAATGCGATTCTTTATTTGTAATTTATTTTTACTTACTCTGATTTAAAAAAATAAATAAATAAACTGTATTGAATAATTATTACATTACTTATATTTTTTAATTTTAATAAAACATTTAAATTGTTAATTAAATTTTTTTAATCCGCAAACTTTTGAATTGAAATAATAAATCCAAAGATTCTTACACTTTAAATATAAAATTTTAGTTTACATTCTTATTAATCCACCATATTTATTTTTCATCAGTTTTTGACTTGGTCAAAAAAAAAATTGGTCAATCATTGGTGAACTGGCCAAAAAAAATGGTGACATTTCCGACAGGGCAGTTGAATTCGATAGAATAATTTATACCACTCACTAATGAAGAAATTTACAAAACGCGATTAATTTTAAGCGCATTATCATTGAAAGAGGCCATCTAAATTTCGAGAGAATAGCCCAGTGAGGGGCGCTAAGCACAAAAGCGCTCGCAATTATAGCGCCACTTGCAACTACATTAAATTTGGAATGATAAAATTGAAATTTGAAATCGTGATCCTAATAAATTTAACGCCGGGGAGTCCGAAACAGCAGTAGATAAATTCGAGCGATTTTAGCGCTTTCAATTGCTCCGCGTCTTTTTAGCGAGCTGCTTGCTTCAATGCAATTTGCGAGAACACGCGCGTAGAATAATACGTAAATTCAGCGAGTTTTTTTTGACGCCGCACGAGCACAGCGGCGTGATCAAGTGGCGGCCGCAACTGCAGCCAAGCGGTGTCGATCGAAGGTGCAGGGGATATTTATCTCTGTACCTTTACGCAAGTTGGCGATAAGAAATTTACTAATGCCCCGGAAAGAATAGCATACCCCCGCGTGATTTGCGGCGAAATTCGAGGAAATCGATAGATGTAATCTAAGAATGGCTTTTCAAAATGGAAAGAATTGCGCGGGAAATTTCAGGGTACGTAAAAACTATTGTTATTCAGGAGGAATGAAATGGCATGCCGCGGGAAAGGCGGAAAATTTATGATATTCTGTAACGTCGGCTTAACGAAACCGATGCTGAAGTCGACGAGCCCAGCAGTCCATTCGGATCAATAGGAACTCCCGCGGAAAATGTAACATTAGATTTTGAATTTGCTCCTGATCTCTCGCCTGATCCTGGCGGATGAAATTTCATATTTCTCGCAACAATCTTGCCTGCACCTTCGGCCGTCATGGCAAACGAGTTTGAAAATCCTTTTTCGTGATAATTATTACCTCGACTAAAAACCTACCGTGCACAATTGGGTTTTTTTTTGGGTTTCCCGAGTTTGAGGGTTTGTTCCGAAAAAGCTTGGGGAACAGTAGCCCCAAAAAGAGTGGACATACGCAGCCAAAAGTCTAAAATAGTCAGGGAAACCCTACGAAAATAAGCGAATAATCTCAGATCAAACTTTTTAGTAAATTAATTTTCACCTAATTGCTTAGCTAAAAATAAACTGCAATCACGAGCTGCGTTGCGGTGACAATTTGTTAACTGAGAAAGTTAGAGAAAAGAGAGCTCTCGGCTGTTCGATTAGCCCAGCTGAAACTTTAAGGTTGTCTGGGACAAGTCGACGAAAGCTTTTCCAGTTTTTAAAATTCGCAGATAAAGTGGAAAATGTCGTCGTGAAATTAAGAGACAAAAAATGGATGCTCTAGATGATGCATTCAAGCAATTAACATATTGAATATTTAAAATTATCAATTATTAGCTTAACAAATTAGTAATAATTCATTGTTTAAGCCCTCTACCTAATCATGCATAAATTTAATTATGCACGGCTTAACCGTGTCGGATAATGTAACATTTTAATTAGTTAAAAACCCGCTAAAGCTTCTATCAAGGAATGCTACGCTACATTTATCCTTGCAGAATCGAACAGCGAATAAAGATATCTTGCCACCGAATCCTTAGAAGTGGCTGATACCTAAGACATTGCCGAGCTCAAGAATATTCGCAAAAACATCTTGAGCGAAAATCTGGATCCGCACAATGCTGCCATCTGCCGCAGTGATATTCCGGAGCAACGCGTCTTCCAGCTTGTCTCCTCAACAGTTTCAAAGGCATCGCCGAAAGTTCGGGCCTTGAAACAATGGCAGAAGCCCACGCGGCGATTATATATCTACGGTCCTGCGGGAAATGGGCGGGAAAAAGGCCGGAGGAGAAAGCTTAGACGAGCGACAAAAAAAAAGACGACGTCAGTCCCTTAAAGCTTGCGCGAAAACGTTTCTATTTTATTTGAATTTTCGACAAACAAATCTTATCCACCCGAGAGCTAAGAAGGGCTTTATTAAACAAAACGCCTGGTTTGGACGAGATGCACATTTGTATAAAAAAGATTTAAATCCCGAGAGAGCGGCCCACTTTAATGAAAGAAGATTTTTGGCTAATAACGTCTTGCTTATTTTCTTTGGAGGATCGTGTCGCATTTAGCCCCGTGCATTAAGAGCATTTTAATTGGAGAGATTTTAAGCGGTCGAAAAAAAAAAAGCCCGAAACGCGAAGACTCGCACTCGCGGCGGAACAATAGAGAGAGGGAAGAGAAAGAGAGAGAGCTTCGCGGATTGTAAAAATATTTCCGGTGCGATCCCGATGAAAAGATTGTAAATTTGCATGCAATTTTTTAACGAGGCAAGCTTTCAGCGCGCCGCGGCCGTGCGATTTTTATATTTCCGTACACAATGAGCGCATAGCGGGGGTGTCTTTTTTTTTCTTCTTCCCCCCCGTCGCTCTCGCCACTGCAGCCTCGGGATTCTCCCGCCTGGGCTAAATTGACGTCGAGCGCCGAGGCTCGATATAAAATATCATTTCCAATTGAAATTCCTCATCTGGCGAGATCAAGTTGCTCCCGGGCGCGATAAACGCGCGCGGGGCGATTCAATCTCGAATTAACGAATCAACTAGCCAAAGCTATCGCGTTTTATCGCGCGATTATTAATGGGCCGGTTGAAAGAGCCGGCGCGCAGACAGCTCCCGGGGTGAAAATAAATTTTTACGCCCGGCAATGCGGAAGAAGAAAGCCGAGCTCGAATTACACTTCATTCGATATCTCTCTCCTCTCTGTTGAAATATCCCCGGCGATGAAACCCGCCCCGACGATACGGAGCTGAGGGCCCAATATATATATATATATATATATTTTTTTTTCCTAGCAAAGAGGAGCCCACGCCGGAGCCCCGTTCTCTCTCCCGCGAACGGCCGATCACGAGGATTAAATTCGCTTTATCGAAAACCCCGCAAAACTGATCGGGGCTAAAATGTCGCGTTAATCGGTTAATATTATTATACTTCCCAAGGCGCCTCTCTCTCTCTCTTTTGCCCTCGGGAGCTAAATCTGCAAGTGAATTTGTGAAAAATTCAGCCGATCGATGCCTACTGACTGATTCCTGCCTATAAATTTCATGCTCAAAGTGCGGCGCACCCGCATTGCGAGCATTAAAGGGATGAATGGCCGCGGCGCTGCGGAGATTTTCAATGATAATTCATTACACCGACTTACTTTCCCTCTATAGCTTCCTTTGAAAAATTGCCAATTTCTTTTTCTAAAGTTTACTAAATTAGTGCCTTATTTCGATAATAATAATAGTAATAATATTTATTGCAATATCCGTTATCCGTGCGATTTTTCAGTGCACTACATACTGCCATTTGTAGGTCCGATTTTAACATTGAAATGCTCTCTATTTAGTCATATTCCCTGAATTTTGCAATGCGCACAAAAACAAATATTGATTTACCACTTGTTTCATCCTCTAAAAGGTTGTTTAATATAATAAATGTGAATGTCGATATAGACTGACGTATCGCGCAAGTATTTATAATTAAAATCGTCCCGACAGAAATTAAAAAAAACTGAAGTATTAAAGCGGATTTTTCGGCCCATGTAATAATGATTTACCTTATAATTATTGAAAGTATTTGTATATAATATATAACCTGCACATTTAATTTTACGACTTTGAAAATCGTAGCGGGTCGTAACTCTTTTCATAATTTACATAACTCATTACGCATTCAGTTGAAATGATATTCTTCATATCTTCAATAATAATAATAATACTATATTTTCAATGCGATATGTTTTTACCATTATTATTATTTTCCCCAGTTTAATCAATAGCACGCACAAAAGTTTCTTTTTGCATTTAAAAAAAATACGCGTTTTATTAAAGCACGTTTTAATTCCAATTACATTGAGTGAAATATCTGAATAACTTTTTACATATCGACAGCGTCTTATAAGCCCGCATTTATTCTGTGAAATATATATATTCCTCTCCAGCTATCAATTAATAACGCTCTTAAGTGCGCGAATGAAAATCCTCGATATTTCAGATAGAAAAACTTCTCCCTTTTATTATCGCGTTTAAATAAATTTTTTTAAAAAGAGAACGATTGATTTTCATTCCATTACTTTTGGGTGTTGGATGAAAACTCGGAGCTTTTTTAACGTGGAACGTTAAACTAAGATTTATTTTCAACGATGTATATATAATACAACAGTATGGCACGATCCAGCTTTTCTGGGATGATGGTTCAACGAAATTTGAAGAGGCAGGCCTTTTTCTTCGTTTGAAAATTATAAAAAGTCAGCTTATTGGCAAATATTAAAACTGGTGGATCTTGAAATCAGATTCCGTCTGCTTCGGGCAAAAAGAAAACGCGACCCGATAATCCGAAGTGCGCTGCTGAGCACTCAGGCACACTTACTGTTTTTTTTTTTTTTTTTTTTATTTCAGCGCTTCTCGTTCTGTTAAAAATCTGAAATTAGTTTTATTGCGGGCAGTTTGAAAGGAGCTTAGAAAACATCTTTACAGCGTGGAAATACTTTTCTGGAAGAAACCGATGAAACGCGTTTTTAATAAACGTATGTTCATTTGCGCGGAAAGCACACTTGGAAAAAAATTGAATAATCCTCCTCTGCGTTTATTGGACTTTTAATAGACAAAATTCAAGAGCGATTTATTTATAGAGCAAAATTTTTCAAAAAGAGGCAAAAAGGGCAAAACAGGGCCAGCCAGAAAAAAGTCCATTAAAATGTTGCCTTTAATTTCGTGTAACGCTTTAATCCTCCGAAAGTTTCGCCGAATCAAATAAACCCTCTGTAAACATAATCTGCCGCTACTCGCAAGCAAAAATAGACTCCGTTTCTTTGACTCCCGCGAACAAGAAGTGGCATTATGGAGCAAATATTTTTCCCAATATATATTAACCGCGTGTATACCGTCGCGCACGAAGTAAATCCAAGAGCCCGGACTGTGTACTTTGAAAATAAAGTTTAAGCGACTGCGCCGCGGAAAAACAGGGCCGCGTCCCCGATAGTCCCTTCGCGCGGCTGACAGGCGGAAAGAGGGAGCTCAGCGCGGCTGAATAAAAATCTTGGCCTGTCGTTCAGGCCGCTTAATTCGCAAGTTAAAGAAAAACTGCAGCCTCCCCCGGAATCAAAGGCACGTAAGCTCTTTGGGAAAAGCGGCGCTCGCGCACATATTACCCGCGGACGCGGCCGCACGCGCGCGCCGTCGAACTTTAAAATTTAAATTTCGATCACTTATCCGTCTAGCTTCGGCCGCTCGAGCGAACTTTGCTAATCCGTTCCTCCCAACGAAAGCTCGCGCGTGCTTTACTTTTCTCTTTGAAAAAAGTTGCTCCTTAGGGGCCGAACTGTCGCTTTAACCTTTCCCAACTTCTCCCCCGCCTCCCCCCGGAGGACGAGAAAAGCGATATTTTAAAGCTCCCCTCGAATGCGTCGCGAGGCAGCTTTTCGCCGATAATTAAATTCATGGATGTTTGAGAAGAGTCTCCGTACAGCACCTGCACCTTCGGCCGCGGGGAGGAGGCCCGCCGCCGTCGCTGCTTCTGCTGCCGCCGCCGCTTCGCCCTGCCCGCCGTGCCTCGGCCTATCTCAAACGACATTATGCGCGCATTATGAAGTGTATCCACATTGTGCGCAAATGCCATTATGCATGTTTTGCGCGCCGCGAGCCCGTGCGCCCCTGCATTATAAATGTAAAGTCCCGCGCCGGAGATTACGCGACAAGTAGGCCACTCATTACTACAGCCACTTCAAACACTTACGGCGGATTTTAAGGGCTTAGGCGCACTAAACCGACCGTAAATTTTGCCCGCCGCGCGCGCGGCTCTCCTCATTTTTTCTCTCTCCTCGCTTCTTTCTCGCGCTGCGAAAGACGCGCGAATGCCACGCCCGGCAAAGTGTCACGATTAAAAAGGATTACGCGAGAGGCGGTCGCCGCGCGGCAAAGGCCAGAGGCATCCGCGGCTGCGCACTTTATTTCGCGACTGTCGTTTTGGGTTAGCGGGAAAGTAGCTTAATTTAGTCCGAGGCGCGACTAAATATTCATGCAAATCTATATAATGATTTTCAAGCTGCGCCGCAGCTTATTAATCTACTTTACCGGATCTCTCGCAATTTTCCATAAAAGCCGGCGCTCTGAAAACGAGTTCAGCGGCCGGGCTTCTGCATTCTGCGAAATTACATTGACAATCTTGTTAATTAAAGAAGTTTTACACGTGTAAAGCCGTGGCGGAACCTTCTAAATAACTACTCGAGCTTTTACACGCCCCATATTTGCATGCTCTAAGTAATTATTTCTTATCAGGCTTGCTCTTGTAATGCAGGGGTGGAGGTTGAAAAATTTCATGCAGCTTTATTCATTACTCTAGTTCACTTATTACTTGCACCGCGCGCGATAAAAATGTTTCTGCGAAAAACTCGAAGAAAAAACGTCGAAACGCGCGGATTTCAATTTCGCGGCTTGCGTCTCGCGGAAATTTTTCAATTGCCGAGTGTAGGAAAAGTACACTTTCCCAAGTGCAATATTGAATATGCGCTCTCCCGTGCCTAAGAAGAAATAAGCGGTTATAATGAGCGCGGCTTGCGTTTCAATGCGCTGCTCGCAGAATGGCGAGGGCGAGAGGGAGAGGGAGAGAGAGAGAGAGTCCTGTGTGCAGAATGCATTTAATGCGCAGAACGCGGCTATAGCTATATAGAAGGGGTTAGGGAGGAAGGAAGGAGAGAATCCTCCGCGTCTCTGCGCAGCAATTGCACGCGAGATATCCGACACGCCGGGAGAGCAGCGGATTATGCGGCCCCCCCCCCACCCCCCCGAAGTGTCGACGACGCACTTCATTACGATCGCGGGCGAAAGTTTCGCCGAAGACAATGGGAACGACAATGAAACTGGCTGCTCCCCCCGCCCCCCCGAGCTGTTTAGATGAAAAGAACGGATAATCCGCCGCTGGCAATGGCGAGTCTCGCCGCTGCTTTTTTCCTAATGGATATCGCCGCGCTGCCCCCCCGCACCTAATGTCAATTGCCACTCAAACGCGAACCCGACGACTTTCCGCAGCCGGTCCTCACGTGCCCGTTTCGCAGCCAATTCCGGCCCGCGGTGCCTGCCGGCCCTTGTTAGGGTTAAATTTGGCGAAAGGGACTTTTTTCGTTCGCCCCGCCCCGCCGGCGAAATTAAACCAAAACTCATTACCCCGAGTGCTGCTGCGCTCGTAATGAGAAGCGCGAAGATTAGTCTCACTTACATCCATCCCGCGCAAAAATCTCTATGGCGGCTAAAGTTATGGAGGTCAAACCTTGTAAAGAGGCGCTTTATTAAATATTAAAATGGCTCCCACAATAACTGTTACTACCGCGGCCGTGGTTTTAATATCTCGCCGTAAACGAAGCTCGGGCGCTGCGAGCACTCGCAGGAAGTAGACATATTAAAGATTAGTCAACTTCGCTTTACGAGTCGCCCCGCAATAAGTGATTACAAAATTAAAAATTGTCTTTATATTAAGAGAGCTCGTCGCAGTGCTTCCCGCGCGTTATACATTATATATGCGAGTGAGTGAAAAATGTCGACAGTTTTTCTTTTTTCTCAAAGGGACGCGAGGGCAAAATGATATCCCGACTTCGCTTAATAATTCCAAGGAGGAAACTTCATTTCCTTTACTGCTACTGCAGATGTGCACGTCAAACTAGAGATGGTTTTGCAGAGAAAAAAAGGCGAAGGCCCGGTCGAGGGCATAAAAATAGATAAAGTTATAGTATTACCGATCCGAGACGAGTGAGGCTTTTTGCATCGCCGTCGAGTCGGTTGGCGCAGAAATTAAAATGAAAGAAAAAAAAAAAAAAAAAATGTGAAAGAGCAAGTGGGGACGCGTAAAAGAGCATTTGCGTAATTGAAACTCGAAGGGAAGCATAATAATCGGAGCGTGAGGAACAGATTGCTTATGTTTTTTAATTCTCTTCGGGAGCGAGAGGAGAGTCGAGGAGAAAGGAAAAAAAAATTCAGTTGTTTCGACCAAACAACTCTTTTGATGAGCAGTTTTTTGCCGCGCGCTCGGCGACTAAGCCTCGTATATAGGTTAAAGCGGTACTGAACCTGCCTAAAAGTGGGCGGGCGCGTATTTTTTTGCGGCCGGGCGAAAAACTCGGCGCGGAACTGGGTCTAGAGGAAATTTCATTGTGGAAACAAAGGAATCAAGAGGCGCCGCGCAGCCGAGTTTACTACCCCTGATTGTAATTGTACTCTCGTTTCGCTCGCCTTCTTGCGCGTCTACGCGAAGTATAACATTTTTCGAATGTCCGCGCGAAATCCGGCGGGGCGAATAGTTGGGAAAAAATATTTCGGGCAGTGTTGATGGCCGACACTCTCGGCGGAATTCATAATAGAACGTGGAATTCCTCATCGATCTTGAGGGGCTCGAGTCAAAGCTGCCCGGGGAGGGGAAGACGAAAAATGAGTCGCACTTGTTTTTTTTTTTTAAATAGCACCTTCTGTTAAAATGAGATCGATAAGGAATTTTATGTGATTCGCAGAAGTAGCTGCAAGCATCTGAGAGCTTTGTCGTGAGAAATCTTCCACTGTTTTTACGTCGGAAAAGTGCTGTTTTAATAGATGACGGAAAGTTGTTTTTTGACGAGAAAGGAACTGCGATACTTTTTATCAATAATAAAATGTGTTTTCTTTGACAGTCGATCTTCTTGTTTCTTCCATTATCTTATTTGCACCGTCATGCGACGTATTTACAACGGATTTTATATGCGAGCATCGAACCGACTTTATGTGCTGGACTTATACTAGATTTACTCTTTTGATCTGCATTCACTATGAAATTTATAATCCACGGCTTTATGTTAAGTTTTTAACGGCAACCTTTTCTTTAATGTGAATTTAATTCGCTCTATATCCGCTGATTAATATATGGAAATCAAATCTCCTCTAGAATCTTCCCATAAAGTTTAATCGAAAAGTCGACTGTAAGTGAATTTAGCGTATATTTTCGAAAAAAATTTCCATTTGCGAAAGTTTGGAAATAAGGCGCCGAGGCAAATCGGAAAGTTCGTGACGTTATTTTAAGAAATCGGGTCATTCGTTCAGTGCGTCATTCGATTCAAAATCTCGTTCTTTTAATCAGAACGGCGCGTCATGAAATATACATTAGAACATTACACAAATGCAGCTCATCATTTTTACATCTCCGAGTGCTTGAGCACACCTTAGAAGCCCCCTCGCATAAATATTCTATCGGCGTAAGTGGCATGTAATTTCATTTCTGGAGAAATACAGAGAGAGCTTTAATGCCGAAAGTATTAGGAGAGAAACGCGAGGTACATACGTATAATAAAAGGTAAAATTCGGGGCTGGAGGGAAGGAGGGAGGCGCATATAAATGAAGAGGGGCAAAGTAAGTAAAGCCGCGTGCGCGCTCCCCGAGCGGAATGAATGGGGAATAACTAGAAAACATTTTGGAATGTTCGAGGAGAGGGGGGCGGAAGGGCGAGCGCAAGAGAGCTGTCTCTTGTGTCGCACTTGGACTATAGAATTGGCGTAAAAGGGTAAGAGGGTTCGAGGGGGGGGGGAAGAGGAGCAGGCCGGAGAGGAGAGGCAGATAGAAGTCTGCGCTTTTCCCCCCTCGGGGAAATCTGCATGAATGCCCGCAATCAGAATTGCATTTCTGCTCGCCTGCCAGAGAGCGTTTCGTTCGATTTCCTCTTCGCGTTCGCGGCACAAGTGCCGGCTATCCGTCTTCCTCTCTCGCTCAATTTTCCTCTATCGCTCCTCTCGCCTCCCTCGCCCCGTTTCCTCTTTTTTCCCGCCTCTCTTCCTCGGTCCTCTATTAGCCGTGCGCGTGCACGGAGAGGCTCGTGGAATTACGCGAAAACCCGGGGATTACAGCGCCCGCCCGCTCGCATTATGACGCGCCGGCTCTCCTCTCCGCACAGGCCGCCGCGGCCGTCGCCGCAAATTAAAACTAACGGCTACTTGTCGGCCTTTTTTCTCGCGCGAGACGGTATTTTCGCGCGATTAATCACGATCCGCTCTACCGCCGCCTGCCGATGTGCCCGCGTGTCCCTCGTTTGTGGAATTCTTTGTTTTTGCCACTTGCAAACTACCCATAAAGTTTTCGCGCGGGGCAAAAACAAACTTGCGCTTCTCGCTGCTTTATCTGTTTGTCGCGGCGCGGCGAAAAAGAGTGTTTAATAAAGCTTTCGCCGGATTTGTAATTTTACTTTGCGCTTCGGGCTGGAATGAAATTTCGGACTAATCTTTTCTCCCCCGGCGCGACTTTGCGACTTTTTCGCGAAACGCAATGCGGTTAAACGTGCATGCTTTATTTATGCCATTTAGTCAAGATTAGCTGTGTTTAGGCAATAATGCACGGAACAACATTGATCAAACTTTCGAAATAATTCAAAAGCATCGATAATAGATTATCCTAAAACATTACAATTTATAGCTATCGATTATTGACGGGGGAATTAATGAATTAACTGGTACTCTCGCATTGAATAATGTAGATAGAAACTCGGCATAAATCATATTTTTGGCGCATCGGCGACGTTTGAAAATATCATTAATTTCGTATAACATCGCTGATCCACGCGTCGAGTCTTTCCGAAGAATAAACTTTTAGCGCCCAGCACGTCGCGCTAATCGAATTTCATTTCCTGCCTTGCGGATTTAGGTTGAAGCATTTTTCACGTTATTGATTCCGCGGCGCGACTTTCGCCGAGCTTTCGCCTGAAAATTTGATAACAGCTTTTAAATATTCCGAAAAAACCACGGCCGATTCGACGCGAAACACTCGTATAAAATCCTCAGAGCTCGCGGCTCGGAATAAAAAAAAAATGCCATTTCTCATGGCTGCACCCCCCCCCCCAGTAAACGCGTTAGCTAAACAGGAAGAAAGAGAGAGAGAGAGAGAGAGAGAGAGAAAGAGAGACTAGCAGCTGTAACTGCAAAGGGCCATTTTCGAGCGGTTTTACAGTCCATCCGATAAATTTAAGCGGCGAGCAGTGCCCGCGTAAGCTCAATTGCGTCATGGAAAACGCGAAACGATTATGTGAAATCGAATAACGAAATCGAGGCGGCCGTGAGCGAGACAATCCCGCAGGAAAAAGAGAGCCCGAGCGGATGGGGGCAGCTCCGCCGCTTTTATCCATTGATTTTTCAGATTCACAGCGCGAATTCGGAGCCGCCTTTCGATCGCAATTCGGGGTAATTAGAAGGAGCCGCAGCCACGACGACGCGGGGAGCGGATGCACTCGGGAAATGAGCGGTAAGACGTTCGCGGGCCGGCTCCTCTCTTCCCCTTTTGTATACTTCGACCTTAAGAGCCGGATCCTCTAACTGGAGCGGAATTGACAATGCCGCTGGTTTTATTGCGACGAAGTGGGCCAGTCGTCGCGCTCGACTGGAAATGAAATTCGGAAAGGCGGGATCGCCGACAGTCGCTCCTTGTCTCTCCTTTTATTATTTACAAAGCGAATTTTTCGCGGAAAAATGTTCGTTATTAAAAGTGGCCCGGGCGAGGCGGGCGCGCCAGCTTGCGCCGTAGCCGGCGAACGTGCGCGCGAGCTTTATGAAGGCGCGGAGACGCGCGGATTCAAATGCGTCGGCGAATGAAGAAAGGAGAAATCATATGAAATATAAAATGAATTGCGAGCGTGTACGTGTGCCGCTCGCCCGGCGCGTCTGTCTGCGTGTTGCTAGAATAAACCCGAGGCGGGGGCTCGTCACGCGGCTGACTACAGCGGCATACCAACTACTGACTGCGCCTTCTCTATATTACGCCGGATCGTAAATGTAATAACCTGGGCCCCCTCCCCCCGCCCCCGTATAAATTTCCATTTCTCCCACTTGAATTTTCCGCTTTCTTGCGCGCAAACAAAGATAAGCGAGCCGCCGGTGAATTTTCCCAATTTCGACGAGGGGGGCGCGTATATATCCTCCGGGCCCGATAAAGCGCAAAATAAACTCTGCCCGCGCGCGCGAGCTGTAAACACGAGTCCGTTCCGAGTTAAATTCCCGGTCCCGGCCGGCGTCGGTGACTAATTCAAATGATTCGCCGGAAAATAACGACGCGCGCGCCAGCGTAAAAAATCCATCGACCGGCGGGCGAATCTCAATAAAACTCCTGTTTATAGGCGCGGGTCGAGGGGCAACGGGTGGGGATGACAAATTTTCTCGTATATTTACTCGCCTGCGTTTTCCCTCTCTATAAAACAGCAGCGCCGCCCCGTGCCAATAGGAGAGCGGAAGGCTGCGCCTAACGCACTCGCCAAGGGAAACTACGGTTGCGCACTGCGCAAACATACGGCGCGGGGCGAAATCCGCGCGCCCCGCTCGCTCGCTCGGATGTAGATATGAACGAGAATAGCATTACACGCTCCCAAGCAGCCGGGCTAATCCGGGCCGAGGCTGCATAATGAAAAGCATTTGCTTCAATATGGGACAAATGCGACAAGTGTTATCGTTATTAATGCCCGCTCTGTCACTTAAGCCCCGCCGGCTTACGACAGCCATTCCCTCCCGCCAGCTCTCGCGCGGCGTCAATTAACGAGTTTCAAAGAGCCGCCGCCCCCGATTGACCTCCGCTCCGCCGCGGAAGGGGTTAAGGAACTTTGGCAGCGCGGGAGCCAGCCTCAAATTTCGAGCCTTTTTCCGTCCTTCAAAACGTCTAATGAAGCGGCGGCCAGTAATTAGCCGACGCGAATTACCTGGATTGGCCTCGGCGACACCTCGGCGCGAAGCGCCCCCTAATGGGGCCCTCCCGCGCTCGCGCCCTTTCAAAGTCAAACTTTCCCTTTGACTTTCCGCCGCGGCTCAAGCCCTGTACTCTTTCTCGCGGAAAGTCGAGCGCGGTTTTTCCTTTCCCCCGCGGGGCGGAGGCGCGCGCGTAAGCTCGAGCTTTGTCGGGGCGGACGGGGCGACCGCCGCTCGGCTCCGGAGATGCATAAAAATCCGGGGGCATCAAGAAGTTTTAGGAGGCCAGCGCGGCACGTAGCGGCACGCGTCATTTTGCTTTACGCTTATCTCGGCCTCTTTGCCCGGGGAACGGAAGCGGCGGTGGCGGGAGGGCCGGCTCTCCCTCTTCCCCCGGCCATATTTTCACTTTCTCCGTCCGCTGGATTTATTTCGCTGTTTGCCCTCGCGATCGGTACTTCGGGAAATCGTGCATTCTTGGCTCGTATCTCAATTCCTGCCCTCCCCCCACTTCATCGCTCGACTCGTGTTTCTTCGCGTGCTGCACACGCCCCGAGCGTCCCTCTAATAATTGCTCGGAAGAGTCGAAAAAATTCACTTGACTCTACGTGACGGGAATCTAATCCACTTCCAAATTCCGCTCGGGTTCGGGCCCGAGTTTAACTTATTATCTCGCGCCTTTCCCGCTCCGCTCTGCAGCGCCGACCCGGCCTCGTGCCTCGTTATTAATTCTCCTGCGGCAGCTCGCGCAACAGATCCCGTTCAGCGTGACTTTGTTAGTCAAACATAGATTCGAATCGAAGCCGGTTTCGATTCGGGCTAGAGTGCACCGTCATCGGGGCTCTCGGGATATCGCGCGAAGTTCGTTCAAGTTGTTTACGGCTGCCTCTAATCGCGACGGACGCGATTTCGAAAAAGGGACGGCGGGGCGGGGCGACGAGGAGAGATTACTAACGAGGGACACGCATCGCCGCAATCCAGGCCGAACGTATATACATCGACGCAGGCGGCGGCGCTATCGCTTCTCCCAATCAGCTTTCACGCCGCGGGGCTGCGAAGTTTCGCCCTCCCCCGCGGTGTGTGGGAGAGCGCATTTTCGCCGCGCGGCGACTTAAAGCGTCTTTGGCTCATCCGCGCCGCAGCTCGGAGCTCGGCGCCGACCGCGAGCGCAAACCGCGACTCGTAACTTAGCCGGCTTAACTCCGGCGATCCTCTCCCGCGCAGCCCGCGGGAATCGAGCGGGCTCGAGAAAAATTCGCCTGCGAATTATCTCCCGATCGCTGCGGGTTAATTCCAGTTTTCGATGTAATTAATAGGGCGAAAACGCTGAAAGTTGCCCGGCAGTTTGTTGCTGCTGTACAATCGGCAACGCCTGGCATCTTGCGCGCATAATTTAAGACCGAGGGGCGGGGGGAAGGAAACCGCGGGTTTTGAGATTCGCAAGCCGCAACGCGTGCACTCTCGACCCATAACCGAACTACCTCGGCGGAGAGGAGGCTAAACTTTTCCTGCGCCACTGTGAGTGACGAATACTAATGAGAGGGAGAGAGCGAGAGAGCGAGGGAGTCGGCAAAAATCTTAACGAAGCTACTGAATTTCCAGATTTATAACTTTCAACTTCGAGCATTACCCAGGCTCTCGCTGTACACTGGCCGGTATAACTTTTTTCATCAACTTTTTAAATCAGTCCCGAGCTGCGTATATAACTACTTGACACATCTATGCCGAGTCGATAAATCAGCCTGGAACCCCCGCGCCGGGCAACTTGCGACTCGGTCCGAGCGTTTCTCCGCGCCCCTCGCTTTTTCCAGCGCTGATCTTCGCCGGTGCACTTTGATTTGCGCGTCGATGGCGAAACCTCGCCCCGTCTACTTTTAATTATCGGGGCAAGCTTCGCTCAGGCGAATATTCTGTTTCCGGTAATGGTGCGACGAGCTGCTTGCGACTCGTCGTCTTGGCCCTTGTCAATACCGACGCGATCGAAATGTCAAGGCCGCCGCGACTTTGCGAGCTGGCCTGGCATTTGCGATCGTAGGCGGAAATACACCGGGTCGTACGATCCCTGCGTATTTGGTAGGAATGTCAAGACCGCGACTTTGTCGCGAGCTGCTTGGCGATATTAGTAAATTGATTATTGCAACTTTAGGCCGCTACTTAGAGCAGTCGCACTCCTTCGCGAGTGCCTTGTCACATTGTGCCACACCAAAGAGAGATAGAGAAAGAAGGCATCGAGTTACAGACAACCCGGATTCCACGACGCTGAGCAATTCCGAATTCGCAACCCCGAGGTGCCTCCTCAGATTAGCAGAGGCCTGTAGGCTTCCAGCTTCCATATTCCGGTACAGGGTCCCCCATTGAACTCGAGTGAGTTTTGATTTAGTGGTGCGTGAGCGAGCGCGCGTACATTCGTTCCAGTTTGTCGCGTCGCGCGGTGAACCTGACGCAAACAGGAAGCGGGCCTTGCGACCGGCCGCCCCTCGATTTTTAAGATTACTGCAATAAATATAGTTTGCGTGCGATTGCCACGGGAGGCCAGGTCTAGCGGGCGACCGCCATTAATAAATATATTGTAAAATTGGCCGAACAAAAAATGTTAGTTACGTTACGCCAGACCTGTGCACAGATATGCAACACATATCTGTATCTCATATATATTTTTCTATATCCAGATGTCAGTGACTTGAATATTTCTGTACTCCGGTCAAATAAATAAATAAATTAATAGAAAACCCCCTCGTTCAGTGACCTCTCGCCCTTTCCCCTCCGATTCCTCCGGTCGGAAGAGTCACCCGCTCTTCCTTCCGCGCCGCGCGCCCGACAGATCGCCAGTGCGCTCGGTGCGGCGCCGAACAATCCGGCAATAAAAGAAATTAGTCGTGCGTGGTGAGCGAGGCAGCCGCGTTGCATCGGGCAAAGCAAATATTGTTCAGAAAGTGCTGGTAGTTATACGGGCTTTTGTAAAAGCGGAGGCGCCGTGTTTGTAAAAGATTTTATTATTTGTGCAACGGTATTTTCCAATATGCCATACTATATCGCATGATGTATAAAGTCGCCGAACATACTCTATATAAAAGAACTCCACACGCCTTTGTTTTATATATCTATATAAACGAAAAGACAAAAGCGTGTGGAGTACGTTCAGTGCCGAAAATCTACATCAAAAACCTGCTCGAAAAGTCGTTTTCTCAATTAAACAAATACAAAAAAAAAAAAACGTATAACTTTTGTTTCCATTGCAGCGAGAAGTTTCGAAATAAATTTTTAACATTCGAATACCGTCGAGTTTGAGAGAGATAGAGGGAGAGAGAGAGAGAAAAAAAAGCGACTGGCTGCGGAACCGATCGATGAATATCGGGCGGATTTTAATTATAAAATGTAATTAACAGAGATATAACCGGCGTCTTGTAAATGCAATTGCGAGTAAAGGTCTGCGCGGGGCCGACGGACTTTCGGGGGATGGGCCCCGCTTTGGGAGGCTCAGAAAGATTCGATTACTTTAATCGAGTACACTTGAATTTCCGAAGCCGGAGAGATAGAGGAGGAACTCGCCGGATGTCGAAGCCATTCGACGCTCGCTCACCTACAGATCTGCTCTCTTTCCCTCCCCCTCCCGCCCCCTCCCGGAAATCCGTGCCAAGTTGCGGATCAAGCCGCACACCCATATCCCGCTCTCCCTCTCTCTCTCTCTCTCTTCCTTCGGCTCGATCCGGGGGGGAGACTACTCGAGGCATACGCGCAGCGAATTAAATTATAACGAAGGATGTGCCGGGTTTTTTCGCCAAATCCGCGACTTTATATCCTCGGCCGCGCGACAGTCGGGGGCCCGGTATATATTCCGCGGGCGCGAGCGCGGAAATTTATTCCGCGTCGCGTGATTTATGCCCGCGGATTTTCAGGCTTTGAGAAATAATAAGCACATTCGTTTAAGTCGCGCGCAACGCCACTGCGACTTTTTCTCCCCCCCCCCCCCCTCCGGCCCCGGCTGGCTAAAGTAAGTGGGAGAGAAAGCGCGAATGGAGAATTATTCCACGTCGAGTTGTCCACTCCAAGTACGAGCATTCTTTATTCGCTTTATATTAACTGAAAGCTTATTCATATGAATTACGAGGGGGGTCTTTCTAGCTTTTTCCATCCCCGCTGCAGCTCTCTTGTTTGTCGCTCATTTTAGCAGCTCGCGCGACGATCAGTCGTTCGGAATGGGAGATTTGAAAATGAAACTTCCGCGCGCTCGACAAAATCAGCGGAATGAAAGCTCGAGCGCGACGGCGAGATTGAATCGTCAAATATTAAAGCGCCGAGAGAACGAAAGACAACATTAGGACTTTGAACGGGCTATTTCGATCCTCGGCCTGACGGCGGGGACTAAAATATCGGCCGATCGAGGAAGCCTCTGTAATCCGGCCTAAGAAGATTCCGTTTAATTTGATTCCAAATGAGATCCCCGTCGTCTGAATTTACGTAACGTCTCTTTTTAAGCAAACTCGATTACTCGGGGGATTCTTGGATTGAAATTTTTATTTCAAGCCCATCGAACCTGTTGAGGCCATCCATCTTAGGCGAGGCTCTTTAAGGACGTTTGTCAGCTTCTGCGGGCGGGACGAGGTAAGAGGCTCTCCGCTTACCCGCGCGCCTCTTCCCGCAGCCGGCAAGCTCGGCTATTTGTTTGCTTTTTTGCTTGTTTTCTTGAAAATAAGCCGTCAATTTCGTCCGGCTTCTCCTGAGATAATTTAGAAACTTTAATTTATCAGTGCTATTGTTTGAATTTATTTAATGGACATTTAGAAACTATTTTTTTTTTAACGTTGAAATTCGTTTTACATATGAATGCACGTCAAATATTTTTCCTCTCGGTTCCATTTTATTGAAAATAAACGATGGAAAAATTTGAAAAAATTCAGAGGTTATTTTTTTGGCGTATAGAACAACCTATTAAATTTTTACAAACGTCCTTAATGAAGGAAGAGCTCTTTTCTTCCTTCGAGCTTCGTGAGGAAACGTCCAAATATTTAACTACCAAGGCGCTCAAACTTCTGAATGAAATCAGATGGAACTTTTAATTAACGTTTAATTGTGAGCTCAGGCGATAATTATTTTTAACTCTTGTTCCCTGGTGGAAATCGCCCATATTTCTCCCATTTATGAAACGCTTTTTTCCACATGTTTTAACCATTTCCTAGTCATTTCGGTCAAATAGTCATAAAAT
>JAWWEM010000027.1:3732369-3764871 GCA_035582935.1 Ormyrus thymus
CTAATGACATAATTTCGCGCGCGTCACTCGGAAAACCGCGCCTGACGTCCGCGGGAGATAGCGCTCCGGGAAAGGCGGCGCTGGCCGCGAGACGGGGGAGTCCATCGAACTGTACGCCCGGTGAATAATAGAGCGAGGAGCGAAAAAGCGGATTGGAGATTTATGTGCTTTTACAAGGAGCAAAAAGGGAAAAGGTCAAATGGCGCGCACGCAGTATCTCAGCGGAGGGGGGCCCTCGCTCCCCGCCCCCCCCCCCCACCCCCCACTTAAATGATATGAAAATTTTGGCATACTGCCTGCGACTAAAGTTTACGGCGCAATCGCGCGGCCCAGAACTAGAGCGCCGCGCGGGGATGAATTAAAATCTTCTTTTTATAAAATATACCTGGGCTACTCAGCGGCTCTCTGAAAAGGATATAAAATATAAATTTTATATCGTTTTCAGAGAGAGAGAGAGAGCGAAGGGGTCGCGCGCGCGCGCGCGCTCGAGGGTGTAGTTTGTTTTTACGCCATTATCGTCGAAAGTTCCCCGCTCCGGTATATATATATACGGTGGCGGATTATAGCAGCGATTTCGAGAAAGAATTGTTTATTGCGAATACTAAAGGCCCCCGCTCGTAAAGAAATTTCATTAACCTCAACAAAGTTATTGTTTTACGAGACGGTAACGGTTTTAAGCTATGGTTCCGATCGTAAGGAAAGCCATGAAAGCACGTGGCGGCGTCGGGAAGTTTACGTATACTTATATATATATCTATATCTATATGTATATAAGAACGCTGCCGAATCCATAAACGTGCGAGCGTCCGTCGTTCTATTTTTGCGGCCTGTAACTGCAGCTGTCATCGTGCAATCTCGCTTTAAAAACGCCGGGCTCCTTAATAGCCCGTGAAATAAAAATAATACCGGCACTTCCGAGCGGATAAGCCTTCGACGCCTCGGCGGGGGAAGGGAGCGAAATTCCAGCTCCGCCGAGAGCGCATCCGTACTCGAGAATAGATCGCCGAGCGCGCGCGCGGGAAATCCGCGCCTCGCGCGCTCGGGAGTCCAGAGTCCGGACCTCGACTCTCGCGCTCGAACGGCGGATAAGCTATAATTAGACGGCGAAGCCGTCGCCTTAGAATTTCCCCCCTTACGAACTAGGTAACAACCAAGGCGAGAGCGCGAGCGCTCTGTAATGCCGGCGCAAACTCGAATTCGACGCTGTACGCGGGGCTAATACCCTTGTCTCTCTCATTACCCGGCACGCCTAATCTTCCGCGCCGACGTGCTTTATTAAACCGGGTACGGATTGAAATCTTTGCGTGGCGGCTATTTAAGCGAGATAAGCGTCGGGGAACGGTGTCAACTAGCCGACGAGTCGTTGTTTTTTTTTCTTTTTCTTTTTTTGTCGGTATTCGATTCTGTTTACTGCGTGCGTTTCCAGGTACGATCGAAACCAGTTGGAAAGTATTTATTTTTAACGATGATGGATGCGTCAGATAGGACGCGCATATAAATTTCTAACTACGGTCATAAACGGTTAGCTATTGTCGGGGACGATAATTTAGAAGTTGGCCATAAAATAGTTATTTCGGCGTTTTAATATATAAATCAAATTTTAGTGTGGAGGGTCGTCAGCATTAACATGAGATTTGCATTAATAATAAAGGAGAGGCGAACGGGCTAAAAGCTCTGCGCACAATATCAAAGTCGTGCTAAATTTATTAGATGGCTTTATAATAGCGCGGGGGAGGGAAGGCGGGGGGCTGAACGGGGGCTAATTTTCTGCATTTTCTGCTTAATTAATCCAGTGGAGCAATATGATTAGAGCCCGGCGGGGGCCCGGCAATGTGCTCGGATTCGTTCGTCAAACGCGATTACTTTCTAATCAGGCCGCGCGGCCGTCGTCGGCATTATTAGGCTGCGTGCGCGCCTCTATCGATCGAGCCTCGGCAATATTTCGGGACTAATGGATTTTTCGCCCGGGCGCCGGTCTAATTAGAGAAATGCTTAATATCCCGCCGGGAGCCGAGTGTCCGCGCGAGCAAACAAGCAATTTTTCCGACCGGATCGCCGGTGCGTAATTGGATAAAACGCGGCCGCGCTCGCCCGTTTAGCGCGAGAGGCGGCCGGAGGTATAATAAGCGTGCGGTTAGCGCGTTTTAATAACGCGCTCGCACGTACTATAAACACTGCGGCGGCGGCGGCGGCGGCGGCGTCTGCCGCATATATATATATATATATTTATCGACTCGTCCCGTTTACAATCAGGCTTTTGCAACGCGCTTATACACAATGTTTAATCGATGCAGTATCGAGAAAATTCAGGTCGACTGTTTTCATCGCGGCCCGCCGCCGTGCCGAGCAAACTCTCAATCTCTCCCTCTATATATATAAAAAGAGAGCCAGCGGGAGAATTCTGCCGAGGAGGAGGAGGAGGGGGACGACGACGAGAGAGCGACGCCGGTAAATTGCTCTTTTCCTCTCCTGGCCTCCGATATTGGACATGAATTACTGAGGGAAACGCAGATGACGCCATCGGAGGAAAAAATTGCGGCAATGCATCTGACGGAAATGTCCGCGCCAATTAAATTTTCCATTAAGAGAAAGAGACGCAATTTAGCCCCTTTTAAAAATGCTCGCCACTGCCTCCGCGCTGATAGAATTTCGATATTAAGCGGGACGGAGGGGAATTTACGTTGGGACTGCCGTGCGCGCCTCACTTTTTCACGGATCGTCTCCCGGCCGGTGTATAAAGTTTGCGCAAGCTAACGATATTAGGAAACTTCTCGCGGAAAACATTACGCTCGTCACGAGAAACTTGCCCGGGGAATCGGATTAGCCTGAAATTTTAACTGGCGCTGGCATGAGGAATTTTCCGAAATCAAGTCTCGAATAGTTAGCGAATTCTCCGCGCTGCGTAATCGCGGCAGCACGGTTTTTTTTTCTTTTTCTTTTTTTATTTCTTTTTACAAATTCTTGCCTAATTGGTCCGATGTACAGGGGGTGCACAAGGTTACTGTCTTCTTCAACTATTGTGGGAATCCGGTTATGCGCTAAATTAACTCTCCAAGCTTGAGCAAATGAAGCGATGCTGCACAAACTCGAGCTAACTTCTATTTTACTTAATAACTCGTTTCGTTCGCAGCGAATTTAAATTAAATTCTATAAATTTTCACCATTTCCATAATTCTCGATGTAATGCAATTTTCGCTGCAATCCAGTTGCTGTAATTATGCCGGCTAAATTGCGTAGAAAACGGCGCTGCCGCTGCGATTATTGAATTTAATTTTGATTAAATTTAATTGTTGCATTTGATTATTGAATTAAATCCGTTTAATATTAATCAGCGCGAAATCGCGGCATTAACTTGTAAACTTTCTTTCGGGAGCTTGATCAATCGTACATACAAAACACGGCGAGTTCGCCGAGAGCGATAAAAAAAGAGACCCCCCGATGCAGATATCTCGCGTAGCAGTCGGGGAAATAAATGCGTAAAAAGCTTTTGATAGACGGCGACTCGGTAATATTTCCGCATCCGCGTGTTCCCGCTTGATTTATGACGCGCCGCCAATGAGATAGTTCGCCTCGCGCCGTGTTCCTCCGCCGCGAGTTAATCAATGATCCCCGTTGGGATATAAATTAGTTCAACTTCCTCGCGCTCGGCGCGCGCGGGGGGGAACGAGGCATTCTCGCCGCGCTCGAAAGCTGCTCCCGCGCAAATTTTTGCCCGCACTCCTTGCGCGTCGTCGCTCCTCGGCATTCCGGTGCGCCTCGAGCCCGATGCCGTTCGGCTACGTAATGGCTGCGGTTACGCGAGATTTTCGAGGGAATTCGCAGCCGAGCTAACCTTGCGTCGCGCCGCCTCGGCTCGTACATCAGCTAATTTGCGCCCTCGAAATTTCGCCGGGACCAATATTTTGCGCACGAAGCACCCGACGGTTTTAATGAAATACCGATACTTTCGCCGCGTGGAATTTCAGATACGTCGTGGTGCTCGAGCGTCGAAGATGATTGAAATACGAGGCAGGGAAATGAATTCAATATTGGCTACTTTCGCGTAGAATGTAGGAAGTGTAGGAAGAATGACTTGCGAGCGGTCTCGGGGAAAAAAGAGAAATAGTCCACGGGGGAAGTAAAAATCGAGCGGGGAAAAGAAACTCGTTTGCCTTCGGTGCGTCGGGGGCGATAATTCAAGACTCCTGTGCTGGAACTTCAGCTCGGTTCGGATTTACATTTACGTGTATATACAGCACGCAGACGAGAAAGAAGACCGGGGAAAAAGATAAGAGAAAAGAAGGGAGAGGAAAGTCTGCCGAAGAGGAAAAGCAGATAAGGCGCGCTCTTACTTTATCGACGCCTCTAATTCTGCCGGACTGCTTCCCTCTTCCGTACGCACACATCGCGAGCCGGGAAGAGCTTTTGTCCGAAGCTCGCCCATTGTTTCGATGGCGATACCCGCCGCCATTAGAATAATTAATCGACGCGCGACCGATGGCCGCTAATTCGTTATTTCAATTTCTCTCGGCAAACAAGCCGACCGGACGATAAAGGCTCGACGGGAAAATGCGAATATATACGTATTTCGCTAATTTCTCCGGATTCGCCAGTGCGATTTTACAGACTCCTCGTTTATAATTTAAAATTAGTCGCCGAGCGCCCCGCGCCGAATTGCAGATAAATCGAACGGAACAAACAAGCCCCGGGGTCGATTTCGAACGAATAACGAGACGATAGTTTTGCGCTCATTTAATTTCACGAGCAATTTGCCCCGCAGCGGCGCGGAGAGGGCAATAAAGACAACAGGCCAAAGCACGCGTAGCCCCTAATTAATTTTCGGCGAAATTGCAAAGAAAGATAAGGAGGACGTCGACGAGACCTCGGCCCCTTAATAAACCCGCATGTACGGCCCCGCGCGCGCGGAGGGTATATATATTACATGCCAACCGCACGTCTTGATAAAACTGGATAATTTTCTAGCCGAGAAATTCCGGGGAGCTGCTCTGTAAAATTAAGGGAACCTCGATTCGCCGCGAACGGGGCCGGCACTCGGTACAAAATTGAGTCGATAGTAAAAAAAAAGCACACAAGAGAGAGAAAGAGAGAGACCGCAGTCGAAGCTCGGAACAAAATTGCGCCCCGGCGCAATTACTGTATCAGCTCGCAATCTCGTCGCGCGAGCTTGCGGCGGCGCTAAACATTTTTCGGAAAACTTCCGGAGCTCCGCGCGCGCGCGCTGTGCACACGAATTTCCCGAGGCGTGTGTGCTCCCCGGGAAAACAGAACCGAGGAAATTTAGCCCGCGCGCGAGAAGGCTGACGGAAGGGACTTCGGGGGGGAGAGTCGCGCGCGCGAGTAATAATATATATGGAAATACGTTTCGCGCGCGGCCCGACGCACACCCGGCCGCGAACTTGTTCGCGAGCGAGAGCTGCAGGCTCCGGGCGTCGGAGTACAGCCGGAGCTGCCGTGACAAAGTTCCCTCGAAAAAGGACGATCCGTCAAGGACCGGCACACCTTCCAGCACGTGCCAACGCCGACGCACACGGACTCTCCCGGCGGCGGGGGAGGACGAATTTCTGCTGCGGTCGCTCGAACGATGCTCAAAGTTCAAGCTGCGAGCGCTTTTGTTTCTCGCGTACGTGCCTTCCCCCTTCCTGCCGCCGCTGCTTCGTGTTCTTCGAGTCTCGCCTCCTTTTTCCTTCTTTTTTTTTTACAGCTCCCGGCAGCTGTACCCTCCGCCGGCGATGAGGGCAAAAAGCACCGAGCAACTTTGCCGGCGCTGGCTGACGAGTCAACAAAAAGCAGCGGCAGCGGCGGCAAAGGAAAGCTCGGCGATCGATGTTTGCGCCGCCGCTGAAAAAGAATGATAAAAAGCTCTCCGCGCGCATAATTCAAAGTGACGCGCCGCGAGCAGAAACAGACGCCCGGGCACAATTGGCTTATCTTAATGCGGCCTCCGCTTTTTCAAACTTAATGGCCGTGCGCCGTGATATCTCGCCGCCGCCTCTCTCTCTCGCTCTCCCGCGTTTTCCGGCGCAGCGCCTACGCCGCCGTTATATCGCGGCCGCATCTTCATTTGTTAACGCGGCGCGCATCATCCATTCCCGACAGCCGCGCAATTCGTTTCACCGAGGAAGGGAGCCGCCCGGCTGGAAGAGCGCATTTCCCTCCCCCCCCTCTCTCTCTCTCTATTTTTATTACAACCGCGGATTCTGAAAAGCTCTTTCATTTGTTGTTAGCTAGCCTGGCTGTTTATTGCTCCTGCCGAATCGGACAAAAGTGCGGGCATTGTCGGAGTGTAAAGCAGCACACGACGCTGGGGGGTGGGAGGAGGAAATGAACGCATGACGAGGTGAATTCTTGGCGCGCTTTTCGGAGCAGCTGCGCGTGCGATAAAGCTGGCTCGAAAAAATGGGAGTCGAGAGTGAGGGCGAGAGAGAGAGAGAGAGAGAGAAATGACGAAAAGGGAGATAAAAAAAGGCGGAGTTCCATTTCCTCGGAATAATTCGAGTGCACTTTGCACTTTCGGCCGCGCGCTCCGGGGAGGTTATGAGGGTCCATCAAGTGCACGGCTGCGCTGTATGGTCTCGCTTTCGTAAATGGAAAGACGCTCGCCGGCGAGGAGAGGAAAAACACGGATGCGACGAAAGCATTCGTACACTGAAAGAGAGAGAGAGAGAACGGCCTCTATATGGCGGAGCGCGAGTAAAGGCCAAAAGAAGCCGAGGGAGACGGTGGAAAAAATGGAACGAGCTCTAAACACGGCCGGTAATTACCGCCTCGCGGCAATTCACCGGAACTTTACGCTTAATTAACAAAAGCAAAGTCCCCTTGTTGCCGCGCGGGCGAGAGCGAATTCTCCGCGCGGCGCATCGGGTGCGTCGCCGAAAAAAGAAAGGCGGACCGGGAAATTCGCCAATTAACCGTGAATTAAGCGGCTGCCCTTTTCATTAAGCATCTCCCTCGGAGTAACGAGATACGGGGGCGCGCGCGGATCCCGCGGAGGAGCAAGGAAAGGCGGGCTTTGCGCGGGCTTTATGCGGGCTATATTATGCCGCTAAATCGACTGCTTTACGACGCCTCGGCCGCGAGCGGGAACTTCCTTCGCCGCCCCCGGGGCGGCGGCGTTATTATTTTTCCCCGCGGCTTTTTACAGGCGCGGCGCGCTTAATTAAAATCGAGGCTAATTTATAAACTTTGACGCGCGACTCGCCGTCCGACGGGGAGGGCAGAGGGACACACCGCCCGCGCGGAGAGTCGACGCGCAATAAGTACGTCCGTTAAATTTGCTTGTAATCCGAGGCGTTAATTACTGGGGGAGCGCTTGCGCGTCTCGCTGCCGCGGAGTAAAAAAAGCGAAAACCGCCCGGGGCGCGAGGCGAGTTTTAATAGGATTTGAAGCTTAACAAGCGCCCCCGCCTCGGCGGCCCGCGTGTATGGACTCCCCCTGTTTCGGGGAAAATGCAATTTTAATTGACGCAGCTGCAGCGTCAATAACAACAGTCCGGTCTCGCCGGAGAGCAGCGCGCGATGCTGCAAAGGCGAGCGCACTCCGAGGAGAAGGCCCGCGAAGAACGAGACGTAATTGACGAAACAATCGAGCCCGCTCTATTTGCGGACGAGACGGACGAAAGAGAGTCGGCGCAGTTTCGCGGCGGGAATCCCAATTGCTCTCGTGTTCCGCGATGTTTGCTGCGGTACACAACGGACCGAGCCCGAGAGATAGATAGATAGATAGATAGACGGAGAACGAATGGCGTACGTATATAAAGGCAGGAAGCGCGCGTTCCTTAACGAAGTTTGTTGAATTGCGGGGCGGCTGGCGCCGGGGATAAGCGTCCGCTCAAGAAGTTCGTTAACGAACGTTTATTAAGTCGGGCCACTATTAGGAAAGCCGCAGGGCGCCGCAGGGGGGGGAGGAAGAAGAGAGGAGAGCTGACGCCGCGGCGCGCGCTGAATTACGCGGTCCGAGAGTAGCCGTTATTCGCTCCGTGTGTACGCACGTGCCTTCTCTCCCCCGTATCCATTCTATTCTCCCCCGCGCGCTGAATCAAACGGCATCCCTCAATTTCGAGCCGGTTTACCTAATCTCCCTCGGCCGCTGCCCGGCGATTCGATGTATGCCGAGTGCGCCGACCGACGGCCCGAGCATCCGCGATTTACTCCCCTTTTTTATGCCCCCGGGGAGCATCGCTGGCCGAGAAAATGCCGGAGGCGCACGGAGAGCCGTCTCGATTTGGCTCGATCAATTTCCCACTGATTATATGTCGCGCTTATCATTTTGGGTTAACGAAGCGTTTCAATATTGATCGATTAATGCCGCTTGATTTGCAGTGATTAGTCCGCGATTCCGCCCGGAATTCAATTATTAAAGTAAAGCAGATCCGCGCGGGGAATTATATTGTCCCGGTCGGAAAGGCAGGTCGAAATATCGCGAGAAAACACATCTCGACACAGATTTCAATGAGACCCGCAAATTGAGAGGGGGCAATATTGATATTGTCATTCCGGCAGCGAGCCGCAAAGTACTCTGTCAGGAGCGCCGCGAGCTTGAAATGTACGCTCGGTTAGCCCGATATACCGAGCAAACAAAGTAAACTCCAATCGCATTTGATAATACATATTTGCAGAGCTTCGGAGAGCAACTGCACGTTATTGAACGACTGTCTCGGAAAGTGCACATTAGCCCGGGTTCCGAACTAATCGCCGTCCGTACGGGGGGGGCTTTATAAATTCGGGCGAGAAAGTCTGCTAGCCTGGAAATTGCGCTTAAAAATATAAGGCCGGGAGGCTCCTCGCGCAGCCAGCAGCCGTACATTACTCCGGGCCGCCGGAGCGGAGTACACACTATCTGAGTTACTTAATTCTCACTCCTCAGCATTGCGACTGGCGCTTTTCCGCGGCGGCGCGGGAGGAGGAGGCGGGGGGTATTATGTACACGCGCCCCGTACTCGTGAAAAGAGAAACGGTAAATTATGATTCCGCTGGGAACAATTGCAGTCGCCTGCGCTCTAGCTGTACTTACGGCATGATGGAGATGACGGGCGCTGGAAATTTTTGACTTTTATTATAGGCTCCCGCTGAATTTACGGGCCAATTGTTCAGGATGAAAGCGGGCCGAGGCTCCGTGCTCTTTTTATCGTCGGATGCCCCCTTTTTTTCCCGTTACAAGGGGCTCCGCGATGCGCGCGCGGGATATTGTTTGAAATTTTTCGCCGCGAAACTATTTCGATAAAACTTTGCCGCATTTGCCTCGGCCCGCGGGACTCCGCGTAATCTCGTCGCGCGAGAACAAGAAGCATTTGCGCGCGAACTTTGCGGCGCGGAACGCCGACAATTCCGTCATTCGGGTCTGCAGTTTTTACTTAACTTCCCGTGCGTTTCTCCTAATGGCCCTCCCTCTTTTCCACGGGCGATATTGCGATCGTGGAAGTAAAGGACCCGCAAATTGAGCAAACACTTTGTTGCGCCTCCAGGTTAAGTAAACAGCATTATAAAAATTGTAACCACTTTTGTTATTAATTTTATTGTTCATGTTACTGCATTTCACTAATGAATTTCACCTTTGTTTATTGTCATTCCATTATGTGTAAATAAAATACATGTTGTGTACATAATATAGCATTTAATTGTCCGCTTTATTTAAACCTTTAGTCAATGTTCTCCTTTAATTGCGCACTTCCAATCCAAGCATTACCTTCAAAAGCTAATTGAAAAAAAAACACTTCCGTTTCGCAGACGTGACGATCAAGGTGCTGGCGAAAAATGACACCCAGGTGATCCTCGAGTGCCCTCGAGAACCCGGATCGAACGAAAAAGTCGAATGGTTGAAGGAAAAGAAACCAGTGGTGGAAACGGAGCACGTAAAGATCGAGTCGGACGGTAGGCTGGTCATTCGACAAAAGCACGACGACAAGGACAAGGACAAGGAGAAGGACAAGCACAAGGAACTTTACGGCAATTACACCTGCAAAGTCGGCAACTCTTCGATGGACTATCGAGTAGTCAGTGAGTAACTTTCTGCGCTCCATTGTAAGAAAAAGAGCCGTCGCTTCTAAAGTAATGCCTTCCCCGCCCGACAGAGCAACCGAACATACTCCTGCCGGAGTGGTCGAACGTCGTCGAGGGTGAGAAGCTGCACCTGACCTGCACGGTAAAGATCGGCGACGCCGGGCTCAAGATCCTGTGGAACATCAAGGGCAAGAACTACACGAGCTCGGAGGGCCGGGTGAAGCTGTCGAAGGACGAGGAGAAGGGCCTGAACAACGCGGTGCTGAACCTCGAGAACATCCAGATGGACGACAGGGGCAACGTGAGCTGCACCGGCTTCTACAACATCGCCGACGGGAACGAGCAGCACTTCGACACCGCGCACACCTTCGTCAGGGTCAAGGACAAGCTCGCCGCCCTCTGGCCCTTCCTCGGCATCGTCGCCGAGGTCTTCGTCCTCTGCGTCATCATCCTCGTCTACGAGAAGAAGCGCAACAAGTCCGAGCTCGAGGAGTCCGACACCGACCAAAGCCCTGACACGTGAGTCGGCAGCTTTTTCCTTTTTTTGTACTGGCAAGCTGCGGAAACGCGTGTTCAACTGGGGTTTAATTAGCTTCCTCGAGGGGGGTGAGATGTACGTTGCTTTCATTGAAAAAAATAACTGCCTGCCGCTACAACAATGTTATTGCAGAGTTTTCAGTTCGTTATAAAAGTTAGCACATAACTGAAAGTTTCAGGCGAAAGGGTAAAAAAAAAAAAAAAACAGGTGCTAATTAGGTCAGAGCAATAGTTGCTTCGGAACATAACAAAGAATTAATTGCAAGGTAGGTCGGTAATTAAGGTTATCTGTTTAAAACGAAGCGTGTAGCTGTAAAAGTTGGACATGCGCGGCCTTGGCTAATGCCGATGTTCTTTCAGCGGAGAGAGAGAAAGAGAGCGGCTTGCGCAGTGGCTTTAACCTCCCCTAACGTCCTCTACACTTTCTAGCGGCTGTACCCCTCTTCCCGACGACTCCTTTATTCCTCTCCATGGACCGATTTCCAATTCCCGACACACCTTGCTGTCAATGGTAAGGGCAGGGTATCTCCGGCTTATTTTATCTGCACTGAAATTCTTTATCCCCTTGGACAAAAAGATGCTCGCCAGAATCATGAAACGAGGTCAGCTCCTAAGCCCGTACAATCTTCCCTCTATCCTTCAAATGCTTCATTTTCCGAATTATTATTATTATCACAGTTGTAATTGAATTAATGCGCACTCGACGCTTATATGGCGTGCCAGAGATAACGGTAGTAATCAACGTGAAATGATTTTCGCAATTTTGCAACTTCATCAATGTAGGTAAATTTATTACTTTGCGAGCATTGCTTGAAATTTCGTTTATAATGATTAATTCGACGAATTTCGCCCCTAAAAAGCTTCGAGCCATTCAATTATAAAATAACAATTTGGAGAATTGAACTAACAAGAAACGGTTTTGATCAACAGCAAGCCCTCGGCGAACAAGGACTCGGACGTGAGGCAGAGAAAGTAAAAAGCTACACGGAAGAGGCAGCGGCGCAAGGACGAAGAGCGGAAGCAGTAAGAAGCTGCTCCTTCACGAGTGGGCCTTCCGTGCTCTTCGGCGCCTCCGCATACACCGGACACACACCGCAGACCGACAGACACACGCTTGATAGACATTTCTTCCGATTCCGCTCTCGGGCCGCCTGCAGCCCGAATCAGACGAACCAGCTGAACACAGAACGGAAAAAGCGCAAAAAAATGAGCTAGATCGCGGATAGGCGCCTGATCGAACGGCGAAATGCGGTCGGCGACGCGGGAGTCTCGAGCTTCTGCGAGCGGAGACTAGGAGGCTCCCGCGGCGCAGAGTCCGAGCATAAATCTACCGAAAATTAAGAGTAAGACGAAGCGAACCACTGCACTGAGGGACGAACTGAATCTAATGCTTACAATGAGGATAAAAGAAGAAGCCGTTGTAGAGGTGATTAATATAATTAACAAAAAACATTAGTTTATAAGGAAAGAGATATATTATTAACTATTATTCTTAAGAAACTTGTGGGAGAAGTTCTTCTTTTATTCTGCATTTTTTGTTCGAGGTTTTATTGTAATAAAAAGAAAGAGAATTCGAGCGCGTAGGAGCCAGGTTTCATCTTATTCTTGATAAACTGTTCTCTATAAAAAGCGTTCTTTTGTTCGAGCTTATTCGCTGTACGTCGTGCGCCTCGTCCGCTTATGTAATATTGTATCGAGCATTAGCGATCTTAATTGCGCGTCGCTTGTTGTCTTTAACACGATACTGTCATTTATTATCATTACGATTATATTATAATATATTATTAATTATACAGCCTACCGTTACGATGATTTTTTGAGTATTACTTGTACGATTATAATTGTTATTATTACCATTGTGCTATCTCGTTAAGGCTATCTGTTAAGACCGACACCACGCTAGTGTTTACGTAGAGCACGGATTTTCTTCGTGCACGGCCGCGTGCGGCCATAAAACGGGGGTGGTTCTTCGTTTCCTCGGGAGATCGCGATTAGGCGCGCGAATTACCACTTCCGACGTTTCGTTATTTCGGAAACAAAACTTTTCAATCTAGCGATTTAACTACTTAATACCGTTTCTAACCAATCTTTCGCTCAAGAAGTTTCGCCCGGACTTCTTCCAAACATCTACTAGCCATTCGTTACGAAAAACAAAAACCTGCAATAAGGGAAACAACGTTACACGCAACATTATGATTCCGGTCGCCGTATCTTCACTTTCAACGATCTCCTGACGATACTCGAGAATGTTTAAGTACCCTTACATGCCTTTGAAGGTCATTGAAATAAGAATAAACGATATTGACACGTTAAGCATGTTTTTCTATTTATTAATTATCCAACACTTTTTCTTTATCCTCCGCGAGACCTTGCTTTTATCTCGTCGAATCTTGGGATCGGGTGAATTAAAAAAAAAGACTCGGATGGGTTAAAAAATGTACAAATATTTTATTTCTTATCCATACATGTCCGCTGCTTACGCCTACTACTGGAATGGGACAGTAATTTGAATTATCAATCAGAAAATTTAGCATTATACTAAGATTGATCGTTCAAATTAATAAAGTTTCTTGATTTCTGTCATTAGGGTTGCTTATAAATAACGCTGTACTTACACTAGTTTTACCAGGCTACATTACAATTACTAAAAGTCGAGCAAATGTACACGCGTGCTCCATATTTTGATGCTCGTCACGTGTTGCAGAGCTTTCGTTAAAGTACATTTTCTTTAAATAAAGTAGAAAGTAAAAATAGTCCGCATGCAAGTGACTGGCATTGGTTGAGCATTGCTTATTTACAGGTCTCTAAATTTTAAATCGAAGGTAAACTTTTGATAAGTTTATGCGTTTTTGATGACAATAACGTGGAAAAGAACTATCCGACTGCGAAAGAAATCTTTCGAAAGAATAGTTGCTTAAAAAAATTTTCATATTGCTCTCGCGCAACGTTTACATTAGTAAAAATACGAATCAACGATATATTTTCAACAATAATAAATGTTATATATACAATATTACTTATAAAAATTTGAACACGCAAGATTAAAAAATGCGTGATTTCGCGAAAAAGGGAACGTTAATATTCCTTGGGAAATAATATAAAACTGAATCACGCGTCTTTCAATCCGCCTCAAATATATTACGCGATTTCCAAAAGAATCTCTCGCCGAGTTAATGTTACAATGGAAAAATCTAAGATAACTCTTTCTCCTGCAGGCGATCGCGCAAGTACCTCGTAATCCCGAGGGCACACAATATGTATTACAATGCGAGAAAGTTCTTATTTGGACTTCTGATTTCCGTAGTCGACGTAGACGCGCACGACTTCACCACTGTACTTCCGCTGACTGGGCATGAAGTAAAAGTCCGGCTGCGGCTGGAGCGTGCCGGCGTGGTGTCCACCGGGTCCCTTGTTGTTGTACCGGGGCATGTTCCGCCGGTCCTGGGTGTAGTAGCCCTGAGCGGCGCCTCCGTTCGGCGACATGCCCGGCGACTGTCTGGGTCCGGGGGCCCTCGGCAGGCTGTAAGTCGCCCTCGGGCCCGGGGCCATCGCGCTCATGCTGTTGCGCGGGTTATGCTGCTGCGGATGCTGCTGATGTTGCTGATGCTGCTGATGCTGCTGCTGCTGCTGCTGCTGCTGCTGCTGCTGCTGATGCATGTGGTGATTGTGGTTCTCCGCGGAATGCCCATTGCTCATCATCATTTCCCGCGGCCTCGACAGACTGGAAACCGGAGGCGGTGGAGATTTCTCCTCGGTCTCGAAAGCTTCGAAGGCGAAGTTTGTATTGGCACTCGACGAGTAGTCCCTCCAAGCGTTCTTGGCGATTAGGCGATCCTGAAACGAAAATAACGATAATCGCCGGTCGTGGAGTCGTGTTCGTCTTCGATAATTAGCTACTTTTGTGAAAATTCTTCTCCGTTCTACGCCGTTTAACTGCCGTGCAATTTTCCCGTAAAAGTATATACCATTGAATTTAAAGCGAAGGACGACTAGATTTAAACGGGCAGCGTATAAAAATGAAAAAAGAAACATGTAAAAGCGAAAAATGCCGAGGCTGCGAAGATTTTGCGAAAGCGATACCTGAACGAGAAAGCGGATAAGATTCATGCGCTCGCGCTTGCTTGTGCGGCTCTACCAATTTTGGGAAGGCCGATGCATGTTCGGTGGTAAATGCAAGTGTTGCTGGTGATGGTATTGCCGCAGATCTTGATGGTGGTGATGATCGTTTTGGCGATGGTAGCGCGTGCTGCTCGCGTGATGATTCGAGCGATGAATTGGATTCATGGCGGCCGGTGCGGCTGCCGGAGAGGTGACCAGAGGCAGCGAGTACACCCTCTATACGTGCGTGCGGTCGCAAACGAGTGCGCGAAACATGCAACACAAGCAAAGCACAAGGTTCGAACTGGTTTTGTTTCTCCTCCTCCTGACACTTCTCACTCCTCTTTCAATTTTTATTTTTACTACCTACTTTTTTTCATTCTTTCTCTCTAATCGTCCTTGGATGTTAGCTAGCACAGGCCTCGAAGGATGTCAGAAGGAAGTAAAGAGATGGAGGAAGAAAAGAGTTTGAGAGTTTTCTATAGGTGGTGCCATTGACGAGTTAAACTTATTCACATTGAGAAGAATTTTCACACCGAGAAAAAGAGCCTCTATTAAGTAATCGAGTGAAAGCAACAGGCTTTTTCACTTTTTCTCACTGCGAGATTGAGTATACTTTGACAAAGAAAAAACTTTTTTCAAAAGAGTAATAGGCGGAAAGCATTCATTGATGGTGCTTCGCTCCCTCGGACGTACCTTTGTCGTTCGTTTTTTGGAGGCCTTGTAAAGGGTGCAGCTGGCTTGCAGCAAAGCGAGCGCCAGCAGGGCAGCCAGACACGCGATGACGATGTACAGCTTTGTGGGACCCAACAGAAGCCCCGCCATCAAAGAGTTCTCGCTCCCTTGCTTATCAAGGTCGTTCTCCTCAAAGTCGTTCTCTGCAAGAAAAAGTTTTTACGTTTTAGCGGATTCCGGCACCGGCTCTTTCGTTTTATACCTTTTCTTTGACCTTAGGCCAATTTACTGATTAAAAGAATTGGAGCGATAGTAAACGCACAAGTAATGCTCGGAGCTCTAGTTTACTTGCTTTTTTATCACCTTTTTTTTCAACAAATGACACGGCTACAAACTACGGGGATCATAAAAACTTGCGAAATGTAATTGCGTTTTCCTTTTAGCTAACTAATGAAAGGCCAGATTGTGCTGTGTTTTAAAAATAGTCTCGAGTCTCAAGCCTCGACTCGCGGAATGAAAAATGGCTAAACTTACGCTGCAGCGAGCGAAGCACGAGGTAATGCGGATCAACGGTGAGGGCTCCAACTTTTCCAGTTCCAAGAGCCTCGATGAGAGCAGCCTCGGCCATAGCCGCCGTATCCGATGGCCTCAAGGCGCGTCCCTTAATCTCGTTCTTGTCCATTGCCAGGTTCATTTTCGCGATAACCGCGTCGTTGCCGTTCCTGCAAATATGATTATTATTATTATTATTATTATTATTATTATCGTTATTAAAGGTGCATGCATGTCAAATAGTCGAAGAAAGCGAATTTAACTAAAAGCAGCCACGCGCCCTTCAGGGGATACGTACTTTCGGAGCTCGCTGAGTTTCAGCTGGTGGAATCCGGGAACTTTTACCAACGCCGGCGAGAAACTTCCGGAAATTGTGTTAGAGATGTCTTCGAAGTCGGGGGATCCCGGCAGGGGAGCTTTATATCCATCGCCCAGATTCACCAGTCTGACTTCGACGTCGTAAAATAGGCGAGGAGGCGCTGGAGTGGTGGCGGCCTCGTCCTCCTCTACAAGAATCGCAATAAAATTAAATTCACTCCGGAATCCCGATGAAATGTAAGAAAGTTACTTTTACGCCTCCCGATAATGCAAGCTTCTTTCGCCGCGCCTATACGTATTCACGACTGCTTTAGAAACTTTGGCGCGTAAACATCCGCCCTCGCGAAAATTGAATAACTTTCTGCTCACCCTCTATTCCGCAGGACTTGATGCAGACCTTCTGCGCGGAGATAATCGGCACGGTCTCGTGCTTGCGTATCTTCTTATTGACCGGATTGAAGGAGCCGCCCTTAACGTGGAACATGAGGTAGAGGCACTGATCGTCGGTGAAGGATAAATCGCGGTTGTCCTTGGTGGTCCTCTTCCTGCTAAATTTCAAAGTGGTCTCGCCGTTCTCGATCCTGCCGCTGAAGTTGTAAATGTCCTGGGAGGCATCGAGCACCGGGGAGTTGTAGCCATTTATCCAAGTGTCCATTAGGAAGGCTCTGCCGCTAGTCTTGTCCACCCAGCCGAGAATGGCGTCCGTTTGCGACTGTAATCCCAAAGTTGGAGGTGTGTAAGAGCCGTTTTATCGGCGCGGCTCGACTGAGCCTTCGAAGCAGTTTACTAACCATTTTCTCGTCCTTCGAGAAACCTATTCCCGTCCAAGTGTCGACGTTCTTCGTCACGATGGTGAAGGAAATTTCCTCCTAAAGAGCGGAAAGTCGGGATTACGTAACTGCACCGGCGAGGGACTTTCTTTCGCCAAGATTCTTGTAAAAATTTATACCTTTCTCGATTTGTAGAGCCATTTAATGCTGTATTCGCAGGTGTAATTTTCCGGGGAGCAATGCCTGGGGTAATGCCATTCGCCGCCGCAGCCACCGCCTTCCAGTGACACTCCACCTCCGAAATCTTCTCTTCCTTTCTCCTCTGAAAGTTTTAATGACACGTAAGCAATTGTTCCTGCTGGCGCTTCGAATTAGAGACCTTTTCCTGATACATTTCTTTTATTGCTTATGTTTATTCAAAGCCAGTCGTTTCTCCAACTTTCTTACGCGTAACAACATATAAATTGCGAAATATTAAATTTCTACGCTAAAACTGCATCGCGCTTTCTATTTCACGCGAAATTCCCCGCCGGTGACTCGAGCTCGAACCTTCCCAGAAGGGAGACGTCAGCGCGCAAATATGTAATAGAGCGAAAAACTCACCGTAAAAGTTAATGGTCGTAGCGCCCCGTTGGGACTTGTGTCCGTGGTATTTAAGCTCATCGGCCTTGTAAAAGTCCTTGACACTGACTTTGCTCTGCTCGACGCCGCTCGCCGGAACGTGAACATATTTGCCTGGCTCCTGGCCTTTCGCCCAGATGACCTAATCGCATCGACAGCAAAAGGAGCAGCCGGTCATTAATGAAATCACAGGTACGGATCCGAGCTGCTTCCCGAGAAAAGGCGAGCGTCGGCCTTTTACCTGCATAGCTCCGTCGATGATCTCGTGGTCGCTAAAGTGCTCGTCGGCCGCCAGCTTCCGCCTGAACAGGATGGTCGTCTGTCCGTCCCTCTCGAAGCCCATCGCGGCGGTCAGGCTGTCCTTGCCGCCCCAGAAGGAGTCGGGCCGAGGCGTCGACCTGTCCCGGGTGTAGTAATCACCGATGCGGTGCCTCATTCCCCGAGCGGAGCCGATTATTACGTCGGTGCAGTCCATCGGGTTAAAGTCGTGCTTCGGAGCGTACTTGTGGAGACCTACTGCTTTGGTTAGAGAGTCGTTAGTCGGGACGAGAGCGATCGCTTGAGGATTTAGAGAGGACAGATGTTCAGAGTGCATAGCCTGGCCCGAGTTTCAATTTCGCGAGAGACTTTCACGAGTAGAGGTGATGAGTGCAGAAAACTTTGAAGAAGTTATTAGACTTTTGAGAGAGATTTTCATAATTTACCTTCCGCTGATCCTGATTTTTCTTTAGACTGTTGTTTCGAATCTTCCGAATGGGGCTCGGGTCGTGATTCTGGTTCAGAGTTTGGTTCTGGCTCAGATTTTGGTTCAGGCTCGGACTTTGGTTCAGGTTCGGAATTAGGCTCAGGCTCGGATTTCGGCTCGGGTTCAGATTTTGGTTCCGGCTCGGACTTGGGTTCTGGTTCGGATTTTGGTTCTGGTTCGGATTTCGGCTCTGGTTCAGATTTCGGCTCTGGTTTAGATTTCGGTTCAGGTTCAGACTTGGGTTCAGGCTCGGATTTGGGCTCCGGTTCGGATTTAGGTTCAGGTTCGGATTTGGGCTCCGGTTCAGACTTCGGTTCGGGTTCGGATTTGGGTTCCGGTTCAGACTTGGGCTCTGGTTCGGACTTGGGTTCTGGTTCAGATTTAGGCTCGGGTTCCGACTTGGGTTCAGGCTCGGATTTGGGCTCAGGTTCGGATTTAGGTTCAGGCTTGGGTTCTGATTTGGGTTCTGGCTCTGATTTGGGTTCTGGCTCGCTGGCTGGCTCCCCTGTGCAAAAAAGCAACACATGCCACCGTTTACACCTTCACCTCAGTGAGTTATTATTAAATTTTGACTATACTACTAAGGTATTTCAGTTCGGAGAAAGTTATTTATTATGCCCCGGCGATTCTTTGAGGCCTTCCTTCTTTTCTCTTATGTATAAGATTATGCTATAGGCATGGTACGCGGCGTGCGAAAGGAAAATTCAACTATGTACTGCATTCTTGCATGCTTGCCTATGTATTCCGCGAGTTGGGATCAATTAGAGGATAATATCTCGCTTGCTTTCGCTCAAAAGCTGCGAGACTAATCACTCATTTACATAATATAATACGCAGCTAGCGCAGATCCTCCCTTAGGCATTTAGTTTTGTCCTTTTTCGTTGAAAAAAAAAAAAAATTCCATTATGTTCTTCCACTTGTTGTATTGGCTTTTTCTGTCGAATCATTGGCATACCAACACCAACTTTCTACGCCATTAATAGTTTAAATTTGCATGTTTTATGTTAGTTTTCGCTTTTTCTCACATTTTTTTTCCTTTGCTGTATATTTTTTGTGCAGTTTTACAGATGCAAAAATTAGAAAGTCAATTTCAGTCGCTCGAAAGAAAAGTGCTGGATAAACAAATTACAAAATTAATAGTACAATGTTGGGGGAAAGCGACTTTCTAGTTTTTGCTGGGGTATTTTAAACGCAGCCTTATATTAAGATTATCACCATGCAGTCCGCGTATAAATCTATAAAAAAAAAACATGCTTGGGTTTGTTTTTTTGCTTATTTCATCTTGCAGTTGGACTCTAAGACTGCTGTGCAGTTGCAGGTTAATGCGTGAGAGACAGAGAGGGAGAGAGACGCTCCTCTCTGTTTGCAGTGACCATTATTTTCTTGGCGAGAGAAAAACGTTTGACGCCGTGATGGCTGTTGCGGGCCGTGTCAAACTGCATTAGATTGCCTTTGCGCCTGTTGCAAATGTTGAAAATGGGGGGAGAGAACTCATCTCGCGATGAATCGAGCCTTACGGATTGCGGTTTTGCTGAGAGGAGGAAGAGCACGACAGAACAAGAGCACGAGCTTCCTGCTTACGCCGCGGCTGCAGATATCGGAAGGGGATCGTTTTGCGCGACTTATTTCCTAGCCGAGCGCCTCTCGGCGTGACTTTTTTCCGCCGGCGTACTTACCGGTCGGTTGCGGATCCGGCAGCGGCGATCTCCTCCTGCGACCTGCCGGAAAATGAAAAGGAGGATGAATTAGAGGCTCCGGGAAAGCGTGCCGCGGGTCAAGCGCTCGTGAAATCGCGGCGGCGCCGGCACTTACCCTGCCTCGTGCTGACGCGGTAGGTGACGCTCGTCTGGACCGTGACGTCGCTGTCGGGCCTCGGCGTGACGGCGGCGGCGGCGGCCGTGGCCTCGTGCTTGGCCGAGCGCTTGTTGTTGCCGCCGAGCTTGACGGGCGTCGTCGCCTCGGGCTCGGACTCGGGCTCGGGGGCGTCGGTGCCGCGGGGCTCCGGCTCCGCGGCCGGCGGCTCGGGCTCCGGCTCGGCCTTGGGCTCCGGTCGGGGCAGCGGCTCGGCGGCGCCCTTCTTGCCGCGCTCGCGGATCTCGGGCTGGGCGCGGCAGGAGGCGGTCAGGCTGCTGGGCCGCCAGCCGACGCCCACCCAGCTGGTGCCGTTCACCACGGCCACGCCCTCGAACTCCTTAGAGTCCTTGAGGATGCGCCAGTAGAAGGTGAAGTCCTCGGAGAAGCGCTTCATCGTGTAGGACTGAAGGTCGAGGTCGACGTTCTTCATCACGGAGCCTGGAATGCGAATTAGAGGGAGAGATGGGATCGAGAGCTCCGGACGCGGTGCTAACGAGAGGTGAACTCACGTTTGGAGCATCCGGGGCCGAACCAGCCGATGTTGCAATAGCAGTGCTTCGTCGGCGCGGTCGTGCCGCCATTGTCGATGCAGGCGCCCTGAGTGCCGCAATCGGAGTCGTCGAGGCACTCCTCTCGGTACTGGCACCGGGCGCCGTGGAAGAAGCGGTCGCATCTGCAGCGGCCGAGCACCGATCGCCCGTGCCCGCTGCAGTCCTCCCTGTACGCCTTCCTGTCGACGATCTGCGAGCGGGAACATGCAAGTTACAAATTCGTAGTTTTAGCGGATCTCTGGCCTGATTTCAAGTCGGCATTGGCTAACGTCGGAGATTGTGCCTCGAAACGTTTCGTTATACACCTGCTTACTAGGGAAGTACAAATGAGGCGTGCAGTTTCATAACCATTGAAATTTATATCGGAGCGGCTGCGACCGTAAACGTAAGACGCTTGTAATTAAAATAAATTTATCTGATCCGTTCGCTGCTCTGCCCCGTTCCCATAATTAAACCGAGATTCGGGCAGACATTTTTTCCGCCTGATAAAATAAAATTCTCGTACAGCGCTGTTTAATTACATATCGATTATGACCGGCAATAATATTGAGAGGAGAACGCAGTATAAATAAAATATCGCTCGGCTTATAAAATCGATCGGCCATGTTTACGATTGAACGACGTCGGCTGCAGCTGATACTTACGTCAACATCGGCGCAGGACCAGAACCTGTAGGAGCTTCCCCACTCCTCCGCCTCGCGGAGCAATCGGACAGTGCAGTCGGTGCAGGTGAAGTTCGCCGGCAGCTCGACCAGGTAGCTCTGCGCGCTGCTCGTAAATCAGTCCCGGGAATTGCAGGAAACAATAAAAGCAAATAAGAAAAGTGCCATTTCGAAATCCGATCTCGAGCGTCGGCGTGAAAAAAAAAAGAAAAAAAAAACAGCTGCGGTGCATTTTATACTTACGTTGCGTCAGTCTCCACGAATTCGCTCTGTTTGGTTACTGGGGTAAGGTCGACTAGAGGCCTGTCCAGGGCGTCCAAAATTTGCAGTCTAAATCCACCCTGCAAGGAAAGCATTCGAGTTACCACCTGGGCGACACGTGTGCTCGCGCGCGCGTGCTCACTTTCCCACAGACGGGGATTTTCAGGCGCATTTCGGGCGGCTTCGATAGAAAGTCGTGCCCCGCGCGAGATAAGCAGATCCCGGCCGCGATCGTCGCCGCGGCGCGCTCGCTTTCGTCGTCCGCGCGCCGAGCTCGCCTTGCCCTACTTCCGACATTTCGTAACCCCGGCGACGTTTCGCGCCGCGCGCTCTCAAAGGATATAACGTGCGCTGCACCGCCGTCGCCGGTTTCCCGCTCGATCGATCGCGCCGCTGTAAGCGCAGTGCGGCCGACTCCGCTCGAGAGATTCATTAAGCTTGAAAAAAGCCCGCGCGCTCAGGCATTCGCGCGCGCGGCTTTCTCGCAATCGGCCGTTTCGCAAACGGAGAGCGCGAAATCTCATAAGAGAAGAATGTCGAGGCAGCGACTGCACGCGCTTTCCGGAGCTCCGCAGCCTCTCTCTCTCTCGCTCTATCCCTGGCTAGGAATTCCGATCGTATTTTCGCCCTCCACCTGAGTGTGTGCGTGTTTGTTTGTTGGCGCGCACGCGAGTGTCCGCTCGTAAATCGCCGGGGAAATAATGTCGCAGGTGCTTGGAAGTATGCGCGCCGAGAATCCGGGAGAAAGCCGCAGCTAAACGGAAACCGTCGGGGGCGCCTCGGAAGTGTCATCGACAGTCGGCTTTCGCGGCTTTATGAGAAAGCCCATTACGTATGAATTGCGAGGAAAATCTATGCGGACGGATCGACGTCTGTTGGCAAAGAGCTCTGCACTCTGCTCCACATTCTTCCCCGCGCGTGTATATATATGTACGCGCTAACAATGCGGCTGCCTTTTTTTTGTCCTTCGCTCCTTTTTCTTCTCTTCTCGCGCGCGTTTCTACAATTACTCGCGACTTTCCTCTCTCGCGCGAGAGCTTCAATGTCACAGCGCAATTACCGCCGCCGCGGCGCGACGGGCCGGCCGGGGGGGAAAAAGCGTAATGGCTGCTTTACGACAAATTTTCGCGAGCGCGATATAATTTCCTTTCTCTCGCGGGCTGAGCGCAAAATTTATATCCCTCGCCGACGAGTTGACGCCGTTTATATACAGCTCCTCGAGGAGATTGCCGACCGTGCAGTATTTCGCTCAAGTGGACGGTTTCACTCTTATATAAAATCTCAAAATAATTGAAGCATCACGACGTTTAACAAAAAGGACTCGGCGAGCAAATCTAACGAGTTTATTAGATCGAGTCGAGCTGAGAACGTCGGACGACGCGGTCAATTTGTCACTCCAATTATGAGGAGATTTCAGGCGCATTAGAGGAGTCAACTTTTTTTTCTTCGGCTCTGTGTGTGTTTTGAAGAGCTTTTCTCATCTGCGCTGCCACTATTTATCATACCCCAATGACGAGGTATTAATGAAAGCTACGAGAACTCAAAAGTGGGTTTGACGGCGGAGTGAAAAGTCGAGTGGCAACCGATTAAGTACGCTCGCTCTTAAAGAGCATATAATTCATTAAGAGCCAAGCTTACGGGTACGTTGTGTGAGTAAGGCCCTTAGGGCAGCTTTCCAAACGGACTCGAGGAGAAGAGGGACTTGAAAGCTTGATCGATTCTGACCTGGATCAGAGTATGAATCTATTACGCGTGAAAGAATGTACGGCAGCGCGCGGAGATCAAAAATCGGCGTGAAATTGAACGTGTCTTTCTACTTTAATCGAATTCAATAAACTATCACTTGCGTAATTTTCTATAATGGGCGATTAATTTTTTTGGAAAAGAGAACGCCCAAGTTCGAGTCTCGCGGCCGGAAATTACTGTAACGCATTACGGATGGTAAGTGTGCCGCGCGTAATAGGTATGTTAAAGCTCCCTGCGTTCATCGGGCAATTTTTCGGGCGCGCCTTTGAAAGTCCCGTTTTTCTTGCGCCAGACGTCGGCTCGGCTCTCCTGCTCGCGCGGAAAATCTCGAAAAACCGTCGTCCGAGGCGCAAGTCGGCGTCGCGCCGTTAATCAGAAGACTTTCCGTTTTGCGGAGCTCATTACAGAGATTGCGCAAGGGCCGACGCCTATAGCCTCGCGGCGCTGCGCGTACACTTTTCGTTACCTCTGCCTCGTTTCCCGATAATTCCGATCGTCAATATACGCGCGGGCGAACGAGTCCTCGTCCGAGGCATTTTACGAAACGACGCGCGTCGCGCCGAGAAACGAGGATCGGCGAAGGCTCGAGCGTGCACCGAGGCGCGCCATCGGCGGTCATCAGCCGTCCCGGCTGCTCCGTTCAAAATTCGATTACGCGGACGGCGGCCTCTCGCAGGTTGCGCCGGCCGCCGAGCTCCGGAATTCGAACGCGCAGGCGAGGCCGAGAGCCGTGTCCCGTTAATTTCGCATAGCCGCGCGCGGCCTTGGATCATCGCCGCGCGCGAATTATTTTGCATAAGCGAGCGACTGTTTCGCGTGGGACGCCGGGGTTTCGCTGGATTACCGCAGGTGTCGGATCGGCTGCTTTAATCGACTCGGATATATGCGCGACGACTGTCGCGAGGGAATGTCAATGTTTTTTTTTTATGGAACGTATATTATATATACATTTTATGCTTTGTTATTTCTAGGGCAGCTGAGATTTTTTGTTTTTGTTGAGCATAAAAACGTTGCGAGGACTGAGGAGATAAAATACTGAAATACTCGCGATGCGGAATTCATATTTCATAATAAAATTCCTATGAAGCGTAGAATCTTTACAATGCAAGTTTGTTCGATGTATTGATTATGAATCCTGTTCGGCGCGATCTTGCAGCATCGTAAAATAGGTTGATTACAATAAATTTCGCATTGTAATATACTCAATGAACCCGACGCGAAACTCTTAACTGTATCTTTAAGCGACTCGTATATAAAACGCAAGAAAAAAAAGCGAACTCGTTCAATCAGCGTATATAAATAAGGACATTCACCGCGGCTTCTCGACGTACGAAGGAGGTAAAAAAGTTAGCCATGAATCTCGGAGAGCCGGCCGAAAAAGCAGGCCGGCCACCGTCGATTATCTCGGGAGCATAACGAAAAGTTAGCTTCGAAGCCACTACGGCTAAAAAGAAGAAACACAGGCGATTTAATTTTGAGGAGAGCTGCCTCGGCAGTCCGAGGCATTTATCTTTGGCTCAAGGACCTTTAAAAGCAAAAAAAAAAAAAAAAAGATGAGCCGCGCCGAGGCAAAAATATCGATACGTGCTTCGCGTAATAAGCGACGATTAATATGTCGAAGGGAGGCCGCTCCGTATACGTGCATACGTATTAAAAGCGGCGTAATGGAGCCGCGCGAGAGAGAGAGGGGGGTTGGGGGAGGGAGAAAAGCAGCCGGGGAGGCGGTTCCAGGAGGGATTCCAGGTCATAACGGTGCGCCGAGAGGCTCCGCGAGGTGCGTGAGGTGCCCCCCGGGCCGAGAGGAATACTTCCGACTGCCTGGAATTCGTATTAATACTTTTTCCGCGTGAGGCCACAATTTTTCGTCGGTCATTAGAATTTCAAATCCAACGACCGAGAGAGAGAGAGAGAGAGAGAGAGAGAGGTATTACGGGAGATTTTCTAGAGATCGTTGTTCCCAATCGAGCGGTCGACCTCCAACCAAGGTAGCATATTTCCTCTACGGCGTGCCTCGGTATCGCGTTTCCTCTTTTTCTTCTCGCTATCGAGCTACTGCGAGTCTATGGCTTATAATGACCATTTAAACAGGTATCTAGACTGCTGCTACCGAGATCGTTACACGCACATTAGGCTTGGAGAATGTGCGTTTATGGAAAGAATTTAGCTTAAGTATTTTTCATTTCTGAATGAAATCTCTTTTACGTTTGCACATCCCGAGGTACTAATTGTTTTTGCCAAGAGACAATTCAATTATCATGATATAGCTTTTGAAATAATTTTCAAAAGGAAATTCTTGCTTGAAAAGAATTGTTTTTTTGCCTGTGACTTAACGCGCGTCGCTTCTCCTCGAGGGTCCGAAGCACGTCGTAAATTATAAATTCCCATTTCGAAAAAACGGCATAACTTCGTTAGCGGCCGGCTTCTCCATTGAATTTTCCCGGTAGCGACAAAAACTCTTATTATTATAATGGCGTACATGTGAAATAAATCAACAGATTGGTAAGAAGGGAGTTAACCGTTGCCGCGCCGCTTTACAGGCTTTAAGCGTTGAATGCTAATCGCGGCTCGCTCAAATAAGCTTTTATGCAAAAAAGCGCGACGCGAGGCTCCCTCGGCGTCGGCCAATGAAAATGTTGATTTAGGACGGGGGCGAGTAGGGGGGGGGGGAAGGGATGTAACGGCATTTTCCTCGGCGCTAATCTCGGCGACGACTTTTTGCCCCGCGCATTCCAGGCGGCTCTCCTGCCACCAATGACACCCGGAGGCGATCGAATATCCCGGAGCCTCGTTAGCCGAGCCGGGGAATTCTTCGATTTCGCGAGGCGCCTCGAAAGTGGCGCGTCTATTTTTAATCGCAAGAGATATCCCGATCGATCCTGGACTCGCTCCGCTGAGAGACTTCCTCCGGCGAGAGTAATTCTAGACGCTTTCTTACATGACTCTGCCATACGAGCGACGAGTGACAAAAGAAATCAATAAGGAAAAGCGTTCCACGCGTTGCCCCCAATGGCAGACAGATGAGTCGTTTCGCTGCTCTAGCAGAGGAAGCTTTGTCATGTTTTCAATTATTAGCTTTATTGTAGAAATTTATTATGTTTGCGTGAAAATAGATTAAAGTTACTTTTACATTCGGGACGGATAAACTCAATTTCTAACTGTAATTTTTCTAATGCGATAGAAAATAATTGCCGGCTTATCAAACTATCGCTGACCATCGAAAAATCCGCCGATCCAGCCAACCTCCAATTTATCAGCAACTCTTCAACGCAACAAAATCAAATTCCCCGAGATCGACCATCAGGCAGGTGGGATGAAAAAGCTGCGACTCGCCTAATCGCTCGAGTACTATTATTTAAGCGCGTCTTCTGCCTGACTTTCAAGCAAATCCATTACCCACGCGGCCGACGTGCAGCGAGACGCGCGTTGCGCAAAGGAAAATGACTGCCACGTAAGCCCGAATGAAAATCGATCAAATTTATCTCCATCGGAGAATCACCACAACAACGAGCGCCGGTCGAGAGGAGAGTTTTCTCCCGCCGAGGAGATACTCGGACTTTCATCGGCTCGAAAATCTTCTCCTCGCTTCGGGGGGGCCTTTGACCCGAATTTCGAAAAAGACCCGTGCCACGTTAAACGATCGAGGGAGCGGGTGCGCACGCCCGGCCACGACCGTTACTTACACGCGAATCCCGAGCCTCGGCACGAGAGCGCGCCGAGGGAGATAAGAAAATGGGAGAAAAGTGGACGCGTGTCGTCATAGCCCCCGCCGTCTCCCGGCTGCGCGCTCTCTGCAATTTGCCGCGCGTATTCCCATTTCTCGTAGACTGCTCTCGCGCATAATAGCCGGGAGATGCTGCTTTGCGCAAGCAGCTGCGCTCGAGAGAAAGAGCGAGAGAAGCCAGTCGCGCATCGTGCGGGCCAGCATTTTTGGAGAACGCATCGGATGCCGACTCCTCGCGTCTCTATTACCTTTGCCCTTATCTCCTTTCGACTATCGGCGAAACGTTGACAGTCGCGCGGAGCGAGATTTCGGGTCTGTTGTCTCGGAGTGAGCTGCGGCGCAGCGTATGCTCGGTGATCGACTCGTGCGCGATTCGCTTTGGATTCGGTGCGAAGGCGATTATGAAAAAGCGCGCGTGTGTTTGCGCATTTGCGAAATTGAATGCGAGGCGCGCGCAACTCGTTGACACGGTTCCAGCTTCAAAATAAGAGGTCGATTGCGCAAAGCTTGCGCGGCTCGTGTTATACACGCGCTCGGCGAATAAAATTTCATAACGTTGACAGTTCGTCGGATTAATGCAAGAGTCGTCCGTCATAACACACATCGGCCCGCGCGGACGAATTGAAAATCAAACGGCCGGGCGGAGCTCCCATCGGCCGCTTCCACTGGCGATAGGAATCGAGAGGCGCGTCGTCGTCCGACGAGAGCCCAATCGACGCGTACACGCGAGTGGCCTTGTTGCCCCGATGACTCGTGAAAGAGCGAAGGCGAAGACTCTAATACGGCGTGCACGCGTGTACATTGGAGAAGCGCGTAAGTCGCCGGGAAAGTGTTGCAAAACGCGAATTATGAAAGAAGCCGCGCTCGGGTATAGGTAGGCCGCTGATTTCGAAAGTCATTGGCACCTCGGCGCGTAGGTGTCCGGCGAATACCGCGACGTCGCGGCGGAGCCTCCTCGGCTCTGAATTATTCAGCGGGGCACGCCGAGAGGACGGGGGGAGGAAGACAATCGGCCGGTGCCGAGCCCGTCCGGGTAATCTGGGCTTATGCCTCATTAACTTCTGCGCCTCGAAGGTTCTTCTCGTACGCTCCTCTCTCCGGCCGATGAATAATGCACGAAAAGCGCCGCGAACTATGCTCATTTTTCTTTTTTCTGTCGCCTTTTTTTTTCGCTCTCCTTTTGCTTTTGTCCGAGAAGCGGAGCAGCGCGCCTCGGCTTCTTTGCTCTCGACGCCGGCTGCGCGCGAGTTCGAGTGCAGGGCGTCGCGACGCCTAGTCTGGCTTATTTCCGAGTTAGTAATCATCGTAAACTGTTGGAAATCTCCCCCGGGGTGGAGAGTGAGTTATTCAAATTCGCGGTAACTCCGACTTTTTAAGTGTTTCCAAAGTAAAAAGCCACGCGGTTCGCTTCTTCGCGAGCGTCCTTTTCAATAAAGCCTTTAAAGTTTCTTAGTTAATGCGGCTTTAGAATTAAATGAAAAATCAATATTTAATGCTACCTCGGCCCCGAGGGAGTTATATTCTTAAGGAGTAAAAATGCCCGGGAAAAAAGAAGAAAACAATAATCCCAATTGAACGAACGAGCTTGGAAAAATATAATTCTGCGTTACAGCGCCGTAAATATCATAATAAACGTAAAGTCCGCGCCTCCGCGAGAGCCCCGCGCTCGCTAAAATTTACGCGGCACTTAAGAATCCAGCGGGCTTTATAGAGGAGCGCCAGCGGACAGCGGCGAGTTTTCAATCACTCTTAGCGGTACTCGCGCAATCGTACGCACGGCGGGGGCTGTCCGTACACCTCCGCGGTGACGAAGACGACGGCATTCCGACGGGATGCCAGTCGGCATCCTCGATTGAAATTTTCGTAATCGACGCGTGCGCGGCAAGTGTATATACTCACCCTGTGCGGATAGGCCAGGTGCCACGAGACGTTGAAGCTACTTCCAGACAGCAACGAGGTCTTGATGTCACCTGGAAGGAAAAAAACAAGATCCTCGGTTAATATCGAGGGACGGATTAGCGGGACGCGCGGCGAGCGTGAGAAGTTCCGCTTTTCGCATCTCTTTCTCATTCGCCTCCGAACGATCCCAGGCATGCACATTAGTTGCAGTCGTCTCGAGTCTCCGACGCTCGATTACGGATTTCAACTCGCCGCGAGATTTCAGTCTTCTTATCCCCGGGGAATGTTAAGCTGCGCTCGAGGAATTCGAAAATAGATTTAGCTCTCTTACTCGGTTCTGTCAGTTTTATCGCGCTTAAATGCACAATGTAACAGCGCGGTTTTATAACGCTTTTATAAACGCTGATAAATATAAAGTTTTCAAACGCACGAATCACGTGAATTCGTTAAGAATGTATTGGCGAATGGTCGCGAGTTAACTGTAGAATAATAATTTTATCGAAAAAAAATTTTTATGAATTTTTCAAGCTCAACTTTACAACAAGTGCATTACTTTTTTCCCTATAGTAAAGCAATTTTCTCGTTCGAAAAGTTTTACTATCCGCATGTTTCAAAGTTAGCAATTGGTAATAAAATTTTTAGATTGTTTTATAAAATTTTATAATATAGTCGGAAGTTTTACGCCCGACGATAGAAATATACGCGCTAAAAATTGCCCGTAGAGGACGAAAAATAAAGATTTAACGAAATTCGCCGAGGCTTCGAAAAGAATTCCAAAAGGCACCCGCCGTCTCCCAAATAAATTCCCACTTTTATCGAGCCAAAGCCATTAAAGCCCCGCCGAATCGCCGATATACATTCAGCGCTCGTTTCCCCTCGTTTTGCGCTAAGAAGTCCTACTCTCCGCTCGGGGAATTTCCCGTTTCGTCCCGAGGAGCATCAAGGTCGCGCAGGAGCCGCGCTCTCCCGGCGCGCCGCGACCTTCGGACGAAATCGAGCGACGAGGCGACGCGCGATAAAGAGGCCCCGCGCGCGGCCATTGTGCGTCGAGGAATGAATTCTCCTCGCGGCTCTTGCGCCGCGCGCGCACTTTTACCCGCGGCGCACTTGCAAAATTACGTGGCGCATTGCGATCGGCCCGCAATAAATCCCAGAGTAAACAAGTTTATGTCTGCTTCGGGTGCGTTATTCGCGTAATTCTCTGCTCGTCTTTTATCGCGCTTTTCGTAATTCTTGCGGCGCGGCCTCGCGAAACAATCCCACGGGAGAGAGAGAGAGGGAGAAGGAGGAGGCCGGGCATTTACCGGGCCGTTTACTGCCAATTATGAAATTTCGTCTATTAAGAGGGGTAACGGTCGTTGGGGATCGTCGAATTACCGCTCCGGAATGCGAACTGGGTCGGAAAGTAATGATCTGGGATAAAAATATGCTCCGCGAGAGTTTCGAAGAAAACCTTCTTCTCTATAACGCGCAGTATGCGAGTGTCGCTATAATTAAGTATCTTCTTTTGTGTCCGCAAAGCCGCATTCGATTCGTGCCAAGGCTTTATTTAACCCGCACGCACTTGGCTGAAAAAAAAAGGATTTCCTTTTTTGTTGCAATTCCTTTATCGGCTCATTCTAGAAGCATTCGTTGCGAAAGCCAAACGAGACAAAAAGAAAAAAACGAAAATCGATAAATAATTTATTATACGCCATTTTTTTTTTTAGACGCGAAACGCCTTCGCTCGGAGTCGAGTGCTATTTTAGCTTTCTTGGGCCCTTCCGGCGTCGATGAGAACACGTGATACGAATATGGCGAGGCGAAGACGTTCCGCTTGCCGTGAGCGAGCGTACATGACTCACCGCTGATGTATCATCGGAACGGCCGAGGAAAGAAGCGAGGAGACTCGATAAACAAAAAGAGGAAAAGCTTAATAATCGCGTCGACGCGCCGCTCGCTCGAATCGAACGTTTTTTTTTTTGTTCTCCGGCGCGAAACACCGGCCCGGGGAATGCCCTTCTTCCTTTTCTCTCTCGTCTTGCGAAAGCCGCCGCTCCGAATAGCAGTCATTCCTGAATATAATGAGATATAATTTGAAATGTCTCGCGTGCCTATCGCGCAGTCTCGATAGACTCGTTCCGCGGGAGAGCTTACTCCTGCGTGACGTTTACGCGCCGAGGGGCAGCCAAGACACCGCGCTTCGTATCGGAAATTCCGTTTTTCATCGCGGCTCGTCACATTAAAATCACTATTAGGCAAAAGGTGCGCGGCGCGAAGGAGGACGCCGTCCGCGCGGGCGGTCGTCGCCGCTCGGCGCCGCGGGCGCACGCCCACGCGCGGAGCTTTATCTTTTCATCTCTCTCGCCTCCCTCGGCGGCCGGAGCCCGCAAAATTTCCTCGGCCTTCCTTTTCCTATACGCGGCGCTCGAAGGATGCACGGCTCCTTTTTCGCGCCGCGCCGGAGCCGCGGAGGATTTATCGCCGCAGTTTCCTACGCCGCGGAATGGCTCGCTTACGCTCCGTAATGAGATGAGATACGGAGGCGCGCGCAAAAATATCCTATTTGAACAAAGTGCCGGGGGAGCGCTACTCGGCCCCGGGAAGCACCGAGTCGGTTTGATTGAATAACGCGAGAAAGTATATTTATTTGCAGAATGAGTCCGGTCTCGGTGCGTACGCGGATAAGCGTATTATTTAACCAACTTTTCTCAAGGAACTGGAGATCGGAGCTCTCCGCGCGGAGACGAGTGATTTACGTAGATTGCGCAGGCTTTGTGGAGTCAAGAAAAATAATTAATCGGCATTAAATATTATCGCGAGTTACGTAAACACGCCTGTATATAATTTCATCGAAATCCGGCACGTGAATGATAAACGCAGCCGAAGAAGCGTAAAGCACTCGGGGATTCTTCGGGGGAAGGGGAAAAAGCAGTCCGGCGCCGGGACAATCATTCTCCGCGAAGGTGCAAATAGCAATTTGCAGCGCGCGCAGGAAAAAAGAAGGCTGTGCGTACGCGCGCGCGCGCGTGTGTGTGTGTGCGCGCCGCGTAACGCAATCCGGAAGTTTGCCTGGCGAACCGCGCAGCCATTCAACGATCCTCGCGCGGCTTCTCCGTTCCGTTCGGCGCCTTCTTTCCACTTTCTGCCTCCGAGCACGATCCCGCCGGCCGATAGCGGCCTAAGTGCGCGTACGTGTAAGGAGAGGATTTTAGAGCGCGATTATACGTTCACCCTCGAGTGCCTTCCCGCGATAGCCCGAATGTAACCGCGCGTACGAGGCGGCCCCGAGAGTTCAAAAACTGGAGCGCGAAAGGAGCTTTTTCTGCCGCGCGGGAAAGTTGCGCGCGCGCTCTTCCTTTTCCCCCTCGGTTTATCCACTGGCTTTTCCACTTTCTCGGACGGACACGCGGCGAAGTGTGCGCTTCGCAATATAAACTTTTAGCTGAATTTATAAGCGCGGCGGGGAATTAGGTATGCACCGACGCCGTCGCTCTGCTTTATTGCCTTATTTCTA
>JAWWEM010000027.1:3764971-3787014 GCA_035582935.1 Ormyrus thymus
TAAATACATTTTAAATATATAATTTTAAATTTTAGTGCTCATAAAGCAACGGAGGCAAATCTCGAATTTGACGACTACGGACAAAGATCTTACAACCGCACTAAGCAATGTCTTGTGCAATGCAGGATCTTGGTACAAAAAACAATTCAACGTTAATGAGATTGAATTTGTTGACGTATTAGAAGGAGAGTTAGTTGAAGACCAAGTAACGGATTCCACTAAATCATCTGGCATTCAAATTGTTGGAGTTCAAAGAATATCGCCTCCTTTAAAACTAAGGAAATTAGATTTTAATAATCCTTCAACTAGTACGCAGAATTTGGAAGAGAACGAACCAGATTTGAACACTGACGAATACCTTGAACAATTTTGTTAAATATTGATGTAATCATGTCTTACATATATTTTATAAAATGTAATATTATTTAGTATTATTCTAATAAATATTTTTATGAATAAAATTTTATTCAATTTATTTAATGCAGCATAACCTTTAAAATAGCGATATAGTAATTTAAATACATTTAGTATATACTGAGTAAAAAATATTTTAGAAAATAGGTATTAAATAGATTAGTTTAAAGTATTTTATAGATATTTCTATTGTAGTTTCTAATTTTAATCAATATCAATACCTTTTTTATACCTACAAAATTCCTTATTCAGTTAAACTAGTTTAAAAGTCCGGGAACCATGAAAAAAAGCGTTACATCTAAGTTAGTTAACTAGGTATTAAAAATAGCTATTTTATAGGTATTCGCTCTTCAAAATGCCTTATAACTAGGTATTTAATGTTTTTCATCTCTACCAGGGTATGTGCTTCGTAATTGCACTTCCTGATTTTATTTCGCACGTCGTTGTTGCGTGCGCGCCGGTCGGTCGGTGGAAAGAAAAACGTTTTAATTCGGCGAGCTTAATGAGATTAATAATAAGAAAAAAACATACGTAACGCGAAAGTTAAACAGTAATATAACGCCGGGGTGCAGTAATAGAGCGTAACAATTGCACGCGTTAAATGCTTTCGGTTGCGCGCGCTCCAGACTTTGCGCAACGTGCATCATCTTAATCCTCCCGTTACGCGCACCGTTCGGTAATGCCCGTTTACAGAGATAATACCCTTCTCGAACCGTTTTTAACAATTTGCAAAACCGGTGTCCCGCCTCCGAGGCCGGCGAGAAGCGGAGGGCGAGCGGTGCGCTAGACGCGCTCGGCGATGGAAGCGATAAAAAATTCACGGCTCGATAAAGCCCGACGATGAGGAAGCGCCCGGACGCGCTCGTCCGCCGAATGCGCGCGACTCGCCTGAAAGAATTTCGCGAGCTCGTTAAAAAAAAAAAGAAAGGAAAGAGGGAGCAGAAGGCGATCGATGCAGCTCGATTAATTAGAGAGGCGGCCGCCGTTGCGCAATCGGAATTAGCTCCGATTTGCACACAAGGAGCCCATTACGCTCGTCCAGGCGTCTCATTAGCGCGATCGCTCGAGTCCGCGACCTTCCTCCGCGTCACTCTCGTCCTCGCGCGCCTTTCTCTCTCTCTCACCCATTGTGCCCTCGACGTGTCTCTTTACGTGCGGCGAGTGCGTTAAACTCCGGCGCGGGCAAAGCCTCGGGATTTTTCGCCGAGACGCGAGCCGAGTTTTACGAGCTCGTTAAACTTTGTCACCTTTTTAAGGTCCCCCCCTCCCAGCCTCCGCGAGAGCTTTTATTTAAGGTGGAAATATCGGCGTCGGTTATGACGGGCCATTGGGCGAGAAAGAGCGGAAAAAACGGCCGGGCTATTTGCACTAAATATAAATATTCCTGGGCTCTGCATATTCTTTTTTTTATCCACCCGCGGGTTACGCAAACTGAAAAGAACGATCCGATAAATCCTGGTTGCGCTATTTTTCCGCGCCGCCGGGCGTAAAAAAGCCATCGCCTCCTCGGTGCGCCATCAACTATTTACCTCCGAATTTGGCCAATAATTCCCGAATTACCGAAGCCGCCAGCTCTCGCGGCGCACCGAAACGCGCGGCGCACCTGCGACGGCTCTCGTCGGCGAAATGCATAATTCCGGGCCGCGCTGATGGAAAGCGAACGGCGGACGGCGGCGCGTCATCCCGGGAGATATCGGCTCGGCGATGCGCGCGCGAACCACGGACGGCTTGTTTCGCAAGGCACAACAAGCGTGGCTGCGCGTGCATCGAGCTAATCGGACGGGCGGCCGCTCGGAATTGCGAAAAAAGCGCTCGGTCGATTATTAAATGATCGCGCGGTCGCTCGTGTCGGGCGTCAACTTCCGCCCGGCGATCGATTATTCAATAACGCCCCGATGGGAATGCGCGGGCAGGTTCGTTGTTTGTTTTCCGTTGCGTGATGTAAGCTGCGCGCGGGCAATTAACGAGCATCTTCTCCCCGTCACGGCGCGTCTCTATTAATTTTAATCGTAACGATCTTTTGTTTTCGACGCGGCGATCGTTCTGAGCGGTGTGAGAAAATTAATCCGAGGAGAGTCGGACTGCGTTGTTCATGCCGCATGGGATAGTTTTCTGACGGGTGTACGGAGAGAGCTCCCATTGGATGGGTAAAAAACGTTACGTATTGTTTTCGAGGGTATCTGCTATGAAATCTTGAATGATTGATGATGGATAACAATAAATTTTACGTTGCTATACTTCCACGGTGCAATCTTTTAATTCTATTCCGCCGGGTGGATTTTTTTTATTATATAAGCCCTCGCGGCGTTCATGTGAAAATTTCCTCCGCGCGACGTATTTTCATTGAAATAGAAAAAAAAAACAAAAATTACGTAAGGCTATAAATATCGAACGATATCTCCTTACCCTCGTTTTCATGCTAAAAACACGATTTCGCTAAATATTTATGTCGCTCGCTTCTCCGAGCGGAAAAACAGACTTCTTTTTTCCCCTCCAAATCCACAAAGCAGCGACGGCCAACGATTTCTTTTAATTGGCGAGCTCCAGCAGAAGCGGCAGCCCGAACAATGCTTAAACAACGGAAGCCCGACTCCGTCGCGCGTTAACCCGCGGATGAACCCTGCTCTCGAGCAGCGTCGGGCGAAGCGTGTAAATCAAATGTTTTTATCGAGCGGCGAATCCCGAGGCTCGCTGCAAACTGACATCCCCGTAACCGGGGAAATTACAGAAATTATCCAGCGAACGAGCGTTCGCGCCCGCGCGTGTGTATGTGCGTGGCGAACGAAGATCGCGCGTCGATGAGCCGCGAGATGCGCCGTACCTTAATTGTGAGAGAATGCTCATATAATATATCCAGCCCGAAGGAAGCATAAGCGCTAAAGTTTCCTCGTCCCGACGGTGAAAGTCTCTCTGAATCGCGGCGCGCTCAGCCTCCCCACCGGCCTCCTCTCTCTCTCTCTGTAATGCCGTTTTCCCATAAGCGCGCGGAGCAGAGAGACGATTATGTGCGCAGCGGCGGCGGCGGCGCGGACTCTGTGGGCATGTGGGTATATACGAGCGAGCGCGCGATTTACGCGCCGGCGCAGGTGCGTGACTTTCGAACCGAGAGAGGCTGCCGAGAGGCTCCGCAGAGCCGGGAGGACGCGACGATTGTAAGATCCCTCGCGCGAGAAAAAAAATATGCCGCGCTTTTACGTAAGTCTAATTACGAGGCGTCATTTTCAGGCCGCTCGATGCGGAGCGGAGATGCCTTCGGGTAATAAAGTCGCCCCGTTATTACGTGTAATTGGGAATAAATTCTCATTAATTTAGCTCTGTTGTATACCAGTTCTGTTCTTTTTTTTGCAGAGCCGTACGTGCGGCAGTCGATAGATTCCCCGTCCGAGTGCGCGGAACGAAAGTGTAAATACACAGTGGAAAGTTGGGATCAGCTGTCGACAATGACGCTTCGAAATTTATAGCATTGAACCGGCGAAGTATTGTCGGGATGATGGGAAATCTATCGACGTTAATCAAGATTTTAACGGCTCGCGGAAGGGAGGGGCAGCGAAAAATGTGCGGCGCGCGAATTTTACGGCGCAGTAAGAAAACTTTCTAACCGTATTTTCTATGTAAATATGACGAGCATTTCACGAAAATCACGGTATAAGCGCGGGGGAAACACAATGGAAAGGTTTTTGCGCGAATGCCGTACTTTATGATAAATTGAAGCCTCGGTGCTTTCTACTCTTTCTTTTTCAGAAGATAGTTTTCATCTAAATGCCAGATTATGGTCGAGGAGTGAAAAGGAAATTGTCGCTGATGCCCGGCGTATCGTGATTTTTAATGCTTCCATTATGTTCATCGAGACAAGGCCGCAAAAAAAGAATTATTGGCTCAAGAATTAAAGCAGGCCAATCGATAAAGAGGCACTTATTATTACACTATTATCGGTGATTTAGCGCTGATTTTTACAGCGCGCATAAAAATGACGAACTACGCAATTCAATTAGCGGGAGTGCGGTATAAAAGGTTCGGCGATTGAATTATTTCCATTATCGAATCAAATTGCAGGAATGCCCGCGCGCGCGCGCAAGAGAGCGAATTCAAGCGTTCGCGTTTTTCAAGCGAGGAAAACCGGTACGAGCAGGCGGCGAGACTGAAAAGGCCCGGTGAAAAAAAAAGCGCGAAACGGGCGGGGTGCAACCTCTTGGCGATTACGAAATGCTCTCTCGCAAGGATTTTTATTGTGTCGAATCAGCGACGCAGGAAATGAGCGCAGCTGCCTCGGTAAACACGGCGCGCTTATGGAAATCGCGCCGGGATGTGTTTATATATATACGCACGTGCATCGATAAATAATTCAACGGCTTAGGAAGGCATAACGGCAAAAAGCGCGCGAGGCTCTCACGTAATTATTTTCCAAAGGATAATCGCAAGTGCAACGCACTTTCTCTCTCTCTCTCCCTCTCGCACTTCGTTAAATTTCCTGCATCGAGGACGGCGGATTTTTCCACCGTCGCTTCGAGCTTGTCTATGCGCGAACGCGCTCTCGATTCTCCGGGGCTATAAACTGTCAAAACGTGACATAAGCCGCCCCGAGTAAACACCTTAGAACTCGGCTGCCGCGAGTCGAGTCCACAGGCGATGTAATTGTACTTTTGCGCAAAAAGCGGCTCGAGAAATCGCGCCGAAAAAACCGCGAGACTTTCCCCGAAGCGAGGGATCGTTATATTTCTGGGATTCCATTGTCCGCGCGAGCGGTCCGGAAATTCGCGGCACCTTCCGTTGACGAAGCGCGACGGGGGTGGAATAAAAACGCTCGCTCGAGTCGCGGCGGCAGCTTTCTTCCTTTCTTTCGACTCGGTCTCCTCTCGCTTCCCCGGGAGCGGCGGCAAGAAGCGCGCGCCTCCGAACGAGCGTCCTGTTGATTTAGAGGACGCGAGGCCGCGCGAAAAAGTTGGCCGTCTCGCGCGCCAGTCGAACGAATAAGGCATTGCGCTGGCAACTTTCACAGAAACGGTTTATATTAGATTCAGAGAATTTTTTTCTCCCCGGCGTAAGAGAGGCGGTGCCGAGCGCGAGGAGGGAGAGAGTGAAAAAACGGCTAAACATAGCCGGGCAATTTTCGAGCAAGACAAGCCAATTACATAAAAGACGCTGGGGCAGCAGAAAAAGGCGCGCGTGCGCAATATAATTGCCCGCGTAATCGGCAACGAATCTCGTTACAATGCGTTTCTCGATCTGTCTCGGCGGAGGCAGTCGCCGGATCGTTAGCGCGAGAGGCGCGATGATGCGGCGGGAAAAAGCAGTCGGCGATATGTAGGTAACGGTAACGACGCACTTCTCGCGGAGCGAGAGCCTCCGATCCCCTCGCCGCGGGAAGTTTCTTTTCAAGGTCAGCCGGCGCGAGTTAACCGATCATGAATATTTAGGCTCCTCGGGCAGCGCGACATCTGTCATTACATCGCTCTGACCTCCTTGGGGGCAAAAACTCGCCGGGCCGCTTCTTTTTCTTCTTCTTCTTCGTTTTACGCGCCGAGGAGTGGAAAAAAAAGATCCTCCTTCCCGCGAACTGCGAATGCGCAAGCAGCTGCCTTGGCGCGTGATTCAGAAATCCGTGGCCGAGTCTCTTTCCGTCTTCCGCGATTCGTAGCGCCGACGATGCTTCGAAGGCCGGCTGGAGATCTCCGCGAGCGACGTATCGATCGCACAGCGAAACGATTCCCCCGGCGACATTACTAGCCGCGAACGAGCTTTGTTATTCCCGAGGCAAGGAACTGTTTATAGCTCAGTATGCTGCCTTAGCAGGCCGTGCAAGCGCTGTCGCAATCGATCGTTTCGCGCTACATTGCGCGCTTCCGGCGTTCGTTGACTCCGAGCCAGTACCGAGTGCCTGGCATGCAGAAGCTCGTCGCGCTTACCTCTGGGCATGCCGCAGGGCCCGGGGGTCCGGGCGTTGTCGAGGAAGTCGAGGTCGAACTGGCGAGCGCGCGGGAAGGTGAGCGCCACGTGGGCCTCGACCGCGTGCCTCGCCACCAGGACGACGAACAGCAAGAGAAGCGGCTGCATCCTGCGGCCTCGGGAGCTCCTCGCTATCAGCAGCAGCAGCAGCAGCCCCTCCTGGGGGGCGCCCGCCTCATGGGGCCTGACAACCGATCGGCCCGCAACCTGCGAAACAAGCGGAGCTTCGTTAGATCACCGGTGGCTTTTGTAACGGCCGACTGGGCCGCGCCGTTTCGCAATGGGTTTTACACTCGCCGCTGGAGAGAGATCGTCGAGTTTATTTCGATGATATTCGTATAGACTCGTTACGCGCGGCGTTTACTGCCGACTGGCCGGCTCATTTTTACTGGGATCGGCTGGCGCACTTTGTTTTTTGTATAATTGAGGCGCGCCGCGGCCCACACCTATTAGAGAACAATATTTGCTTATAATTGTTTTCACTTTTACGACTGCGCCGGCAGATTTAAAAATGGTCTTTGGGTAAAAGTACTATTGTGACATAACGATATTGTGCATTTTAGCATTGTGACGTCACACCGCGGGGCAATAATTCTTCAGGTGCTCATACCGTCGACGATTGTCAGGATAATTGGATGAAAAAAACTGGCGCGTTTATCATTTAGGTAACCGGCCGAGCGCTCGAACGAATTCTACGTGCGTTATTTAATAAATAAAAACTGGATTCTATAAGCGCCGTCTCGAAATTTCGTATGTAAATGTATATTTTGAAACAATAGCGAAGCTTTCCTCGTTGCGCCGCCGGTGAGAATGAAATTTCTAGTCGTCAGAGAGATTTCTCTTCCTCGTGAAAAGTAAGTCTTTACTGGCCGCAGGAAAATAGTAAATGTCACCGTCCGTTACGGCCTAACGAAACAGATTCATGATAACTTGTCATCTTGTCTAATCGAACGGATTACCAGGAGGCGCTTTCCTTATTACGTATCGAAACGAAAACGTTTAAGCGAATCTATTGATGGATAAAAAGGCCGCTCTCGAGCCACTGTTTTAAAGGAAGCGAAAAAGTTTTACGCTCATTTCTTAATGAACGTACTTTAAATGCAGAGTACCGCAAAGCTTACGGAGGAGAAGGAAAAAATCTCTTCTGCACCTGACGTGACGTAAACGTTAAAGCATTCCGCTTTTATTCAAAAGCTAAAATAAGACTGGGATATTAATTCGTTTAAGTACGGTAATTGTAAAGATCCATATTCATGTCAATCACTGTAAAGAGCCAGCAATAAGGCATTCGGTAAATTACTCGTTTCGCGGGACGCGAATTGACCACTTTACCTACATTTCCAATGCAAGTCGCTTTTTCGTCGATTTTCGCTCTTTTGCCGAGTATCTGCGCACCGGACTGCTTTCCAGTTTTATAATCCCCGCTCGTTACCGCGGCGTCTCCCCCATTACCTTAATTAAACAAACCCCATTACGAAATTACGAATCGGACGCGCTTATTAAGACGCGCGCGTTTTCATAAACTATTTCCTCGTGTAATTAACCGCGCGAGCAGAGCACACGATCCGCGAGACAAACGAAAAGCTCCTTCCGGGATGAAAAGTCGCCGCGCAAGCACAAACGGGACGTAATGAAACAGGAAGCTAGCGGTGTCGGAAATTTCTTCCTTCATCGGATCGCGGCGCGCGGGGAGGAGGGCCGCCGCCTCGTCGAGCGTGAGCTTTCTTTTTCGCGACGCACGAGCGCTAATTATCATACCGATGCCCAGGCGAGAGATGAGACCCGGCTTTCCAATCTATATCGGTATGCTAATCCGCGACGCCGCTCGGCCCGACGTACGCGGAATTTTAATTTCGCCGATAATTAAATTTGATAAGCCCGGGTTCTCGGTTTTCTTTTTTTCTTCTCTCGCTCTCTTACGCTCTCGACGCGGATTCGAGGAAGCAGATTTTAATTAAAAACCTGCCGATTGCCCGGCCGATCGATCGGGAGGCTCCTCGCGCTCCTCTCGATCCGCGCGCGGACATTGTTATTAACATACTTCGGCCGCGACGTTAGAAAAAAAAAGCGAGGAACAGTTAGCATTCCCAGCTAATGGAGGGCCCGCGTGCAAGCGGCGCGCTCTGAAATTATATGCGCGCGTCCGTCCGCGCCCCGACTGTTTCCACTATTAAATTAAGATTCGCCCAGTATGCTAATCCGTAACCGTACAATGGGCTCGCTTCCTAGAAAGCGGATTTTAAGCGATGCATTAGCCGCCGCGGCGCGAAATCCTCGCCGTAAAAGTCCGGCAAGAATCGGCGAGGAACAGTTAGCATCTCGCGATCGCGTTCCCAAAAGGCGCGCGCCCAAAGCATATACCGCGTCTCGAAGGCTGCTCGCGCGAGGAATGCGCGAGACTTTCCTACGGGCATCGGCTTCGGCGCAGCTCTCGCGATCTCGCGTGGTCCAGGCGCGCGCGCATTATAGGCTCGGCCGGCGCGCGGATGCCAAGGATGCCGAGGGGGAGAGAGAGAGAGAGACCCCCAAGGCCGCGCCGACTCCCGAGCCTCGCTCCTTTTCGCCTCGTTATTTATGAATAAGAGCGGCCCGCGCAGATTCGGCATGCTTTATTCATGCGCACCTCCCGCGAGGGAGCTGGCGGTACGTCAACAACGCACGACCGGCCGGAATTCTTTTTTTGCGCAACGGCCGCGCTAATCGCTCCTCGCCGCGCGCTCGATCGGTCGCACTTTAATTAGCACTTTCGAAAGGGGCCTCTCCGCGCGCCCCGACGACCGGAGAGAAGCGCCGCGACGAGAGCGACGAGGCGCTAATTGCCGATGCACGTGGGAACATCTCGCGCGCGAGGATAGCTCTCCGGCGCGACGCTCCTTTTCATTTTCGCAAACGGCTCTCTCTCTCTCTCTATCTATCTCTCTCGCCGTCGAGGAGAGGAGAGCAGCCGAACAATCCCGGCGTCGGCGTTGCGCAACGACGACACACTCGTCCATTCACAGGTGCCTGCTGCCGCCGCAGCCGTTTACCTCGCGGATCGAAGTCGCTCGAGCTGCCACGGGCTGAACTGCACACTGGAACCGCACGCACTTTCGACCGTTCGACTCGCACTGTGGGTATGTGTATACAGCTCTGCTCCGCTTCAGGGGGCGGCCATTTTGATAGCAGCTGGCGCGCCTTGGGTCCGTGCGGGCTGTCTCGAGCTCTCTGTGCCTTCGGAGCGAGTTGCTGCGCGCGTCGCGGGGATCGGCCGAGGACTGACTCGGCTTCGAGACTCCGGGGCCGTTCTCTCTCTCTCTCTCTTTCTCGAGACCGAGATCGGCCGGGCTCGACGGCGCTCGGCCCTCCTCGCCTCCGCGAGCGATCGCGAGGCTGAGCCGCCGCTGCAGCGAAAATCGTCCCCTCCCCCCGCACCCGGAGAAGGCACCGCGCATCTTTCGCGGATTCCAAGGCTCCGCGAGGATCCATGGACCGGACTCGTGCGGTCGCCGTTTTTGCCCCCCTCGAGCGGGCGATCTCCTTTTCGGAGCGTGCGAGAGGAAGGAAATTCGGAGCATGGGAGCGCTTTGCCGAGCGCGGGCCGGTCGCCGCGGGCCGCCGCTTTTTACGGACGAGATCTCGACGGACGCCGCGAGCGCAATTCTGATTCATCGATTCGCTTTTCTTCGGGACAATTATGCCGGTCGTCACGGCCTCGTTGAGCAAGTGGATAATTTTTGTATCTGTGCTGACGTTTTCGCCGATCGAATAGAGGATATTTATGCAATATCCTGGCGGAGGCTATGACATCATTGCACTCTGCACACTCATTCAGCGCCGCGAAATATCGTTCTTTAACGAGCGTCGTGCGCGCGATTTTAAGTAAATCAAACGTTTTATTCGTTAAAATTGCAGGCGATAAATGCAGAATCAGTTTTCAAGATTAAGAGAATTTTAATCAGCCGCCACGAGTCGAAGGATTTGCATTAGTTCCCTGCAAGACCAGTTCGCTGAATTTATTATGAATATCAAAATTCGTTATCGTATTTACCGATTTGTAGTTCACGGGCAGTCCTGCAGTTAAACTTTCATCTGGCAACGACGACGCTTAAAAACCAGAAAATTTTTCACGGCTTCAGGAAAGCAGTTTAATTCGAAAAGACTTTTTCCATTTTCACGAGCCGAATGATACTTGTCACAAGTAAGATTAACCTTGGCGCGCCGGCAATGGTGCACCTTGCCCGAACAACAAGCTCTTGTTGTTCTTCTCTTTTTTCAAGAGGGAAGAAAAAAAAAATATTTGACGATTACAAACCGTTCGTCCGGTAAAAAGTAGCGGTGATCGGCTCTGGATTAAAATAAAACGAGCGTATATCTTTATCTTCATCGAAGAGCCCAGAGCGGCTCTACTAGTTTCAAACGAGTTTTTTCCCGTCATTAAGAAATCGTAGAAAAAAAATTCCTGTAATTCGACACGCCAGAGGAATGCATAAATAAAAGATGTGCGCGACGGCGGAGTCGCGAGTGAACTTTCGTCGAAAAAATTCAGAGGCTTTCCGTGCCTCCCGAGAGTCATCGTGATTTCATCCGCGAGAGACAGCAGGGATACTTTTCGTTGCCCCGCGCCGAGTACATACGGAGGAAAAATTCGCGCACACCTGTAATTGGAAATAATTCCAGCGTACCCCGGCGGGTGCAATGAAATTATTCAGCCGATACGGATCTACAAACACGGCGCGCGGGGGGGGCATATCTCCGCTCGGCTCGATCGCCGCCACTTTCGTAGAAATTCGATAGATCAGCGAGTCTGCCGGCGTGCAGTCCAGCGCCGCGGTGCCGCGCTCGCGCTCCACTTCTAGCGGTCGGATTTCTAAAAGGAAAAAGAAGGAAAAAAAGGCAGCATTTTGTCGGCGCCAGGCCGATTATTCATGAGGAACGCTCGCGGACATTGATACCTCGGACCTATCCGCTCGGCTCGTACAGAGGCGAGCGTACGGAGGCGGCGTTGCGAAAGGCGCGCGCGCGCGCATTGTCTTGAATGGCGCACGGGAGGCTCGGAGCCACGTACGGGCAGGCACGTGCTGCATACGTTACGGGCGACGTCGGGAATGTAGAATGACACGCGCAGGCGGGATGACTTTTTACGGGCAGGAAGAGCGTCGTATATGCGCGGCACGGCGGCGGGTGAGTTCGATGCCGGGAGCGCGACGCGGCCGGAGGCTGTCTAACTCGGCTGCATTTTAATTAAGATCGCGGCTAACGGAAGCCGTCGCGCGGCCTAAGGTCGATCGCGGATCGAGGATCAATGTCGTTTGCGGCTTGAAGCGCGGAATGCCCGGCGAGAAGGAAAAAGGCAGCCGCAGAGAGAGAGAGAGAGAGAGAGCTTGCGCAATGTACCGCTGGATGAATATCGCATACTCGATGTGTGGAAAGAGAGGAGCCCTGCTGAGAGGAGGCCCGGCTAACGGCGGCCTGCACCTGCGGTAGGTATACACGCGGAGAGTCGCAGCGACGGGGAATTACTTTCTTTCTTTATATGCCAGTGGCTGTGCGCGAGCGGCGGACGGGAGAGGGCAGATCGGCTCAACAGGTCGCAGCAGCAGCAGCAGCAGCCATCTCGAGATCCAGTCCCGCTCCCTGCTGCCGCTTGATACGTTATCCGAAAATTTCACGGCTTCTTTTCATTCCTTTCGCTCGAGGATTCTCGGGAGAGGAGGCTTCATTCAGCGCCGCCGCCGCGAGTACCGTTCGGTCCCGAGCGCCCGCACGCCTCTTTACGTAACCGCGGAAAGCTTTTCCGATAATTTCCCAGTCGAAATGCCGCTTTTTTTCTACCCACACCCGCCGCCCGGAAGAAAAAACGTTGCTAATTACATTAGGAGGCTGCTTTCTCGAGTCGCCATTCTGCTCATCATCCGTCCGCGCCGGAATTGAATTCCCGCCGAAACCGCAAGAATTATTCAGTCGAGACAATTTGACATGGCGAAAATAATTCGCCGGATTTATTTCGCTTCTTTGATCGTAATTACGGTAAAACGCCCGCAGATTAGCTCAGCCTTAATGCGACCGAAATTGCGGTTAATAAGAAAACGAGCGCGTACAAGAGGAGCCTATAGTCGACGACTACGCTCGCGTATATACACGCCGTTCAGAATCGGGTGTAAAGACGCGGCTTGTGAATTGTAAATTTATTGCGCGATCCTCCTGGCTGCGAGCAGCGAGCGGGTCAGAATTTTCCATAAAGTCTCGAGGCGCAGCGCGCGAGAGCGATACATAATAAGAACCATGTGGGCTACGCGCGCGCAATTATCTCGCGCGGTTTGTATATCACTTTCCTTAATTTATGGGCTGAAAAATCGTTCGCGCGCGGATATAAATTGTCGTAATGGTATATCTTATAAAACTATGAGGCGGACGGCCGTTACTCGCAGCGGCAGAATGAAAATTTTATGTAGCGACGGCGGCCTCTCCTGTTACGGAATACGGGATTTAACTCCGCTAATTTCCGACCGAAACTGGGTTATGCGCAGCCGGGGAATTTCGTCGATCGAAGCCGTACCGTAAGAAAACGGACGATCGGAACGACGAAGCGAGAGGGGGAGAGTCCGCGAGTAAATCAAGTCATTACCTGGGGAGGCAGGGATAGGAGTCGTTCGGGAAAAAATGTAATAAGCTCGTCTCTCTCGGGCGCTGCGCCGCCTATCTCTGGGAAGGAGGGAAAAGCCGCTCGAAACGTGCGGGCACGCGAGGCTCGGCTCGTCCCTGGGCTCGCCGCCTATACAAGAAAGATCGATGAACGAGAAGGAGGACGGCGGCGGCGGCTCTCTCACGTGGTAGGAGCCGCGGCATTCCGAACTCGGAGAAAGCCTCTCTTACGTTTTAGCCGCGCGCGGATAAACAACTCGCTGCCGGTGCGACGCACGCCTGTATGTGTGTGTGTGTGTGTACCCGATCGGCTAACGAGTACCGGGGGGCACTTTTTTCTCCAAATCCGAGGGGCCCCTCTCTCTTTCGGCCGATGCGTGGATACGTGTGGCCTGCCGCCGCCGGTTCCGGCTGCTAAATAACTCTATCGAAGGCTCGGTGCTTTTGTCGCGGTACGCGACGAGCGGGGGGAGCGCAAGGATCTGGTATGCGCGCTTGAAAAATTGAAATAAACTGTCGGTATTGAGTCGTCGGGAGGCGAGTCATGTTTTTCTTGCTCAACAAATATCTTCCGTCCCTCGCTAATGAATGCATTGTGTATACGTGTGCTTGCTTTACGAGACGTCGTGCGTTACTCAAAAAATACCGAGGAGATTGCGACACTTTGTAAATGCAACTTTGGCTCGAGGTGTATGACGTGCATTGAAAATCGTGTCCGCGGCGCTTATCAGCTTGAAGAATTTCAGCCTCTTCGATGATGATGTATTACAGACTATTTAGATACTACTAGAATTAGTACTCTGCAGATAAAAAGCACACGGGGAATTATGAAAGTACGCGCATTGCCCAATGCGCCGCGCGTTTTAATTGTATGCGTCGATTGCCTCAGTAATGTTTCAATTGGAAAATGGCCATTAAACGGCTGATTGTATTTTCACCGCTAACTGCGGCTTCGCGAATAAAGATGAGCAAATCGGCTATTTACATAAGGCGCCTTAAATTTTCTGTTTACATCTTTCGCTTATATAATTTTGTTAATCGTCGTGTTTCAGTTTTAGATTAAAAATCGCGTATACCCCGAAGAAGACTAAAATTCACAAAGTTTCGCAACAAATTCTATATTTAGTCGAAGGCTGTTACTACAAATTTTTATTGCTTCAAAAGCTACAGCACTACGATCGCGGAGACATTTTTCACCTGGAAAATAAGTCTCCTTATTGGTACAAAACGTTAGATTAATATTCAGCCATACCCGGTATCAAGTTAGCACCGCTTCTCACATGCGCCTACACGTTTTGAAAAAGACTCAATCGGTACTACATGCAATCGTGGTGTCATTAGGCTAAACATTTCTAAACCGCGAGCAGCCGTAGGTTTTAAAGCTATAGCGAAACGTTCCTCTTTAAATTTTATTTCACGCTCGGGCGTTACGAAAAAGCGGCGCATTAATTCGAATTTTTTTTTCAGGAAAAAGGCGCTGAAGGACACTGCACTTAAGTGCGTAATGCGTACGTATTCCTTCGGAGAGGCTTTTTTCTCCAGGCTACTCGCGGCCGCTCTTAAAAAATTCTCACGCTCTCGCGCAGCCGCGTGAAAGGACTCGCAGCGGCTAAAACGGGCCGGCTCGCCCCATTACTTCCTCGAAGCAGCGCTGAAGTCCGCGGAACCGCCGAGAGGAGCCCGCGCGGGGTGTATCAAAGCCGCGCGTCGAAGAGAGCGAGGAATTCCGCTTTGCGCGGCGAGAAGCGCGTGTCGCGCGCGGGCAATTTGCACGGGCGGGCAAAATGAGCTCGCTCCGAAAGGCAGGCAGTCGGGCTTCCCGTGTACGGGCACTTCTAAGTCGAGCAGGCGGCGCGCGGTTGCGTAATTGGCCTCGTTCGCTCGCGGCGCAGAGCGCCTGCACAGAGAGCCGAGGGGCTTGGATTTCCAGCGCGCGGAGGCGGCGGAGAGGCGCCAGATTCGAATCGACGACTTGAACGCGAGTCCCCGCCGAGGGGGGAGGAAAGAATTCGCGGAGAGCGCGCGATTCCGCGCGGAACCGGCCGACCGTTTTATTTGCGTATCCCTGGATGGAGGCTCCCGTACGGCTTTTCTTGATTTCTCCCGGAGATACAGCCGCGATTGCTTTTTTTTCTCTATCCCCCCGCGGCCCGGGGAGCCGTTTCGCTCGGCGAGGTGGATTCAGAAAATGGACATTTCTTTCAAATTGCGCAACCGCATATTTTTCCCCTCCGCGATTTAGTAATAAATAATAGGTAATTAACTCTGCCGAAGCTATTATTTATGAGCGGCGAGATTTTAAAAAGTGAACTTCAGCAAAATCTTTTACTTTGCCTGGGAGTCGTGTCCTTTTTTTTAAAATTCCTTCCGTTGACAAAAGGCGCTTATCGTCAAATCTGACGACTCGCAAAATTAAACAAAGCATTTTTCGAGATCTCCGCGGAGGATAAGAGAGAGAGAGATTTAAATTTGTTATTATAAGGCATTTCCCTTGAAATTCCAGCTCCGAGCGGTGGCGGAGCTTACGTAAAAAGGATAATATCTTTATAGCGCATTGTCGCCGAACGTCTAAATAACAGAAGAGAACAGCGAGCAGCCAGGAATTCGAAAAACAATTATACCCGAGCCGTAAAAAAGGCCTCGCGAAGGAATCCGAAAAAAATATCGGCGGCGCGCGCGAACCGGTAGAACGGCTTTCATTCATAGAAGAAACGGCTCTCTCGGCGGCGAAGCCTGCCGCTAAATATCGTTGATATGCGCGTGAAAGGCTGATTTTGCGTGGAATTGCTGGCACTTGGGCTCGCGATGGGAGACGAGGAGAGAGAGAGAAAATCAGACCGGAGCCGCTCGGCACGACGTTTCGTCACCCCCCTTCGGGAGCGCGTGCATGCGCGCGCCCGCATTTTCTTTCCTTTTGTTCTGCTGAAATGAAGCTGCGGGGCGATGACGAGTCGCGGGCTCGTCTCTAATTGCGAGGTGTTGCGGGCCTGGCTAATTGTCTCTTTCGACATGCCTCCCCTGGGCGCGAGAGTGGGCTTCGGTATGTGATCTGGTTTCTCGATAGGAGAGACCGAGCGCGCGCGACTTACGTAATTGCGTTATGCACGGGAGTACCTGCCGCTTCCGCGTTCGCCGCGGCCGATAAATAATCGCGCGCTCTCTGTTTGTTTATCTCTTAACCTTGCCGCGGCGCACTTTTTCCCGCTGTTTTTACGCCGGGAAAATAATAATAATTGCAAAGGCCCCCCGCCCCTTCCCCCGGCCGCCCGAATGGGATTTACATTTGCTTGCTTCGGCAACAGGTGCAGCTGCAGCGTGTATCGGCGGAAATGCTTATTTTAAAATAAGGATTGGTAAACTTTCTCCTGCGCCGCGAGCGCTGCTCGCCGTAGAGAATAACGCTCCTCTCGAGCGACGCGGTGTGCTTCAGACTGCGGCTGACTGGCGCGCGCTCGGCGATAAATTAATAAGCGTCGATTTCGCGGGTTCAATGATTTTTTTAGCGGGCTCTCCGTGAAAAATTGCTCTCGGCGAAACGATTCCGTTCTCCCGCGATGTATATTTATATATATAGAAGATATATATGCACGCGGCCGGAGCGCTGATCCGCTTTATTTCTCCCGCGGCGAATATAAATGTAATAAGTATGGAAATGAGAAACTTTCAAAATTTTACGACTCCAGAGCACCGATATATATACATAGATGAGCGGCTTTTTGCACAGAGCGCAGGTACATTTAAATGCTTCGGGAAGATATTAAATGTAATCTAAAAGATATATTCAATCATTACGAATGCCTTTACTCTTCTATATGAAATGTAATATTTTAATACGACCGTAAAACAACTGGATACATATATAAAAAATATTGTTTATCGCCGCCTTAATAGCTGGCCGAGAGATACTATCATTTGGAAAACGCCTGGGAAATTAAAAGTATTATCCGGCGGAGATTTTGATTGCAAACAATTATTGTCTCGAGTGCTGGGAATATACTACGAATTCGCTTCGAATCAAATTCGTAATTCCACAAAGAATATTACGCGTAATGGCTTGTATCTAAATGCAGGATCTTTTCGGGGCTAATCCGGCGTGCGCAATCCACGTTCGAGGCAAAAAAAAAAGAAAAAAAAACGGCTCTGTTAATTGTGAAAGTTAATTTTAAAGTAGCAAAATCGATACGCTCGCCAGTTCCGATATCGAGCGCCGATCGGACGGGAAGCTTCCGAGTTGATTCGCGTTTTTGAATTAACGAGCTGGCAGACGATTACTTCAGATCAATTGAAAGAGGAGAAAGTCATCGCCGCGTATACTAAACTCATCGAGCCACGTGCAAATAGAGTCGCGCAAATCTGCATCGGATTGCGTGTATAATACGATCTCCTTTTTTACGAGGAAAAAAGATTGCAGCCCGAGGGCCAAGAGAGAGAAAGAGGGAGAGGGAGAAAGTACTTTTGTTCCCGGCGATATAATAGGCGAGAGAGAGAGAGAGAGAGAGAGAGGAGTAAATTTTTTACGACCAAGAAAGGCGCGAGCAGCCGCTCCGCAGACGGGCTGCTGCGATTTTCTCGCGCGCGTGGGAAAAATCGCGCTCGTCGCCCAGAATTTCCACTCCCGGCGGCAAAAAGAATGAGAAGAAGCTATACACTCCTCTCCCTTTTCCCCGGCGCGACTCTGAATTCCGGGAAAGCGGATTAGCCGCGATCGTTAAAGTCAGCCCCGGCGTGTATACGCGTTGCCTCGAGGTTTCCTGGCCGAGCGATGCCCCAATTATTCCCTTTCCTTTGTTAATTAGCGAGCGTTTTGAATATGCATTAGCCGCTCGGAGGAAAGTATCCAGACGGCGGCGAGCGCGAAAGGAGGAAAACGTGAGAAGCCCGGCTCTCGGATATACAGAATTCGAGCAGCAGGAATGCCTGCGTCGAGAGAGAGAGAGAGAGAGAGCTAGAAAGACAAAAATCGCGGGATCTCTCGCATTGTTTTTGCGCGAGCGAGGAGGGATTCCTCGCGCTCGGCGACTTCCCGGTGCCTCGCTTCTCTTTTTCCCTCTCCTCGCCGCGCGCTCGGATCATCGATTCGTCCTCGGCGCGCGGTGAAAAGCGAGTTCGACGTCGCGTCCGTCGGCGCGGGAGAAAGCGCGCCGGCGCGAATCTCGCGTCCAGCGGAATAATGCCATATAAACGGCCTGGCCGCTCTGTCCCTAATAGGGACCCCCGTCCGACTTTCGCCGTTTCCGTTATTCGATATATATACTAGAATGTCTTGTTTTCACTTTCTTTGGCGCGAGCGCCGAGCGGCTCTAGGCGAACGAGCTCTCGCGAGAGAGCTGGCTGAAAGAAAAGGGAAAACGGAAACGATTTGCCGGCGAGGCGAGGTCGCGAGCTCCCGGCTAGCATCGGTCACTCGTCCGTCAAGTCATCTCGCTTCGCGGGCTCGGCTTTGTTTACCGCGACACCTCGGCTCTTCCCTCGGCTCTTTTTGCTCCTCGTTATCTTCAGGCATTGAGAGGCGCAATTACGCGATCGTCGGGAGAGGAGTCATGTTCTGCGGGCAGAAGCAGCTCGCGGGGTCGTCAGCCTCTCGGTGCGGTGTGCGGGGAAACGAGGCCTCTAAATTATTGAAATCACGCGGCGACTATAAGGCGGAGATGCTACGGCTTGCTGCGCCGCGGGCGAAAGAAGAAAAAAGAACGGCGCGATTCCAGCGAAGAGGCGGCGTGTACCGGAGAGACCAGGGAAATGCAAATCGTGACTCGGTTAGAGAGAAGGATTTGTTGGCTTCGTGCCGCGGCCGAATGCTAAATGGCGAATTGCTGTTATCGCGCGCCGCGACGACGACTACCTGCATTGTTAATGTCGGCCATCTCCGCGAGAAAACCTCCGCGAGGCGCTTGCGAAATTGGAATAACAACGGGGCAGGAGCAAAAAGGAAAGAAAAAAAGCCAGATGCCAGAGAGATCGGGGTCTTCGGGACTGCATCCTCCGCTGCCGCTGCCGCTTGCTCGTAAAAAAAATCTAATGCGCGTCGTAAAGACTGATAATCATTGCTGGGAAATTACAGCAGTTACGGATGCACTTTGCCGTACGCGCGCGTGCTCGTAAAATATTGACCGGTGCCCGCGCCTCTTTTGTAGGTCGCTTTTTGTGCAGTTCCGAGGAGTGTGCCGGCGAGAGGTACAACGGCTGTTACCGACGTGGCTGGAAAAGCTTGAATTACCGTGTGCAGGTAGAGAGTTAGCCTCTGTCGATCAGGTAGCGGGAGACGTTGCCGCCTGTTGACCGAGGAGTCGATGTTTGAAAGAAGTTGATCGAAAGTCCGGCAGAGACAAGTGACAATTATTTCATTCCGTTTGTGGATTTCATTGGGTATAAATATGAATATAGAATATTTTGTTGACATCATTTTTACAAGTTTACTAATTTGATTAATTTTAAATACTTACATTTGATAAAAAATAGTATCGGATTCAATATTAACAGCAATTATGATTTATAAAAGGCATAATTTTTAAACTTATTACTAGTAGAGTTCAATTATTTTTCAGTAATAATTCTTATAAACTGGGTTTTTTTAATGCAGGAATAAAATTTATGAAATCAGATTTTGTCATTGTTAATGCGGATATTACTATGCCATTTCCACGGGAAACTTTATTGGCTGAAAATTATAGAAATATAGCTGCTCGCAAAATTACGTGGGTATTTACTGCATTTTGATTTAATAGGTAATAATAATACTGCTTCCCAGTTTGGTCATCATAAAGTTAGCAAAACATTTATTTACGAGTCCGCGTTTGTTAATTAAAAGAAAAATTATTTTTAACACATATCTGTCAATTAAAAATGCAACGGGCCACAGTAAAGTATTGATTTTCGAAAAATTCATCCGTTAAATCTGGAACATTTCGAGGTGAAAAATAAATTTTTCCTGCGTCATAATAAATTATCCTGTCAATTATTGTCAATAAAAGCGTTTGCAGGTTCTCGAATAATAGCTGGCGAGGAGGTCAGCATTTCCAGAGAATTTCGCGTGCCGTCAATTCTAGCTCTCGCTCGGCGAGCATCTGCTTTATCCAAATTCGGTTCGCTTCGCGCAAGGCTTTTGTCGAATTTTAAATTCGAAACCTGCCAACGACAGGATCCTCAAAGTGACAACGAAAATTCAGCGCGGCGCGGCCGAACTTTTGATAAAAGCTTCCGCTCAAACGGGCAGCGTCCTAGTTTACGCGACAATTAATTAACGATTAATCGGGGCGGCGCCCAAACTTTCTGCCCTCAAACGGCCGAATTATAATTTTCCCCCTTTGTGCGCAATTTCCCTCCGGGCTACTATTAACATTTGATCTCGCGGGATTTTTGTCCGCTCGAGTGATTACGCGGCCGAGTGCAATATTGAATGAGCGACTCGCTGCTTTCGTTGTGTCTGCTCGGGGGGCAAAGAAGTCAATGCCGCGGCGTTCAAAGTACGATCTGTAATTTTCCAGGATTTGCGCGATGCTTCGCTTCTCTCTCTCTCGATCGCTTTTTGAAGATGATGAGGGAGACTGCCTAGCCAGTTCAATCATGCACCTCTGCGTAGATGCGCCGCTCGCAATCAGAATATGCGGCTTCGGGCTTCGAAAGCTTCGATGGCTGCGAGGAAAAAATGCCCGGATTACAGTCGGCCGTGCTCGCTCGGGCTCGCGAGTCGGAAGCCGTAAGTAGCTGCAATTACGTCGTGACTTTTAAAGAAATTGATACATTTTTCATGCTATAACTCGGCTTGTCAGGAAATTCAATAAAATTAATGCTTCAGTCCGCATCAGGAGGGAATTTGCATGTTATTGACTGCGATAAAACAGAATATCACGGGAAAGTTTAGCACCGAAATGTAAATTATAATATATGAACGGAATAACAATGTTCATGCTCCAGAAGTAATTACAATATTCCAGCCGCTTCAAAATATTTATCCGCTCGTAAAGAAGTCATCTGCTTTTCAAGAAGCACCAATACGCGGACGGGAAACAATAGTACTTAATAAATCAAACGTATATTATACGGGATGAATTGTATTGGTAACAAAGATGTGGAGATAAAACAAAGGACTCGCATAAAGCTGGAAATGCGCGAGTGAGCATTAGACAGGCGGCATTCCTAAGACATGTGAGAATATATGAACGAGATGTGGAACAAAGAGCAAGACGGCAAAAAGGGGGCCAAGCGAATGGAAAAAGGGCAGCGAGAGGCTTGATGCTTCGCGGATCAAAGCAGTCCATATATTGCGAAATATATTACTTTTATCTTTCGTCGGTTGGTGTTCCGGTGGACTTTTTATGAGATATTCCCGCACTGTGTACACAGAGGGCCTCCCTCTCTCTCTCTCCCACTTTGCCTTGCTTATTTTCTCGCTTTTTTAATAGCGCGGACAGCCAAGAATTTTTACGGACAAGTGCCTCCGACGTAATCTCTGTTCCCGGAATGAAAATTTTTACCCGGTGTAAAGTTAAAGCGCGCACTCGCTTCGCCGACTTTCTTTCAAAGAAACACTAAACGGTTACAATTCGCGAGAGAAAAGAGTGCAGCCACGCACTTCTCGCGGGATCGATTTGCGCGAGAGCACTCGATTCGAACGTATGAAGTCGATTTTTTCGTTTTCTCTCGTTCGGTGCATAAAGCGGCGGCGTCGTCGGTCGAAAAAAATTCCTTTTGAGATCACAGCCCGCGCTCCGTATATAAACGCGCTTTGATGCTTCGCGGAATTAAGTCCAATCTTTTCATCCGGCCTGGGTGCTTATGAACGCATATATTGACTCGATTTAAATGCAAAAAAGATCCCGACGCCGGGAAAGTTGTTAAATCCAGCTGAATAAATAAATAGAATATAGCTCTTGACGTTTACGGCAAGCTTTTTTATAATTCCTCTGTGCACATTAACGAGCAATACTTCGGCGTCCATATTCATGTAGATTTATGCAAACATAAACGTATATATATAGCCGTATATATGTGCGACGAAATGTCGTGAGGCCGTCCGCGCGCGCAACTCCAAAAAGGAGTTTGTTTACAGGTGCGCATTAGGACGA
>JAWWEM010000027.1:3804436-3843101 GCA_035582935.1 Ormyrus thymus
ATTTTCTCACTTGGCCTTTCGTATTTCGATTTCTCTCTCTCTCTCTCTCTCTCTCTCTCTCTCTCTCTCTCTCTCTCTCTCTCGCCACCTCCGCTGTTCCGCTCTCGCTCCGGCCGTAGCCCCGGCATCCGCGTGCAGGTTTTTCATTTTATCTTGGCGCCCTACTTATTACGACATGAACGAGTCGAGGCGAAATTAAAATAGCTGAACGTAAATTATTTTCCAACTCATTTTTCAGCGAACAATGCTGACTTTCCATCCGTGCTTATGCTTGTGCACCTTTTAATTAAATTCTCGCTTTCTGTTATTTTCGAATTTCCTTCTGCCCTGCTCGTCCGATAAGGCCGAACGACCTGTTCCCTTTAATTCCTAGCTTGTTTTGCGAAGTAGCTCGGTAATAGTAGTTTTCGTAACAAGGACGTAAAATTTTACACCTACGCGAGTGTCAAGTGTCGTGCCCTTGTTGGAAACATTGCTTTTTGATTCAATGAGCGTGAAATTGCACTCTGCAAAATTTGAATATTGCGCAAAGTGCAGCTTTACCCGCACCGAGCCAAAGATCTACTTTTTAACGCGCTCGATCTGTCCAGTGGGCTTGAAGGCATATCCAGCTGGCAAGAAAAAGTGCTTCTTTAACTGACAGCTTATTCTTAGACAGATTTTATTCGAATGGAAACTTCGCCTTGAAACGTTGTTAAAGTAGAATCATTAAAATCGCAGTTTCTTATTCATTTTGCAAGTTGAATGATTTCCATAGAAGTAAGAAAGGCGAGGAAAAGCATCAGAATCGGTAAATGCAGTCATGCATACTGCAGAATGGGCTCGCAGAAAGTTTTTTCTCCCCTTTCCTGAAAAGCATGAAATGTTCATGCGCGCTTTTTCAACTTTTAACTATGTGCCACGAGTTCTCTATGCGCTTTGAGGCTTGGCAATATTTTGACGCGTTTGCGAATATACTTTCTGGGTTTAATCCCCCAACCGCGAATTTTCATTTTTATTTAGTGGAAAATGCGCGGGGACCGGCAAGAATACTCGGTATTATCGCGTATGAAAGTAAATTATTGTTTGACGAAAATCACGTATTTTTATTGTGGAAAAAAGCAGCCGTTAAGAATTAATGTTTTGCATCGAAGGGATTTTCACAAATATTTGCCAACGATTGATGTATTATCACCGCTTCATATTCATTACACATTTCTCGTACTCACAGCAAAATGTATTTTTAGCTCGATGAATATTTAACCGTGCGTGCATTTTTCAGATTTGTACTTTAAAAAGATGTTAATGCCGCTTAATAATGTTTTTCCCATTGCTTTTAATGAATATGATAAAATACTTATATCAATGATTTTATTTGACCCGGCGACTATATACTATTGAAATCAATCTTTTGTGATACTGTCATTTCGAGAAAACATATTTTTTGTAAATGAATATTTTTATAAAAAAGCATTTTATCAAATTTATTATTTTTCATCATAATTCGTTTATTTCGTAATACCAATTAATATACACTTCGATATTATGAATAAAATATAAAATCATGCTGGTGCAGTTATTTTTTCACTTATCGATAATCATAAACATATTTCACATTGTATCCTTCATAACTTATTAATTAAAATTATTAATTAACTATATTATTATAAATTTATGTAACACTATCTATACCGTTTTGAAACAAGTAAATCTCAACGTGGACGCTTACGACTATTCATGAACTTGTCACTCCTGCTTTCAGAAGTACCAAAGCTTCAGCTGTTCTCACAACTAACTAATAAGACGATTGGAAATCCTTCCCGCTCTTACTGACCCGTGTCTAACGGGGGCTAAAGGAGATACAGGTTGGCAACTTTCGAAAAGGGTTGCTCCTTTTATTCCGGCCACATATTTACTTCAATCTATCGATCCATTCTCTCTCTCTCTCTCTCTCTCCCTCTCTTTCTCTCTCTCTCTCTCTCTCTCTCTTAGCTCGATGTTCTTCAGGATGTTCAAAGTTATTATCTTTTCAGGGACAGTGTTGCATATAAACTACGCCAGATTATTTTCAGTTTTTCCATCACTGTGGGTTCATTTTAGCGATAATAAGCAAACAATAAGTACTTTTCTTAGACTCCTGCACACAATTGTTAATAAACAATCACTGTGCAAAAAATACTATTTAAATCCATACTATTAGATCTAGGTTATTTAGTTGAATTTGGGTTTATTCCAATAAAGCAAGTAGATTTAAACAGTTCAGCTCTTTTTTTTTATTTTCTTTCCTTTAAACTGTTTACAATTCTGCAGGAAAAGCTTCGGACCTTGACTCTCTCCAACCTTCCTTTTCCTCGTTCCTTTCTTAAAGTAGATTCACCCATAGTCCTCGGCAGAAAATATACAAAACTTCTAAATATTTAAAGCCAGAACAAAGTAGATTGACTGCGCGTACTCTAAGCCCTATCTCACCCACATATCAAAATTTACTGAAGCTTCCGTGGGTATTAGAAGAAATAGTAGCCTCAAAAATATTCAAAGCATCGTCTACAAAATTTATGCTGGGAATAAACGCATAAACCGATCAGCTGTTAATATATCTTCGCAATTAAACGCGCGAACGAACGTCCGAAGGAAAGAACGAGTCGCAGTCTGATGTAAGCGAAACAATTTAGCGCGCTAATCATGGTTTGATGTTTCTGCGCCCTCAATCGGATGAATTAGCCGCCGAGTCGTAAAAGCGCCCGGCACTCTCGTACCGGCCGTAATGCCGTATACGCACACGGGGGGTAATACGCGATCGGCCGTTTGAGCTTTCATATACACACGGCGGCGAACGCGCCGCTTAGTCTTCTCCTGCTGCAACTCTCTCCTCTCCCCCAGAACAAATCATAAATTTACAGCAATGAAAATAGATTTTACGCCGGACTGGGCTATTTGCGCCGGGCGGGCTTCCGATTTGCGCGCAAATTAATTTGCCTTACGAATTGAATTTCGGCTTTGCTCGGGCACGTACGCCGAATATTCGTGAGCGCGCGCGCGCGCGCGGCAGATCACGCGCCCGCAGATCCTTTACGATGCCCCCGCCGATATAGCCCGTCGATAAATGAATTTCGTATTAACCGGTTATCTCCCCAATATTTATCGCCGATATGTAAAGCTGTTCATTTGACGGGCTTTCGATGCAGGCAAGAACACGAGTCCGCGAGCTCATTATGCATTTGCATTCATTATGTAGCCGCGCGCCGCCGCCGGGTTCATTATTTACCGCGCAAGCGCGCGCGCCAGTTTTCATCGGGGGTCGCGCGCTTTGTTTTTCGACGAGAGCTGAACCCTGCTGATTCCCGTTCGAGCGAACAATTTCTCATCCGCGACTTTTATTGCTGGAAAATTATTCTTCAATTACACAGCAATTTGTCGGGTTTAATTAAATTTCTCGCGCGCGAGACGCGCGCCTGCGCAGCTGGCATTTCGGCCGGGCGAGAGGTAATACGTCGAAGCGGGTTGCAGCGCGAGATAAATACAATATAACGAGCATGTCCCCGGAAGCGAGGCTGCGCTTCTTCCCCGGTTTTATTGCGCCGGTTTGCAGTGGGACTCCCCGAGGACGCGCGTAGGTGAAGGCGAATGAATTTCCGAATAGTCGGGCTCGAAAATCAGCTCGCTGACCCGGAAACCGAGAGAGCGCGGCCATTTTTTTCGAAAGCCCGCCCCGAGGAATTTCGGTACGATATCCCCTTTGAAAGTAAGCTCGTGGCAACTAGAATCAATAATGAGATGGGGGGGGTCCAAAGAAGAGTTCGGGGTTTGATCCGCCGTTCATAAGGCGGAGAAAAGGAGGCTGCAGCGGGACGACGTCACATACCGATATCTAAAGGATAGTAAGGAGTCGCGCATGTATATATATATATATATATATATATATATATATATAAGGGAAGCCGGTCGAGGCCGGGCTATAACGGAGCCAAATAAACCTGGAAATGCGAAAACAAATCTGCTTTGAAGTCGAGGCACGCCGGCGCGCCGGCAGATATTAACTTTTTTAGATTCCCGGCGTGAGCGGCATACGGGAGACGAGAAGCGCAAGAAGCCGGCCACATATATGAGAAGTATAAACTACGAGGATAGCGCAATGCAAACTCATTGTGCCCCCCCCCCACCCCCGTGATGCTGACCCTCTCTGTCGAAGTTTTACGGAGCCTGGAAAGATTATTCCGCGCTTAATGCACACAATGTTTTCGTTCGTTCGTCCGAAAAATGTATTTATAGACGGGTTGGCGGCTTTGTGCCGCGCGTCGCCGGCAAAGATAGTCTCTCTCTCTCTCTCTCGCCGCTCTCTTTTTATTTCCCCGGGGCGGTTATAAAAACCAAAGTGACGCCGCCGCGACGACGAGACAAACCGTCAGCCTCTCGAGCGTACGACTCGGCTGCTCGGCGCAGGTTATATTGTGCGTGCGCTCGAACGTCTGCGGCGCGCTTCTTCGCTGTAAATTTTCCCCCGACTGTCGCCCGGCGCAGGCGATGCGCTCCGCTCCATAATTTAGCGTCGCCGAACATTCACTTGTCCCTGTCCCTCTCTCTTCTGCCCTGCAATATCTCACCGCGGCCGGACGCGTGCACTTAATAATTCCGAAGCACTTTGCGTGCCTTCGAGCCCGCGGTGCGTTTACTCTTGATCCGCGCGGGGGAAGAATTACTTACGCCGGCGTGAATTCGCGTTAGCTTGGGCAAAAATTCGGTCGAGTGAATAAGGCTTTTTAGGCGCCGCGAGAGGGGCTGATGTTCGACGGTCGACGGGCGCATTTCAGTTTGCAAAGAGCTTTGGCGGAAACCAAGGACTGGCAGATTTGAACGTTATTAAACTTGATATTATTCACTATTAATGGCTTTTAATATGATACGATGGCGTAATGCATACGTTGAAAGCAGTTTCTTGGAGCAGGGCGTCGCTCACCTCGTGAACAGACGAATAAAATCGTATGCGAAAGTAATAACGTTTTTCGATTCCGCATCCGTCGTTTCCCACTCCGTCGGAGTAAAAAACGTCGGCGAGATATGAAACTGGCCTCGTAAACATTTCCTCGCGGCTTCCGTTCAGAATGAAACAGAAAGCGCTCGTTACGCCGACGTAATAATAACGCGCAGTGGGAGAGACGGCAGCAGCTCGCGCATGACTAGAACGCGCAAATCAGCAGTTTAGATGGACAGGAACGACTTTGTCGCGCGATACAAATGAAGAGAGCAGCGAACGAGGTCGAGGCTTCGGCGCGGAAACAAAAAAAGCGATCCGCCTGATGTACGCCGGGCGCATATATCCGTCAGTCATAAAGTGCCCGCGTCAGCTGGAAATCGAAGAGCGCTACGTGGCCCCGCTCCATATCAGTGCCCGGCCCGGGATTTATTTCGTTATCTCGATCGGGAGCCAATTTGTCCGCGGCTCTGACTCTTCGCTCGGCGCTGCCCGGGCTGCGGCTGCATTCTGGGATTCCCGGAACCGCGAGCTGGCGATCTTCCTCTTGGGGGGACGGGGGATGAATCCGCCGGCCGTTTGCCTAGGCGATTGCGTAATGAAATTACCGGGTCCGCGCGCGCCGCGGCTTTGAGCGCCCTTCATAATCGATTCTTCGGACTGGCCGCTGTTTGCGGCCAGTTCGAATGCTTCGCGGGGAATTAATGCGAGTGGGATACGCGCTGCATTTTTGCCATCGGGGCCGGTGGTTCGGACTCGCGATGCAAAAATAAGTTTATATGTATATGATGTGAAAATACAGCTTGAATATTAATGTTACTGTCAATATTGTGTTTCTTCTGGAAATTAACATGGTATGTTTGCTTTTATAAATTTTGACAGATAATTGGATTTGATATTACTCGTGCATTTATCATTTAAATCATTTTCTGGCCCATTTGTTTTCAGTGCTCCCGTATGGGTGAATACGCTCAATTTCCTGAATTTAATTTTTTAATTTCTTACCAGCGATGAAGCTAAAAGCTTGGTAATAATAACATATAATTTAATTTCAGAGTTTTTTTTAAACTACAGCTATCCATATCAAATTTTAAATATAGACGAGCTTATGAGTGATTTACAGGCAACTGAAAAAATCTCTTAATACACCTAAATTTAAACGAAACGCCACTGCTGCAACCGCAGATGCGTATATTTCAGAGTATACAGCTTGGAATTCGGTGCTTTCTATTTTTAATAAACATTATTCTTCGCAGATCTCGTCATCTACCTGAAGTACACGTCAAATATTTTAAGTAATTTCAGAGTTTTTACTGCAGCTATCAATATGAAATTCTAAATATAGAGCTTATGAATGATTTATAGGCGTCTGAAAAAGTTAATCTCTTAATACACTTAAACTTAAACTAAATGCCACTGGCGTAAGCGCAGATGTGTACATTTCAGAATGTAAAAATTCGTTTGAAATTCGTGCTTTCTATTTTTATAGTAAACTTCGTAGACTCGTCATCTATCCGAAGGAATATTCCAAGCGATACGATTAAATATCTCCGCCAAACGGTTTTTATACCAACGCAATGAGAGCTGTTAATACGACATTATTAAATTTCTGTCGCTTTCACCGCGCCGTCATCTCCCCCATTCGGAGTATGGATTCGCAAAGCCCTCGACGAGTGGAGGAACGCCGCGGGAGTAGACGCGATTAAGCCCCGGTCGATTCGACAAAGCATTGCGCGACGCTCGGCGCGCGTCGTAACTTTTTCATTATGGTATCGGGACGAGCGACTCGACTTTATAATGCAAGCACTCGAAATCTGCCTCCGCATCGAGCGCAGCGCGATCGCTCCTCGGTGTATCGGAAGGCAGGCAGGCAGGCAAGCTTTTCTTTCCGGCGATAATAAATTGCGCCTCTTTTTCATCGCACCTACCGAGAGAGAAAGAGAGCGAGAGAGTCGGTAATTTTCGTTTCTTGCGCAATTTATGGGCCGCTCGCGCCTGTCTGGATTCATTAATTTCGTAGCGCCGGGCGCATGCTCACTTATTTTTGTTTAATCGCGCGTTTTCATTAAACGAGTTATTGCCCTCCGATGAATTTGACTAGACTGCCGGCAACAAATCATTATTACTTCGGGCAATGGGGATAGATGCATTTATTTGCCGGTATAAGCGTATTAATTGAATACCGCAGCTTTCGCCTGTAATCTTATTAAGCGCCGCTGTTTAATCAATTGTATCGAGAGTCTAAGCCCCTTAAGCTTCCCCTTTTTATCTGCTTATATAAAAGCTCGCGATCAAAAATTCACGAAAATCGTTCAGCGTTCCCAATGTCTTATTAAGCAGATTTAGCGTGGATAAGGTGGTAGCATTATAATTAAGCGCACTTTTCGTCGCAATTTTTCTACTAAATATTGAGGATGCAATTGACACTCGAGGAGTAACAGGTTGACACTCTTGTATGCAGAATGAAGTGGCGACCCTCTTCTGCTCGCTTCGCGAAATATATATACGACGCGGAGCGCAAGCGTCGAGCGCGGAATTTGCTGCGCGCAGCAGTGCTTTGCTTTATATATAAAAACTGTTTTGATAAAAAAAAAGGAGAGAGAGAGAGAGAGAGAGCCCATTAACCTCGACGACTCAATTATTTCTCTTTTTCCCCGCGAGCTTCTTTTAGGCCCACAATAAATATCCGCTCTCGGATGGAAAATGAACAACAGAGAGGAGGCGAGCAGAGCGTAATAAAAGCTTTTTACGACGGACGAATTAAACTTTCTCCGTTTCTCGCTCGACAAAGGCTCGCTTCGATCCTCCGACGCTGTTTCCCCGGAATAAGAAAATTAAAGTCGCCCAAAGCGCCGCCCGCGACCCCGTTTCTCGACCCCTTCGAGGAAAACACATCGACGCGGAGCCGCTAAAATACAGGAAAAATAGACAAAAGGCACGTACACGTACGCCGATGAAAAATGCCAAATGGAAGGAGAGCGTGTAATTTCCGCGTAAAAGCTGTGCATCGAGCAGCGGGATAAACGCCGCCGCCAAGAAAAATGCAGTGTCCCTTTAAGTGCTCGGCCCTCCGCGCGAGTCCCTGTAATAGCCCCTCTCTCTTTTTCTTTGTACCGCTGCATCTCCTCGCGACGTCTCTCGAGCCGCGCTATTCTCTCGAGAGAAGAGCGAGCGAAGAAGTAGGGCTTCTTCCCCGGCGCACTTTTCCTCCTGCGCGCGAGCCGGGGCGATCGACCGGGACGGCTTCTAAAGCCTACAGATTTTCGAGATCGCTTTTTCATTGCTACGCGAGGACGCGAGCGTATCGCTAATCCACGGCTTGATCGATCGAAGGCGTGGACGAGAAATTGATAAGTTTCCGCGGCTGAACTTGCTTCGGAATGGAACGCGCTGCTCTGGGCGTCGGTGTGTTTTAAGTGATTAGCCGATTGATATTGGTGCAAGCGGGGCTGGATGTTTTTGACATCAATATTGTTGCAGAGCTCCTCGCGTCTGCTGCTTTCAGAAAGCACGCGTCTATTTAATTGACGGATCAAACGCGTACGTGTGCAATGTTTGCGGTATATATGAAATAAGCAAATACCGCTGATGTAATTGAAACTGAATTAATTAAATTTCTAATTGCACACGCGTCAGTTTCATTTTTTTGGCTAAATATTCATTGAAATGTATATTAATTGTTTTGCAGGAAATTCTTACCGTCGCTTCATTTGGCGAACAAATTGGACGTTGGAAATGTGTATGGGAAAGCACAAAATTCAGCTGTCACTTTTATATTTGAAATGAAATTTTAAGAAAGAGCAAGAGCACTGATATATGTATTTTACAAGCCGGCTTACGCCAAGAGGGAACACCGCGGGAGAAAAAGTTGTAAAATATATCGAAGAAAGAAGTAATAAAATGTCTATTTCGTTTTGTGAATGTAAAATGGCTTTTGACATAGTTCGCCCCGCTTATATATATGTACTTCCTAACCGCAATGTTTCGCATAAAAAGCCGCGGCATTGGACAAAGTTTTGAAATTGAATGCGGCGGCGCCGTATGAATATTCCTGCTCCCGAGCTGAAAAGATCGCTCGAATTAGCATCGGGAAAGTCTCGGATTTAAGCCGCTCAAAGAGATCCATATACCTAAGAGGCGGGCAGCGGCGGCGGCGGTGCGTTTACCGGGGACAAGTTGGGTTTATCGACCGTCGCGGCCGGCCGGTCATATTGTGCCAAAGTTTAAAAGTTTATACGCTGCTCGGTAGCCGGAGGAGGGGGTCAGTCTTGCCGGCGTTTGTACAGAGGGGGAGCCCCCGGTAAGAGTGGTCGGTCTCTTGTTTCGTCCGATGTAAATGCAGGCGACGTATATTTGTTTAACGATCCTTCGAGAGAGAGAGAGAGAGAGAGGGACTCCCTCGAGGCTACGGTCTCGGTCCGCTTCCCGAGCATTTACCGACGATTATGTTCGCGCGCTCGTGCAGCTGAGTGGCCAGCCGGCGCGGCGTGATCTGTAGCCTTCTCCGCTGGACAAGCTCCCGAGCTCTGAAATATACTTCCTCCTGCCGCCGAGCGGAGAGAAAATCGATCCAGTGCAGTGCGTCGTTTCTCCGTGCAAGCCGCAGCCAGCGGACTGCACTTCTGCCGCGTCCGTGTGCCCGGCCTCGGTAATGAACGCTCTAAGCTCTCTTCGAGGGGGGCTTTTAGCGAGATCTCGCCCTGCAAAAACTGGCGAATCGAGTATGAATGCGCCTGATGCGGTTATTAAAAGCCTCCTTTGCGCGATCCCGGAGTGGAGGTGAAAAGCCTTTCGAGGAGGGATTGATTGATCGGTCCCCGGCGGTGCGCGCGGCGAGGGCGAGGGAAAAATGCCGCTTCGCGCTCGGCGACGCCGGTTTATTTCATCTCCAGCTTTGGCGCTTGCTCTAGATTGTAAAACGTGCGGTTCTCAAAAATTCAGAAGAACGCGCGCCGAACGCTTTTGCAGCTGAATAAATTATCCCGCTTATAACGTTTTCCCGGGCGGTGCCGCGACGCGTCTGCATTCGGGGCGCACGCCACGTACGGCATCCGGAATTCCGAGCTTTTCAATTAGAGCTAATTGCTTTTTCCGAAATGAACTTTTCTCAGACTGCCGCTACTTTTATAACCGGCTGTAAGGAAGTCGTCGAGGGGAGAGTCCGTCCCGACAGTAACCCGGAAATCAAACAATGTCATCTGACCAATAAAAGCCCGCGGACGTCGTAAAAAAGCTGCCGCGCAGAGAGCTCCTCCGTCCTCGCTGCAGCTGTATTCGTCCCCTTCCGCCGCACCCTTCGATAACTCGGCGCGCGCTTATCGAAATATGAGAGAGCGGACTCCGTCAAATTAATTGAATAGAAGGAAAATAAAGCGGAGGCAAAGTAAAGCGGAGGAAAGAAAGGTTTAGGAGCTCGTTTGCACGTCCGCTCCGCGAAATTCCTGGGGGGGGGTCGAAGATGTCGGCGCACCGGAGTAATGTTGATTGATCAAACCAGCAGCGGCGCTATTTCCTTTACGTTCGCTCTCCCCCTGGTTCTTTTCTCCCGCGGCGAAGTTCGTTCCCTCTCTCGATTTGCATTCGAATCGCGCCCGGATCTCTGTACTCGCCGCTCCGAACTTGGGAGGGATCGTGTTTTTGCTCGTCGTGTTTATCCTCATTAATGCGCCTTGTGTTGGCGGCGGCTTAATCTGCATAGCCTCTCCCAGTTTTCTCAAATTAGGCGAAATTCCCGGTCGTCTTTCTTGTTCGACTCATCCTTGGGCTATAAAGTTAGCCGCTTGCTTTTCTCCGAAGAAGCCGGCGATCGAGTTGCGCGCGCTGATTAAACCGGGAGCGCGGAGAATACGAGAGCAGAGGGAGGGGGAGGAAAGTTTTGCGGCCTGTTCGCTTGGAATTGCAAGTGCCAACTGCGTGTGCACGCTGCCTGAAAGAGAGAGAGAGAGAGAGCCCTTATTCCTTGGCCCTCGAGTCTTTAGCCGGTGTGGTGCACTCGCTTCTGTCTCTTTGATTTTTCGATAAAAGTAGCCGCGCTCGCGCACGCCGGGAGAGCGAGAAAGACCTCCGCCCGCATAACTCGAGCGCCGCGCGCGCATTTCGTATGGCGGGCAGGCCTTCAAACTTTTCTCCCGGGAAGATCGTGCCGCGACTAGACCTCCGAATGACCTGCTTTTCTTTTTTCTCCGCCGACGAGTATCACGGCCCTCCCCCGCTGCCTTAGCCTGCCGCCGCTTGCTTATGAGAGTTACTATCGGGAACTTTGTTTTGCATAATTTTCCGAAAGAAACTTTGCTGCTTCCCTTTTTTTCAAACCCGTGTTCCGTTGTAATTGAAAGCCGAGAGGGGGACTGCTCTTCCTCTCGGTTTTTGGGCACCGAGCGCGGTGGGAGCATATACAAATTTCAAAAGCTTCGCCAAATTCTTCGGCCCGCGATTTCGAAAATCTTTATCCACATAATTCAGTCCTTCGGGGCGCAGTCGTGCCGCTAAGAGCTGCATGTGCCAGAATCCAGGAATAACGTCGGGGGGTTGGCGACGTTAACGAGCCGGACTCGGATTCATAAACTATTCAAAGGGCGTATTACGGGCCGCGGGAGAAATTTATTCGACGACTCGAAGCGAACTATAAACCGCGAGGGGAGAGAAAAAGAAGAGCAGGCCGGCACGTGTCATTATACGAGGCGCGATAAGACAACTAACGTCCTGTATATCCAGGCGCAAGAGGCTACTACAGCCGGTACGTACTGTGCACTTCGCCGAGCAACGACCCTATTCCAGTGCAGTCTGTTTATTTTTAAAGGCCTTAGCCGGAGAGAAGGAGAGAGAGAGAGAGTGTGAGAGGCGCGCACGCAGAGCCCCAACCGCTGTTTTAGCAATCTCACACGCTTGGCAGCTCGGCTGAATCGGGCGGACGAGTGTTTACGAGCTAATAATATTTTCTCGAAAAACAGGCTAAATATCAGATCAACGACAATAAACAAATGCCCGCGCTGGGGCGGCCTTTTATGTATTCATTATTCGAGTCAGTCTCCATATTTTAAGAGCAATATCATACGAGCGGCTGTAAAAACTTGAACGGACAGCGTGCACGTGAATTACAAGTACACTCGGGGCCCTGTAGCGTACGTAAGCCGCTCCTTCCGTTTCCTTCCCGGAATTCTTTCGGTTCGGACGGGAGTGCATCGTAAAAACTATAGGTCAAGAGAGCCCGGGCCCTCGAGCTCGAGCGCCTGCTGCCTCTGTGCGCTTCTCGGTACACAGAGGCATGCGCCTGAATACATCGCGGCATTTCAAGGGGCGAAATCACTCGATGCGAAGCCTGGCACTCGCGGAGCGTGGCGGGAGGGAGAAGGTACGTCTCGCTCTCTCGCTCGTTAAAGCCGACGTCGGCGCGGAGAATTTATCGTCGCGCCGACGACGAAGACGCCGCCAGCGAGCATAAAAGACTCGGGGATCCGCGGGGGGAGCGCCGTCGAGAGGCAGGCCGAGCCTTTGACGAAATTCTCGCGAGGGTAAACGCGCTCTTCGTACGAAATTAGCCGCGCGCGCGCGCCGGAAAATAAAACGCGCGGGGAGCTTTGTCGCGCCGACAAATGAGGCCCGGATGAGAATCACTCGCTCGGAGATTTGCTCGCGCTCCCCGCACATCCTCTTACCCGGTCGTAGCTCGTTTATTTTCTCCGCGGTTCGGAAAGATGATGTGCGGCGCGCGCGACTGCCGCCGCGAGGACGCTTTCACGAGATGAGCGTCTCGTCGGTGGGGCGCGGTAATGAGGGTCCCCAGTGTTTTTTCAGCTTAGCGGGAGAGAGAGAGGGGGAAAGCGGCGCGGGGAGAGAGAAAAAGAGCAGCCCGGCTATGCAGAGCCAGCGAGCGTATAAATGGGTTAAGGACACCTGCGATCATAAAATTCCATCTGGGAGTAAGAAAGCGCGGCGCGAGAATGGGAATAAAGGGAAGAAAAGAGGCCGCTGGAAATTACCTCCGGCGACCGGAGAACTTTGGAGGATGTTCCTCGGGAATCGTCGTCGTCTTCGAGCGCGGTCCCAGTCTTTTCCAGCTCGGCGCACAGCCAGGAGAGAGAGGGGGAGAGGCGGCCATTCGTAATCTCGCGGCGCGTTTACGAACAGGAGAGGGAGAGGAGCCTGCAAACGAGGTAATTGGAGCATAAACTCGCCTTGAGCCCGGCAGAAGGAAGGAGCTTTCTCCCTCTTAATTTCTTGAGCCATCCCTCGGCGAGCGGAGCGTTCGTGTCGCTCCTCCGCGTCGTGCGGCTTACAAGGGCAACTCGTTAGCAAATATTATTTATGCTCGCGGGGATCCGAGCCCGAAGTGTAATTCCGCTGCTTTTTACCAAGTAAACTCCCGCCCGGCGAGTGCACGTGCCGCCGGCGAAGGAGGTCGAGATACATCCCGCCTAGCTCGCCTTTTTATCACTCTAATTTTTTCCTTCGTTTATAATTCCCGCGTTTACGATTCTCTTTTTGCGAGGGATCCGAGGACTTGCGGGGCGCAACCTGTTACCAGCCAATTCTGAGGCGGCGTCGTTGACATTTCTCAACCGCGCGGCTAGTTTTTTCACTCCGCACAGCTCTCCTCGCTAGGCTTTCCTGCGCTGAAAACTCGGAATAAATTAACTGTGCAGCTTAAAGTGGTTAATATTTTCTACCGGCCCGTTGACTCTCTCTCTCTCTCTCTCTCTGCCTGCAGCTGACCGCTCATTTTTACGGCCGAATTTTAATGAATGGTCGATGGGTCGAATTTTAAATAAATTTTTAATCGCCCGCGTTAATGCAAATTTGCTGGCAGCGAGCGTCGCGGCTCGCTGCATTATTGTGTGTTTGGCACTCGAATATTCACCGGGCGGTTCTCGGCGTTTTTAGCGCGCGATGTATGGGCGAGCGATCAGATCTCCCTTGCAGCTGTCATCTCGTACAAATTTAAACGGCGCAATTCATACTGCACAGATACCCCGCCTTTTGTCTGTTTTTACTTTGTCGGCCGGGCCCGCCTCATGAATGGGAATTTTTCTCGCTTTTGGCAAATTTGCGACTTCCCGGCCTGTACGTTTGACACATATTTCACACGGGGAAACGAGAAAAGAGGGTCAGAGAGAGAGAGAGAGAAGGAGACTCGAGCGAGCAGTACGTTCGCTAAAAAGGACCTGGATCTCTCCTTTTGCCATTTTCTGCTACGTTTCCCTTTACTTCTTTATTTCTCCCGACTTCTGCGAGAGAATATGAAATACCAATTACACGCGGTTGCAGTTTTCATTTTTTATTCGACTGCTGCCTCACGAACTGGTGTCAAACGTTTGAATTGAAAAGTTGGCTAAATAAAAAATGCAATTACCTTACGGTCGCTGTATATTTAACTAATGAAACTATAAACTTTAAATGAGTGTAACAGCTAAAACTGCCAGTGTTATTTATTCACGGATACTGCCGGCGGGGCGCATGTTTGAGTGTGTAATGCGAGTTGTGTAATTTAAACTTATATAAACTTGTATTTGCCGCGCATATTAGTTAGTTAAACGTTTGGCACTAAATTATCTTTGTAATCTCCGGCGATATGTTTATTTTCTAAATAAGTATAACGCCAACGTTAAACACGACCCCTGAATTTTTAACCGATTTTACGCTTGATTAAATTAAACAAGTGGATTATCTCGTTCGCATTTCGAACGCCATAAGCGACAGTATTATACGTAGTTTAACGACCGCGAATACGTTACGGAGCCATTTTCCAGCGTCGTATAATTGCAGCATCGATTAAAACGATCTTTTAGAATACAAAAATAACAAGTTCTCCATGCAAGAGCCGCAGCTCTCGCCGGAAAAAGGCTTTATTATCAACGCACAACACCCAGCATTATTACTCGTCGCTCGTTTTTCCGCGCTCTCCCGCGCGCGCACCCGGAATACCTCTTCTCGCTCGAGCGAACGGACGTCGAAATTTCCAATTTTTCGAGGCGCAGCCCGAAATTCCTGGAGGCGTCGTTCCTTTGTGCGCGCGGCGGGCCCGACTAATATTCGGGCTGTTTCGGCCCCCCGGGGCGCGAGTTTCGCCGTATTAGCGCGAGAGCCGCGCGCCATTGTGCACCGGTGCGTGCAGCCGGCTCTTTTTTTTCCGCGCCGAGCCGCGAAGGGGGATCTTGCGCGCGTAGTCTCTCTGTCGCGCGTCGAATGGGAGCCGCCGCCTCCGCCGCGGGTGTGTGCGCGCACACCGGGCTGCTCTTACGAGCATTGTGCGGGAGAAAAGCGGCTTGAGCTCCTTTTTTTCCCTCCCCTCTCATTAAAGAAAATGATAACAAGGCGCATTACCTTGGCCGCGTTCTCTTTTCGCTCCGCCTCTCCCTTCTTCCCCGGGATCGTTACTCGTAAGGAGCTTAGAGCCGCGTCACGAATTCGATTCAATTTTCCCGCGACGAGCGATCGGCCGTTATTGTTATTACTTGCACATTACGTCGTTAAGGGATTTGCCTTGCGAAACTTTGGGGAGAAGGACGATTTCCGGCTCGAATTACGAGCCTGGATTTTGGATTTTAATGAGGAATGCCGGGCTTATTAAAATTCCCGACGGGAGGTATACTTTGCCGTATCGTTGGCGCGACACTGATATCGCCGCGGAGGAGAACTCGGTCTATTTCTCCTTCGACAGGGCGCGATTCTCTTCTCCTTGTTAATTTATCATTAAGCCCCGGTAATTATCCACCGGCTTGACGGACGAGAATTTTTTGCGCGGACGAGGAGCGCAGTTTGTTCCGGCGTCGCCGCTCTGCTCGCCAAGAGCGAAATAAGCGAGCGAAAGAACGAGAGGAGGGCAGCGGCCGAGAGAGCGCCTGCAAGGGATAGAAAAAGCCATTCTTACGCAATCTAAAAGTTTTAATGACGTCGCAGCTCAGAGATGGCCAATATTCACTTCGTTCCGTCACTTTTTCCCCCTCCCTCCGGTTCGCTGCTTGTCTACGCCGCTGATTTCTGCTTCTCTCTCTTTTGCTTCCTACTCCCTTTTTCCCGGCTCTCTTGGCTGCTTTTTTTTGCTCGCGCTTCTTCTCCTCTCTTTCATTTTCCACTTCCTTTTTTCAATTTCCTAAACGAGCCAATGTCCTTCTGGTTCAGTCACTTGTTTGACAATTAGACGCGGGAATGTCATACTTAAACTGCTCGGCTCGTTGACATAGATCTTTTTCGCCTTGCTTTTTTTTTCTCCCGAGAAAGGAGGGAACTACTTTTTTCGCTCGACCCCAATCGAAATTCAGAGTCTATATAAAGGATGAAGTTCCCGGAAATTTTTTAATTAACTCTGACGATGATCTTTACTTTCCATTTCCCTCGTTCAAACGAGGCAAGAAATTATTCGATACTCGCGGTCTAAAGAGCTTACTCGAAGACAAAATTCCCAAAGTCAAAAAGAGCTTACAACGACAAAATTCCCGCCGATTTTACAGCGAAATTTCATCTTTCTGTTGCAGGTGAGTATCCGAGGCCCGATATCCGTTCCGCACTTGGTGGCCGGCAGCAATCGTAAGTCGTTCCGAATATTTTCGAAAATATTCCAGAGAGCGGGCAGGCAGTTCACGTTCGGGAATCCGGCGAGGATTCTTACGGTCTCGGAGGTTCCGCCTAGCCACTGCCAATATTTTATTAAGGCCTCCGACATACAGCTATATTAAATAAGGGCATATCCGGGACAGTGCGGGCATTTTTAATTTCCTGAAAAGCCCGGGCCAGGGAAGGGAGGAGGGGGATCATTTGTACAGGCAATTTCGTGAGTGCAGCGATTCGTTCAAGTGCACTCCTTTACCTTCCCTCCTCCGCCGAGTTATGGAAAAACGGATTCTCGCGCTTATCCGCTGCAGCGGGAGGGCCGAGAGCTCGGGAGTTCGGGAGGCGCGCGGTGAATTAGCCAAATTAATAATGAGGAGGCACAAAGGGACGATTACAGAGTCGCCCGGTCAAAGGGGTCGGGGCGGGCTTTGCGGCTCGGAAGCTGGAAAAACCGCTTACTTTAATTCGACGTCGAAAAGTGTTCATCTTCCTAATTGAATATTGAAGCGAGCCGAGTCAAAGCACGCGGCCTCATACGTCAGCTTTTGATTTAGACCGGCTGTTGGGCCGGGTATGTATTATTCACCGCTCGGTGCGAGCACTACCGAGAGAAGAAAGTTCCCTCTCAGCGAGATTGAAACGCCCCGACCGGGGAAAGTCGGCCAGTGTTACCTGGGCCGATATCTTGCCGCGCGGCCGCGATATTGTGCCATAAATCCGCGCGATCGGCCGGAGCGTTGATGGGACGTAAAGAGTTTAGGGGGCAAGAAGTCGGGGAGTATGATTTCAGTGGGCGAGCATTAGGAGCCGCGTCGCGGAACTCGGATGTTCATTTCGGTGAGAGGCCGCTCTCTCTCGTAATCTTGCAATCCCATCAGCTACACGCGGATTAATTCGGCGGGAGAGGCAAGTTTGCTCCAACTGTATCACAGCGCCACCGGCAGAGCCGAAGAAACTTAAATTACGCAGCTTCGCGCGCGAAGTAACGCGCGTCGTGCCTTACCTCGGGATCTCGCTCGATTATCGGTTATATCTTATCCATGTAAGTCGCGGCAAAGAACATTTCAATTAGAGCACCCTCCCTTCCGTATATATACCCCTGCGAAGAACGCTCGTAAAGCTGTCGGAGCTTTTCCCAAGCAATTTCCTGCATGGAAACTTACAAAAGCTCCTCTAAGCGAGCTTTTAAGCTATAACTGCTTTTCGTCCCCGACGCCCTTTGCTTCCCACTCGACCTTACCCTTCTCTCTCTCTCTCTCTCTCTTTCTCGTCGTCTATCCGCCCCCGATGTCGAGGAAACTTTGATCGTTCTTGGGAAAGGAAAAGAGAGAGAGAGAGAGAGAGGGAGGTTTAGCGGAACCTCCCCGCGGAAGACGCAGAAAGGGCTGTACTTGGATAAAACTGACAAATAAAAGGGGGACGTTTTGTCGCCGGGGCCAGAGTACACGCCACGCACGGCTCCCGTTTCACAAATTTCAACCGAAAATTCATTCCTGCCCCCGCCCCCTTTGTTCCCGATCCTCGTTACGTTTCGAGGTGTACCTTTAAACCGGGCCCTATTGTTTGCCGAGGTGGATCAAAGTCTTACGGACGCTTTAGTTAAACATTCAACAAAATTCAATGGCCCCTTGAGCCCGCGGCTTTTTGCTCTCGAAACACATTTTCGATTCCCGCGTGCGGATTATCGCGGCTGAAAAGCAGCTAGAAAAATGACGATTGTTCTATTTTCCCCAAAACTTCTCGATCGCCGCGCTAATGGCCAATTGCTTTTTTCCGAATCGTTGTTTTTAAATAAACGAGAGCGCAAATGCGGACGAGAACAAAGCGCGCGTGTCACTGTTTAGATTTTGTTTAAAACTGAACGGCAGAGTCGTTAGCGCGAATTTCCAACGAGCCGAATCGAAAAATTTAATAAAACACAAAGGCCAGAGGAGCCGACCGCTCGAAAGTCATTACATTTCGCCGTGCTGAGAACGCTGGCTGCCCGCTTCGGGGACAGTGAGTAAATGTATTTTATACGCCGAGAGGAATTTGACGAGTCAATATACGTTATTGTTCCCGGCCTATTGTTGCTCGCTCGGAAATGTACATCGCTGCATATTTTATCGGCGCACAATGGCCCGACGAAGCGTGGCGGCTTTGCGCGCCCGGCAGGCACCCGTTTTTCGCCAAGTGTCGCCGGCGGGCGTAATTGCAGTCCGTATTACTTGTGTTTCGGTCCGAAGCGGGCATTAAAGCGCGGGGGACATTAACGGATTTCTGGCGCGGAGCTCGGGCGTTAGCTCGAACGTTCTCGCGAGTCCGGCGGCGTGCGCGGCCGGGGAATTGAATTTTGCGAATGTCCGTCGCGTAAATTAGCCGCGGCGCGAGGCTTACTTTGGCGGCTTTAATCAGCTTGTTGAGGGGTAATTCATCTCGCGGTAATCGTCGGCCGGTGGAGGCCGGGGGGACGCAGAAAGAGCGAGCTGCTGCCGCTGCTGCGAGGGAGTTGAAAATTTGCATCGGACAGGGCTTTGTACATCGTGTGACTCAGTGGATCGTCCGAGCCTGCCGTTTCAATCGCGCGCCCGCCGTCGGCTTAATCCGTCCGTTCGAATGGGGACTATTAAAGTTATTGATCGAGCTGGCTTTAGTCGGGGAAGGGCGCTAATTCGTGGCTTATGTACGGCGAGTAACCCTCGCGCGACAGGGATTAAGATAGCGTCTCGTCTGCTCGAATAAGAAATGTAATTTTCTCGCCTTCCCGGCTCTCTTTCTCCCTCAGTATGAGCGGCGCGTAATTGCTTTGCTACTCACTTCTGCTCGATTAAGTGCATTTTACTGCGGCGCGGCTGTGATTTGATTTTAATTAAAAACTTTTTGCGGCGGCAGGCGGGGGTCTATATTGTTCTCGCTAAGTGATTTCGAATCATTTACATCGCTAATTTAGAACATGTTTCGTAGAAACTTTGGCCGCGCTTTATTTCAAGGCAAGTCCTATTGTCCGAAAGCTTTCCGATACTTGGAGCGCGCTCTAAAACAGTTGGGCTACTGGCGACGATACTTTATTTCTAGTTAGGTAGCAACTTTTAAAAGCGTCGAGTTTCAAAAAACTTTCGAGCACTACTTCAAACAGAAGGAGCAAAGCCGGCCAACGCTGAAAAGAAGAGGTTATCTTGCGGGCGGCAGCGTGTGCGCCTTTCCGCAATTATATATTTATCAGGCTGAATTTTGAAGCTCGACTCCTCGGCGCAGGAACAAGTTTTCAGGAAAAATAATAGGGCCGCGCGCGTCCATTGAAACCCAAGTGAAAAGACGACGGCGCCAAGGCGCAAGCCTCTCTCGCGTGCCTCGCAGGCAAGCTGACAAGCGGGCGCGGAGGCCGCCCATGAATATTATTAATTCGGTAGGCTTGCGGAAGAGGAGATTCGCCGGCGCGGGACATTCGGCTGAAGTATACCCGCCGCTGCCGAAGGCTTGAATATAGATAACGGCGAGTAAGCGTCTTGATAACGGCATCCTAAACAGGAAGCCTCGGCGGAGCCGCCCGCCGGGGGGACAAGCCTAATGGTGAGCTCTTACCGTCTCCTTGCTCCCGGCTTCGGCTGCATGCGCGAACGAGACCATAACCGAACGCTGTTATGGCTGTGTTCTCATGTCAAACCACAACCTAACGACCTTGCAAGGGTTAATGGCGGGACGCTGTTACCATTGCCGCAACGACGAGGTGATAAATTGCCGTTAATGAAGCGGCAAGCGCAAGCGCAAGCGCGCACCTATACATCCAACCCGGCCAAGCCGACTTTCTGCCCCGGAGCTCAGATTCGCAGCCCAAGGCCAGCGAGCTCCATTCAATCAGCTCCCCGGCGCCCTGCTTTACTTTCAATTAGTTTCCCCGCTGATAAAAAGATAAGCGCAATATCGAGAGCCCGTTTTACAGGAGAATCCCAGATGATATCTCCTCCCCTCGGAGCGGAAGCGAAAACAATTGAGCGGGTCGCTCCTTTCGAGGCGGCGCTCTCCCTTTCTCTCTCTCTCACGGCTCGCAGCCCTTTCGGCTCCGCTCCGGAAATATTCATTTTTCCGCGCGACGGCGCGACGACCGCCGGAAGGATTCGCGCGATTAGGAGCAAAAAGAATAGCTGGGAAAAGGAGGCTAAGCGATTACCGGAAGTGACAGCAGCGCCGGACGAGTAAACGCTTTATCGCGGCTCTAACGAGGCATTCCGCGACTCCATTCGCACTGCCGGCCGTATTTTCTCCTTCCTTCGGCGAGAGAAGGAGAAAGAGCGAGAGAGAGAGCGAGAGAGAGGTCTCGTCCGCCTCAATGGAATGGGGATCGAGGGCGGGACCCACCCCCGAATAAATCCTCTTTTTACGACAGAGATTTATGAAAGTCATTTTCCCTCCCTCCACTCTGTCCCGTTCCGTCGCGCGTGTAACTCGCTCACGGCCATATAAAGCCCGCGGCATTGTCTTCTTTCTCTCCGGCTGGCTTCGCATCGTCGCGCACCGACTCGACACCTCTTTATACGGCCTCCTTTTTCTACCCCTCCTCCCGACCCCCCGCGTCGTGTTTATTCGCTTCCGCGCAATTATATTTGCTCTCTCGCCTTATCCCTCATTAATAATTACCGCTCCACTTTCTAGCCCGAGCACAAAGGCTCGTTATTAGTTCCAGTTCCCGCTGTCATCCCGCGCGCGCAGGCCGCTTATCGGGGCGCAGCTTTTTCGTGCCTCGTTCTTGCGGGCTTATTATTATTCTTTAAGATTCGAGGGTAGCCCGCGCGGCCCGAGGCTCCCAAATGAAGTAATTAGGATGCAGAGAGGGGCGAGCCGATTCCGCCGTAGCCGCGCTAAATCAAAACCCCGTCGGGGGGGTCGGGGGCCATCTCGAGGCACGTCGCCTACATGCTAATGGCCGACTGGCTCTCCTGCCCTTTCCCGGAAAATGGCCCGAGCGATCCGTCGCCGTCCGCCCAGGGCTTGTCCTCCGGGCGGCCGAGGCTCTTTTCTCGCGCTTCCTTTTTGCTCGGCGGACGAATCAACTTGCCGCCCCGCAAATGAAAGCAATACGGAGCTTTCACTTTTCTCTCTCTCTCTCTCTCTCTCTCTCTCCGCCGTCTGCCGGCTGGAAGCGAGCCAGTCGCAGTCCTACGGCAGCTCGGCGCAGGGATTGTGCAATAAGGCGGCTGTTATTGCCACGGGGCGATGCTCGCTGATGCGTTTTTATTAATGGCAGCTCGCGAAGCTTTCTCTGCACTTTTTCTAACGGGCCTCCCTGCCCCCATCGATCGCGGCGCGCGCGCGAAGAAGCTTTTATGGGCTGCGGCCGCCGCGCCGAGCGTTAGTTTTCCGCGTTCTTTTCAGCCCGGCGCGCGGGCGAAGTGAAAAAGAGCGAACACTGGCCATTAACGACGAGTTGATTTCGAGCAAAAAAGCTTTTTTAAGCGAAATCGAACTATGTCCGCGGGAGGGGCTCGGGTAATCGAAATCTTCACTACCCCATTAAAAGGGATTTATAACAGCTTTTCAAAACACGCCTCCTCGCTGTCAATTTGCACGCAGATAAAATGTAATAAAGCTTTTAGCATTCTTTTTTTTTTATAAAATGCGGGCCGTAAATTGTACGAACACGCTTTTTCGATGGATAAATTATAATGTTTATTATACTCTCCCAAATATATAACTGCGCGCGACCTACATTTGATTAAAAAGCGAGAATCGGAGAATTGGAGGTGATGGAGGAGAAAGCTGGCGGGAGCAAAAAAAAAAAGAAAAAAATGGGTAATAAAAACGGTCGAGCGGGTAACTGATGTCTGGGCTTGGTGGCGCGATAAGTTTCGTGATCAACGACATTGTCAAATAAAGAGACAGCGGGGTTCGATCCTCGGTATGCGGCAAAAAGTGCCTTTTTACGCCGTAGCGAGCTTGGCTTGGAAAAAAGCAGAGCGGACGTACGGGACGGGAGGAAGAAGCATTTGTAAAACAGAGGGAGAGAGAGAGAGAGTGAGCGGAGCGGGAGGTTCGCGCGTCCGTTGATTTATTCGCGAAAATTCGGCCGTTCGAAGCGTCGTTAGTGTCAGCTCGGTCCGCGCGGTGTGCCAAGCACTCCGGGGCTGGATTTTCCTGTCAGAGAGGGAAGGAGCTCTCGCCCCCCCCCCCCTCTCTCTCTCTCTCTCTCTCTCTCTCTCCCGCTGAAAATTCTCCGGACGCTCGTTCGGCACCCCGCGTCGATTGTTATACCCCCGGCTAGAGGGAGAAAGGCTCGTGTCGGTTACAGCCGCTGAATCTTCCAAGCTCTCTCCCGTCCTTCCTTCCTGCCTTGCTGTTATTCAACTTTCCTCCAGCCCCCAGCGCTCTCACTCTCTCTCTCTCTCTCTCTCTCTCTGCAGCGCTTTTTACCTTGCGTTTCGCGCGTGAAATTGAATTTATTTCCGAGGAGAGTATAGAGAAAGCAGCCGAAATAAAAGGAAGCCGCGGCGAAAAGGCCGGGGGCGTAAAAAGTTACGAACGAGCGGATGCCGATGTACTCTCTGCGGTCGGGAGGAGAGATCCCCGGGTAATGAGCGGAGTCCTTTTGAGGCTGCCGGTGCGCGCGAGTCAAACGCCGGAGATCAGCCCCGGATTCATCGGGGGGACGTGCAAAGGCCGCCCCTCTGTAAAACGAGATTTAACGCGGGAGGGAGAGAGGCTTATACACACGACTTGCATTATCCGAGTCGTTGCTTGCTATGTAACTTGTCTCTCTCTCTCTCTCTCTCCGGCTCGCCTCGTCCGAGACTCGTATCAAAGTTCGCTCTCGAGTTCGGCACCGGCCCAGCTGCAGAATACTGCATTGCGCCGCTAAACACATACGGCATTCTATACGGATGGCGAACTTGGCTCCCCTTACTTCCCGGGAGAGATTCGCGATTTTCGAGCGCTCCCCCCCTCCGAACCCTTAAACGGACGGAATTCACGAGTTTCTTTGGATTTTCCAGTTCTCCGACGGCGAATCGGAAAAGCTCGGCGGGGGGGGGGGATAAGGGTATTGGCCGCGCGAGCGCTTTTTATGCGCGATACGTAAACGAACGGATATACGGCAAAGTAGTTTAACGAGTTTTTCCCAAATTGCCTCCAGTCTCATTTGCCTTACAAAGTACGCCGGCTTTCTTGCCCGCTGCCAATGCGTCTAATTTCATTTGCCCTCCCCTCTCTCCCTCTCTCTCTCTCTCTCTCTCTTCTTTTTACTCCCCGAGTTATTTTTGATATCTCGAGGAAACGAAGCTATAATCGCATTTTTCATATATACGTATACAGCCGGCGGGGCCGGCCAATCACGAGAGCTCGCTCGCTCGGATTTTCGATGGCCAAATGGGCTGGAGGCCTGTAAAAAGGCTCGGGATTGCACTGGAATCGGACGGGGACGAGCGGGACGACTCGTCCGGGGGGAGCGAGTGAAATGGAGAAGAGAAAAGGGGAAGATGGCCGCGCGCGGGAATCTGGACGACTGCCAAGCCAGCGGCCGTGAGAGTGCCTCCACTTACCAAGTTACATACACTAAACCAGGCTTTCCACTCGCCTTGACTTATTTCGCAGCTCCGTATACACTTTTTTAGCCCGCTATCTTGTCCGATAATCAGCTGCGAAACTACTCCTCGCCCCCCCCCCCCCTGGCGCTGTCTGGCGTTTAATTCGAGTGACTGCATAAGTCCCGGACAGGATATAATAGCTTTCGAGACTCTTTTCATTTACATCCGATGAAAGTCGAGTGGCCAGCTTCCTCCCGCGCGGATCAATTATTCGCAGGTCCGAATATCCGTCTGCGAGCTCCCGCGCTTTGTTTTCCCGCTACCTTTAATTAGCTGCCCCTTTATTATTTCGTCCCACTTGAGGCTCCAAGAGGGCGCGAATTTGCGTGTCGTTTATTACCGCGATCTCGGCGCCTCCGGTTAATAATTCAACTTTTGTCTCTTCCCCCTTTTACTTTTATTAGCGTCTGGCTGCATTTTTTTTTATTGGAGCGCTTCGCTGCTTGAATTTGTTTCTATATATACGCGTCGGCGGCGGAGTGTTTTCTTGTACTTTTGTCGGATGCGTTCCGCGAAGCATTCATTAGGAGGCTCAGAGAAGGAAATTGACGCTCTCGTTAACGGAAATCCAATTTAGCCGCGTTTTACATTCAGCTTATTGAGTAAGGCAGCAATTAAAATTAATGTGCTGACTTTATAATTATAGCTTTTTGTTAAAAAACTTTCTTTGGTAACTTGAGAATTTACATGTAAAAAGCTCGAGAATTTCTGTCTTAAATTTGTACACGTGACACACTTCTGTGACACGAAATACGTTTTCCGAACTTTCTATACACGTTTACAGGAAAACTTTATACAGGCATTTCAAATAAAATTTATTCAACTTTTATCAAGCGGGTCAGAAATTCCGGTCTGTCGCATATTCCGAATTCCGAAAAATTATCGCGACTTCGTAATTATCGTTTAAAGTTTTTCAATGAAAATTAGCCGGGCAGAGCGAAAGCTGCTTCTCGGATAAGAAACTAGCCTCGAGGAGAAGGAGGCACGTAGCGCACTGCGTGTGATACACTTTTCGAGGGCCTAACAACCGAAATGAAGTGCGCCGGAGAGGGCTTCCAATTAAGGGTGAGGAAAAAATTCGCTTATGAAGGAGGGAGGAGCGGCGCTTTGTTTCGACTGGGCTTTTTCTTAAAACTCCTGCCGGGCCGGAGAGCGGCGGGAGATCTCTCTCGAGCCAGCCTCGATTTAACGAAGCTGCAAAGTTGGCAGGCGCCGAGCCAAGCATCGAGACGTTAACGAAACTAATTTCGGAAATCACTCAGTTTCGCCCCCCCTACCTTGCGTGCACTTGCGTATCTTGTGCAGCCCACGCTCCACCCTCTCCACTCGGAAGATCTTTTCCAGGGAGATGAGAGAGAGAGAGAGAGAGAGAGAGAGAGCAGGATCGTTAAGGTGTAGCTGGAAAGTTTGCGCCGATACGTTTCTCTCGTTACGACTTTTACTCACGCACGCGATCACCCTTCGGCCCTTATCGCGCGGCTTAAAAATAAGCGCGGAAGCGCATTCTTGCCCAAGCCGGGCAGATAAGAACTTTCTTATGAGGGAACGTCTTGGAAATCATAAACGACAGTCGCAATGACAAAAGTTTCTCCCTCTCTCTCTCTCTCTCTCTCTCTATCAGATGCTGTATTAGCGTGGAGCTCCGGAGGACGTCTTGGCTCTGCTCGGCGCGATAAGCCAAGAGCTAAGATGCCAGGCTTCCCTTTCCCTTCTATTGGGCTCGCCGCTCTATCTCCGCTCTCGAGACAGATAAACGGAATCCTGCATAAAGAGAGGGTCGCCGCGCGACACATCGGCCCCTGCATCGAGAAACGCAATCTCGAGTCTGGCCTGCACTTTTGAATTGATCGTGCATGCTTTAATGAAAAACCACTTCCGAGCGCTCCCGGAAACAATGCCCCGTCTCAAGGCTTTCTCCGCACAATAGTCTATCCATCATTTCAAGAGCTCGAAAACACGAGTCATCCTCGTTCTGTCAGTCCCCGTCTCCCCGCGACGTGCGGCCGCGCGAAGGAGCCCGCGTTTTGCTGGCGTTAGCATAATATAAACTCCGAGGCAGGCAGCCGTAGGAAATTATAAAGACACGTTGGCGCGGTCGTACGAGGTCCCAGGATTTTCCGACAGGCATACTCCGCGCGCTTCCCCCTTTCTTCGGTATTATGTGGATCGAGTATGGAAAGCGAGGGAGAATTAATGTATGAAGAGGGAGAATTAATGTATGAATGTACTTGATGCGTTTCGGATGGTTTCATCAAAATGCATTAAAATACTATCGGCTCCCACATTCATTTTCCCAATTCCACTTTAATGACGTATATAAGCTAGACGAAAAAGGCTCTCGCTTAATAGGATCTAACTTCAACGAGGGCCAAAGAGCGATTCTCCTCCTCGATTACAATTAACTTTTGACGTATTAAGGAAATTGCTTCTTTACGTTTAACGCCAAGAAAGTGTGATTCATTAAGCGAGCTTTCCACCCGACCCCCTAAGCGTCTCGATGGCTCGCAGGGTAATATTCCAAAAGTTCAGCCGGGTCTCTAAAAAATGTGGCTCCTCGCGTCGCCTTGAAACTCGAGGCGGCGAGACCAATACGAGATCAAGATTAATCTCGAGTCTGGTGCAGAGCCCTCTCGACATGAAAAGAAGCAGTAAATTCAATTAGAAGCAAATGAAAGAACGCGAGTCGGTTCTTCCTTTGGGCGAGAGCCGATTTTTCATCGTTGCCCCTCGCGCGACTCCCTCCGCTCCTTCGCTCCTTTGTTAAGGCCCCGGCCTGTTAATAATCATTTCAAGGGTGGGATTAAGCCTGGCGGAAGAGGGGCGGAAGGGCGCACGAGTGCGGCTGCTCGCGATTAAAATTAACGTCTCTTCCGCGGAATTGCCGCTTCGTTTGCAAATTCGCGAGAGTCGGCGCGGGATAGCGCGATGCTTTAATGTATCCCCCGCTTCGCTTCATCCTTTTTTCGTCGGCTTCTTTGTCCGCTTTGATTGCGCGATAATTGTGCGTAATTAACTCGGTCCCGCCTAATGGTTTTTGCACCGTTTCATCTCGAAAACTATGTGTACGTATGCCGCCGAGAGTATAACGCTCGCTTCACTCTCGCGATAAAAGCTTCATTAACCGCCGCGCGCGCCGACGCTCCTCAGCAGTTTTTAATCTTAATCGAATAATTGCACAATCCAGCGGCGGCGGCGTCTAGACGGTTAGAGCCTCTTTTTCTGCGGCCTCTCCCCCGCGGGATTAAGTTATATATCGGGGGGGAGCCGGGGGAAGGGGCTAAAAAATCCAATTTTCGGGCTTTCGACCCCCGCGTCGACAACTCGAACGTGAAATTACTCGCGTTTTCGGGGGCGCTAAATCATGCAGAGAGAGAGAGAGAGAGCAAATAATCCCGAAGGCTGCACTGTCAGTGTAATTCGAGGCGGGACAGGGTAACCGAACGCATAAAGGGACACCCGCCTGAAAGAAAGTGGCCTCGGGCGACGAGGATGGCAATTCCAGATTGACGCGTGCCTCGATTAATTATTATACGCACTTTGAGCATTATAGCCACCGCTTTAATTAAATGCGGATTACTTAGCTGGTGGTCGGTGTCTTTTTTTTTTTAAAAACAAGTGGCTCATTATATTTCTGCACTTGACGATTTTTTCCTGTTATACAATTAGAATAAATTACAATCTCGAGCGCTGTACTAATGTAATATTATCTTTGCATCCCTCGTATACATTTTACGTGCGTTACGTAATTATTCCACATGCTGTTGGCGGAATTTAAAACGAATAGAATGTATGCAGGTGCAATTATTTCACGACGAGACTCCTGTTTACTAAAGTTGATGCGGAGGACTGCGGTAACAAGGGAATCCTTCCGAGGAAAAATAGAGCCTTTAGCGCGTTCAGCAGAGGTGGAAATTTTTCGAAAAAACTTTGACCCAATTCAAGGAGCTTTTCTCGAAAATCGTGCTCAATCCGTCTCCCGCAGCAGGAGAAGAACCCCTTGAAGCAGCAGCTTCGAGCATGAGTTTTCGAAAAAAAAAGCAGCTCGACAGGCAAAGCGCCCCATCGCGTGACCCAGCGGTCCCGCAAACCACCAACGCGATTAAGAAAAATTAAAGTTTACTCCGGCTGAAATAAGGGTCGCGTGTACATCTCCGGCAGCTCTCGAGGGCCGCGCATCCCCGCAAAATAACAAATCCAGGCCACGTTCCTCTTGCATGGAAAAGCAAGCCGGGCGCGAGGCACGTCTCGCGATCCGTGTTTGTGCGCGCGCGGCGGCGGGGAGCTCTCCGCCTCGCACAGCGCTCTTGGCGACTTCCTCGGACCCGAAGACAGAGAAAGACCAGAGGGGGAGGGAAAAACTGCCGCTGCTCCTCCTCTCGGCTGCGAGCGCCTCGGAATGAAATTTCTCTCCCTCGCCGGCAGCACTTCGGTAGATAACGAAAGCTGACGTAACTCGAGATAACGAAACTCCTTCCTCCTCCTCCTCCTCCTCGCGGCGGAGGGAAGCAGCCGCCCCTCGCTCCCCTCCCGCCGCCCTTCGATAACGCAAATTTCTTTTCGGCCAATCTCCTCGAGGAATTGAACTGGAATGTAATTACCCGATCCCCCGGCTCTCTCGCTCGTCACGAAATTGTACGTATTAGAGCGCGGGAGAGAGGCTCAGCCGCAGACGTAGCAGCCAATGTAAGACTACACCCGGAGCATCAATTTTACTTCGTTAGCCAGGAGAAGGGAATTTCATCCTTGGCTCTCCGTAATACGGTTAGAGCGCGCGGCCACCTTGCATCAGCCGCTCGGTCTTTTCCGGCGAAAACAGCATCTGGTCCGGCGCGAGCGGCGTACGATAGGAATTTCGCTGCTCCGGGTATACAGGAGAGAGAGAGATCAATTACGCTGATATCGGCGATGGCATCGGCGGCCGCTTCTCTCGACGGACAGCCCCCGAGAGCACCAAATTGCCTGGATTCTCGAAACTGCGGAGCGCGAGCCCCAGTTTACAAGCAGGCATCCCGGCGCGGGCTTCCACTCGTTCGGCCTTACTGTTTAAGGAAGCCCGGCCGATCTCCGCGCGCGATATCGAGAATTTCGCATATTAAAGCGGTGGGCGGCGCGCGGCGCTCACTTTCGCCGGCTGCCCTTGATTACGCGCTCCATTGTGAAGGCGCTCGGGCTACCTTTGCCAATCTATAGAGCGTAACGGTAACGACGTCGACGACGGCGACGGCGGCAGCGCTGCATGCGCCGATCGTATATCAAATGTGTCCGAGGCACGTCGGCAGCAGCCTGCGGTGCACCGCCGCGGCCACTGCTGCCGCCTGCCAGCCGCACCGGAAACTCTTCTGAATTTCGATCCGCCGCCTCGTTGATCCTCAAAGCTAGAGCTTTATTTACGGCCAGGTCGCTGAGCTGCCACGAGCCTTCGCTCCTCTCTCGGCTTCGCGGAGGCAAGAAGCGCGGATTTTTCCTCCGCCGCCGCTGCGCCTGACGTAGCCGCGCTTTTTGCCCGAAGTCCTATCTGCATGTCCGCGCTTTTATCGGCCCGCGCCGCGCCGAGATTAACCCACTCGCCGCTCGCGTATATAATGTACACGACAGAGAGAGAGAGAGAGAGGGAGGTTCGGCCGACGCGATGAATGCACGCGAGTCGTACATCAAGGTGTCCGAGGAAGCGGCGCGTTGCGTCGCAGGAAGCGCTCGATCCATCTCCCCGCGCACCGCGTCCTAGCCACAGTTGTGTGCAGAGCGACGTCGCGAAAGGCTCCTCGGCCCGAGGATCCTGAAATGCCGATGTCCGGCCCCGGCCGCGCGCAGCTGCTGAGGCCGAATCCCTCAGTCTCCCGGCCGCGCGTATAAATTCAACGGCGCGGGCGTCCCCCTTGCCTTGCACTACACGCTCGGCTTGTCGCCTTTCTCCCTTTGGCTCGATTTCGCGGAGACGTCCATTCGGCCGACTGCACGGGCGGAATACCTGCGCGCGGCCGCCTCTCCGAGATCAATGGACGAGCGGTTTCGATATTGACGCGGCGACGGTTCTCAGCGTTTGTGCTTTTTTTCAGAGTCAGTTTGAGGGAAATTAGGGGATGAAAACCGCGTCGCAGGAAGCAGATTGATAATCCTTATACCGAGAGTTACCAAGAAGCGCGGAAAAAAATGGGTTTATTTATTATCAGTTAAATTGTGACAGTGTTTCATTGACAATAATCATCAGCGTTATGTATTACGTCCACGTAAAATTTATTATTCAGTTTTCCTTTAATTCACATACATGAAATTGAATGCTGCTATTATTTGAATGAGCTTTAGCAAATACATCATTAACTCTGATCAGTTGCACAATCAAATGATAATGTAACCCGGTCTGCTTGTGCATTAATCCACCGAGTTTCGTTCAGTTATAGGTGGCTGAAAAATTGGATCCAGTTAGCACGAATTAAAATAGCCGTTTCACGATTGCTGCCATTTCGCGTCTTCTGCATTTTTCTTTTTTTCCTCCCTGTAAGTAATTATTTCAGTGTCTCTTATTTATAGCAGAATTTTCTTTTATACGCTGTTTTTGTATTATTTTCCGCTCTTTCATTTTCCCTTCTTCTCCGCCGGTAGCCTGTTATTCATTCCATTTTTATCTTTCATTTCGTAGATTTAGCGCGGCTCTCTCTCTCTTACTGGCAATTTATATAGCCTCGGGTTGAATAATTAACTTCTGCCAAGTTGCGAAACAACGCACTCTCAAGAACTGGATACTATAATTGCATCGTTATCTTAGGAAACAGTCGGCTCCTGGCGAATGCGAATGAATAACGGAGAGTCAGTGATTCGGTAAATTTTCCAAGAAGAATTTCAGCACTTTAGTCGGAAAGTTTGGCCCGCCCCATCGTCAACTTCATAATTCTCCAGGGGGCTGAGCGTTTATTTAGTCGACGGTCGCGAGAGAGAGAGAGAGAGAGAACGAAAGAGTGCGGTATTCCGCGGGAGAGAGCAAACGATCGTAGGAGGGGGTAACAAGCCTCGGTAGCGCCCTGGAATAATTCCAATTTGCAAGACCGGGGGGCAGTTGCGACGCTAAAGGATGATCGAGCCACTTTACGCGCAATATAACGACGCGTAACAGAACGTAATTGCGCGCTGCAGTGTCTGTGCCCCCGCCCCCGTGCCTCGCCTGGCTGCCGGTTTCGTAGGGTCAAGTGGGTATATACTGCCGAGGATGAGAGAGAGAGAGAGAGAGAGAGAGAGAGAGAGAGAGAGAGAGAGAGAGAGAGAGAGAGAGCGAAGCGTTGCACTGTAGTCGGAGACGCGGGGGGGGGGGACTTACACGGTGGGAAGCCGATTAATGCAAATGTCTAACCTATTGCGGCTCACGAGACAGCTGCCATTAGTGGCCTCCTAGACTGAAAAGACTCCGGAACGAAGATGGATGCTCGAAAATGCAGACCTCTATGATAAATCGATATCAATTCTAGCGAAACCCCAGTTACAATTAATATCCATGCTGTTGTAAATGTCAATAGCGTATCAAGCGGTGCAAAGCTTCGTTGCCATAACTTGTACTGGTATTGCTCGACGGGCCAATTGACTGTAATAATAGCTATTTAAATTACTCGTCGTTCCGAGAGGCATCAATGTTTTTATTCACTCGTAAACGGGAATATTTCAAGCCGATGTTTAATTAATTTTCGCGAACCAATTTCTAAGCTCCATTTTCCGCATGTTATTTTTAATATTTTTGTGAACGAACGGACAATTTTGCAAAATGAAAATTAAAAACTATCTGCTAGAGTTCATTAAAATCTGATTAATGTTCTATAATGGAAATTCTGTCTTTAAATTTCAAGCAGCACTCTGCAATTTCGATTTAATTGTCATCGACTGCCCCAGCCAGCTGGATTAAAGCTTTTTTTCAAAATTCGACCCTCCAAAGCGCGCTTCCTTTGCATTCGATTAACATTTTGAGCGCAAGAGGCGACGGCGACTCGTGAAAAGACGCCCCGGCAATCGGGAAAGAGCGAGACCAAGTGAAAAGAAGAGGAGGAAGAAAAGCCAAAGGGAAGAGACGACGAGGGTCTCGGGGATCGGGCCGAATTAGTCGACGAGCAAAGGAGGTGACCCGCGGCTGCGTAGATCGGCGGGGAGAGCGGCGACCGCAACGCTTCAATTTAGAATGCTAATCAAACCCTCCTCCGGCCTTCTCGCGCGGAGCGTTTAATGTCTATACATGTATTCATCCCTTAATCCTGGGCCACTGTTCTCCCGCAGCCAGGGGGCACTGCGCCAGTCGCCGGCTGCGCTGAAAGGAGGTTTAACTTGCTCGTCAGTCCCGGAGCTTGTGCTCGAGCCTCTGGCCGGCAGCGATGCTCAAACTCCGCTCTGCCCCTCCTAAAACTCCAATTTATTAATCAAATGTTTTACCGGGGCTGGGTTAGCCCCGTCTTGTAGCGGCCCGAGCAGGAGGGGGAGAGAAGCCAACTGTCTTTGCTCGACGGCTGACAAATGATGGAGCGCGCTAAAAAACTTACTTTCCCCGAGTCTCTTATTCAGCTTCTTCTCGCGGCTCCGCTCGCTTTGTCATTGTCTCGGGCACGTTTCATATCGGTAATTTCATCTGGTCGCGGGCGCTTTTTGCCGCGCGCCACTCGCCCCTCCCGAGCTTCGATTCGCGCGGCGCGGCTCGCGGCGGGTACACTTTTACAGCGGGCTTTGTGCGCGCACCTCTCGTAATTGCATTATATTTTCTTTCCTTTGCACGCGCAATTAGTCGAGCGCGCCGCGGCTCCAGCTATTAGTTTTCTCATCAGAAAGTACGATATTTTCAAGGAATTCTCTCCTCGCAGTCGCCATGGCGACCCCGCCGGTACATGATTATAGTTGGCGCACACTAAAGCCTCCCTTAATTAACGCGGGCTTAAGCCATTCTCGTATAGCCGGGCGAAGCCTGCCTGCCTGGCTGTACCCGCGCTGTCGCTGCTGCTACAACGCGCAGTCGACTTCGCAAGTTGGGAGCTTGCGAGTATAGCGGGCGAAATCAAAAAGGCTTTATTACGGTTTACCCTCCGAGCCGGCGGACGAAAATCGCGGCAGAGCTGCGCCCTATTAAGATTTCAGCCGATCTCGCCGCCCGGCCTGGCTCTCGCCGGGAATCGAGCCGGACGTGCAAAGTGCACAATGCGCAGCGCCGATTGAAGCTCCGTTCGCGTGGCTGGCAAAACGCTCGCCGAGCGGAAAATAAATAGGAAAAAGCGGCGCGCTTGCGTCGAAAATAGAGGAGAGCTATCTCCAGTAGGTCAAGTTTTACATGTCCCCCATCGCCCCGCGCAGCTGCGAGAGATGCAAAAAAATACTCGTCGATAATGGAGGAGAGATTGGGGGTTGGAGTGCGAGCTCGCACGACCGCACTTGATTGCGGAGATTTCGAGACCCCGAGTTGTAATTTCCCGCGTTTACGGCCGCCGCCGCAGTCGTGTAGCTTTCGAAATTCCGGCCGTATCGACTGCGGCGGTTCGACGAAGCTGCCTCCTGTATCCCCCTCGTCGATTGTCCGCGCGTCTACGTGACCGAGTGTGTAGCCATTTGCATATGCAGTTCCGCTGATGAACCAGGAATCGGATGGAACGCGGAGAACGAGGCCCGCCATTAACGCGCCGAGGTCTATTAAAAGCTACTTTGACGAAGCGCCGACGCGTCCGTCGAGGGCCCGAGCGAAGTTCGGCGAAAAATCTCTCCGTCCCCGCGCGCGTAATAAACCCGCTGATAATACGATTCGCAGCGAGGGTATCCGCACGTACGGCAATCTTATCAGCACGCAATAGCAAGAGTGCGCCGGCGCTGCAAGCGTTTTCCCCTTTTTCTCTCCCGGGGCGGCCGATTTGCATGCGAATTCGGTACTCCCGAGGTGTCATGAACAAGCCGGGCTTAGCTTATATCAGGAGCTTTATTCGGGACGAAGCCGTGGGAGGAGAGAAGAAAGCTGCAGCCGCGGGGGAGGGGCGAAAGGGTGCTCTGACTTGCGGTTCTATAAAGCAAAGCAGTTTATGGTTTCTTGCGGCGTGTCGAAACACCCTGTTTGGGTTAGTTTAGGGAAGTATCGGCCGCCCGCGCGCGCGCGCGCACCAATAAAGCCCCGACGCACGTACGCGTGCAACCGGCGGAGCTTTCCTCTCCCGTTCGAGGCCGGGCGGAGTGTAGCTGCGCGGAGGCTGTGCTTGGCTCGCTTTTACCTGCCAGCCGATATCTCCGGGGGGACTTTGCTTTTCCACGGCTGCTGCTCGGAGAACTTCCTTCCTTTGACACCGGAGCCGAAGCGCGGACTATTCCTCGCTCTATTTTCTTATTATCTTCTCACCGTTTGGCTGTGCGACTGCCGGCTGATGGATTTTGGGTTTTTGAGAAAAAAAGAGAGAAAAAAACCTGTCGCCTCGCTGTCGGAGGGAGCCCGCAATATTTTCGTTTCCGCGGGGGGCGCTCAGACGGTCGCATTTTAGGCGGATTACGCGGCAGCGCCATTGCGAACGTCAGCGGCGCTAATGCGAAGTTAGAATCAACAAATTTCAAGTTTTAAGTACGAAAGCACACACATATAGCAGTCGGCGGCATCGTTCGCGGTGCTAGATATTAAGGCAGGGGTTTATCCAAGCCAGCCGGGGACGGGGAGAGGGAGAGAGAGAGCTTTTCGAGTGAGTGGCAGAGAGCGAAAGAGATACAGAAAGCGAAAATTAACTCTGTTCATCCGCGACGGCACCGCTCCGCGGAAGGCTTTGACCCGGCCGAAAATTATACTCGCGGTTACAGAAAATGATGCTCTTTCTCTCCTTGTTTGCACAAAGGCGCGCCTCCAATTCGGCCCGAAATCTGGGTTACCAAAACTCATCTATCCTCCTTTCATATATTGTGCCCCGGATATGGCCTGGGAGCTTTCGCCGGTGGAATTCCAAACAAAATCGTCGCCGATTCCATCTTTCCCCGCCCGGTCATTGTTAACGTTTAACCAGATTAATTCAATCTCCATAATATATTTCATTCGGCAGAGTGCGTCGTCGGGGGCTTCCGAGGGATTTACTTTTTAATTAAAAGCTCAGCGAGAAATTTATGGAACAAAAGCAGGGTGAAAAAGTGCCCTTTACAAGATAATTAAGTCGCGAGTATTAACAGCGAGTCGCGGTACGTGGCGCGGCTGCTTGATGGACTATTTTACATGCGTGACGAGTTGCCGAATTGTAGAACTAGAGCGGGCTTTTGTTATCTCGCGGCAACAGCGTGCTTGTACGGGGAATCTTGTTTAAAGCGCGCGGAGGGCGAACCTCATTGTGCAAGCTAATCTCGCTAAAATATGACCCCGAAAAGCCGTATTTTGGTCACTACCAGCTTGAATCAGCGCTAACTTTATTCTTCTTTCAGCTACTTTTTCCCTCGGCCGACCTCGGGAGCGCGGAAATTGCCCGGTTTATTTTCAAACGCCAAGCCTGCGTTTCATAGAAATTTCATTTTTCATGGAGAATAACCGTGGTAATTTATTATAAAAAGCCTGCCCCCTCCCCGTCGACCAGCTTTGAAAAACAAAAAATAAAGGCGAGAGAGGGAGCGAGTCCAATAATTCCGCTCGGAATAAACTTTTTACCATCGATAGCCCACTGATATGAGCTCGATTCGCTTTGCGGTCGAACCTCGCTTGCCAGCGACGCAGCCTTTGATATTCCATGCGCGTCGCGCGGCGATCCCGGCTCTCGCATCAAAAACGCATTTCGAAAAGCCAAGTGCCTATGAAATTGGCGCTCAATCAAGACTTAATGCAAACGCGACGTTTGCCCGATGTAATCCGGTAAAGACGGCTAAAGCCTTTTCTCCCGTAATTAACGTCAATAGCTACGCGAAGGAACGTCGCATTTTGAGAGAGAGAGCGGCCAGATTTGGCCCGGAGAATCCGAAAATCTCGACTTCCTCCTTCGCCCGGCGCCTCGTCAGATTTAGCGGCGTTGGATTGTCGACGGTCCGACGCTCGGGGCGTATACGCACATCGGAAGTGTCTGACGCTATTTATCAAGCCTAATATACTATTTTTACGTTTGTCGCCTGCGTGTATGATTTATCGTCGCCGGCCCGAGAGAGAAAGAGAGAGAGGGAGAGATCCGACCGCGTCGGGGGCTCAAAAGGACTGGGAAGACCGCGCGGCAGCTCGCTCTCTACTTATCGTTAGTTAGAAGAGACAGAGAGGAGGCAGTCAGCCCCGGACGGGAGTTCTTCATCGAGAGAATCCTCGGTGGCGCACACAATATCCGCACCGAGGCGGAAATGAAAAATGGCGCCGACGACGGCCGTCTGCCGACTTCTATAACGAAGATCGACGGTTGCGTAACGCGTACACGCCTGAATTATGAATTATCGAGCGGGAAATTTTCCGAACCTCCCATAAAGAGAGAGAGAGAGTGAGAGAGCTTCGTTAATTTAAAAAAAGGAAAAGAAGGAACGCCAGCTCGAGCTACGTAAAATCGAATTTCCCGCTCTCGAGTCGCGCGAAACTGCATTTCCCGCCTTGAGGGCGGAGGGAGGCCTGGAGAAACAGAAAATAAGTAATAAACCAAGTTATTTAATTTAACAAAGAGTGACTTTTGAACTGAAGTCTGTTGCCCCGGCGTTTCTAAAAGAGAGGTATCGTTCATATCGGATTTCGCAGATTCGCTTAATTAGCACCGAGGCTGAGCAAGAACTCGCCGGCAGCTGCGAGAAGAAGCGCGCGCGCGCGCATGTAAACTAATTCCGAAGTTATTTAATCAGAGGGGAAAAACTACAGCGAGAGCCGCGCCGAGAGCCAAATAAAAGATACTCTATCTATCTATTTTCCCCGAAGAAATTGACCTCGTTTAAAGCACGTCGATAATGCATCAACGCCGAGACTTTTGGATTTATATTGTTGAAGATCGCGATCGCTGATGGCTGCCTGTTCTTTTCTTTTTGGCACGACAGTCCTTGCGATGTCATCGAGAGAGAGAGAGAGAGAGAGAGCATCGTTAGGGCAAACAGAAGAGTTTTCGGGAGCGCAGGGGTTCGATGATAAATGAGATTCGAATCATTAATTAAAAGAGAACGCTCGAGCGTCGTCGCTCGTTTTACATGGGCGGGCTTCCTTGTTTTCCGACGCTGATAGCTGTCCTATTGGATTCTGGGCCAGAGACGATAACGATCCTCTTTCCCCGGCTATACATAGCCCTTCGCTCCTGTCTCCGCTGTTCATTTGTGCTTCGTTATTTACGCTCACTTGTCCCGAATCGCCGAGCGAAAAAGCTGCACGCCGCGGCGCAGAGAGCAGCAGCTGTTTTCCTTGCTTTTCAGCAGCCGCGGAGGTCGCCGCGGCTCCCGTTTGGAAAAACTTTTTTTTTGTCAAACTTGCCGGCGCACAAAAGTGCGTTCGAATAAATACGCGCGGCGAGGGGCTCGGCGCGCCTCGAGCAACGGGCAGGTGGCGCCTTCCGGCTATATTTTCGGAGGCAAAGATAGAGGGAGGAGAGAACCGGCGGTAGCAGCGCGAACAGCCGCGGAGGGCTTCGCGCTCGCGAGCATTGTGCGCGCCTGAATAATTGTTATGTAGATTCAATTGAACCGTGAGCTCTACTCTCCCGAGCAGCGGCGGCGGCGGCGGCGGCTACGTGTCCGCCGGTTTATTCCCGCGCATCTCTCTGTATGCATTACCGATTTCGGCCGGGAGCCGGATAACGCATTTAGGCGCGCGGAATTTTTGGGCGCGCGGCCCGGCCGCTTGTTACTCTAAATCTAATTCATTGGAATCGATCGGCTTAATTGAAAGTACGCGGAGGGAGGAGCAGGGCCGCGCGAGGGGAATGGAGATGAGGCGGGATTCATTATCCCGGCCTTTCTCTCTCTCTCTCGCGCGCGCGCGCGAATTCCATCTGCATACTTAAATGCGGCCGTTCATGCGTCATCGCGCTAATATATATATACGGCATAATAGGAGGTGCCGGCTAAATCAGGGAAAAGCCCCGGCGAACAATGGGACAGCGCGGCCGCTAAAGAAAGCGGGCGCGGTGGGCTGAAATATAATATCCACCTAGTCAAACTCGGCTCTCGATGGGAGGTTAAGTTAGGGGGCCGATCTCTTATCGGAGGGGGGCCGAGGAGTAGCGAGTCTAGCCACGTTCGCCTTATCTCGCTCGCCCTCCGTCTTCCTAGTTGAACTTACGGTCCGCCGTTCGCCTGCGCCGCCGCTCTTGTATAAATGTGCTTTATAGCTCAGGTATATCGCGTTAGTCGCCCGGTATGATTGCTCGGGGTATAACCCGGCCGACTAGCGAAGATATATATTCAATTTAATTACTCGAGTTATCCTCGGAATTTTCGAGTATTTCGAGACCCGCGCCGGGGAAATAATTCGCCGATCCCCCATAAACGGATGGGGTAGAGTCGCGCCGCTCCTATCTGGACGAACTCGATCCGACTTAATTCTCCTGAGCGCCGCTGAAATTTTGCCTCGCTTCTTCGCCCTAATTTACGCGCCGAATATTTCACGAGTTCTAACTGCCAAATTATTATGCGATGTCGAAATTTGAGATTTATTCAGCCGCGCGGCTTTGTACCTGTTTGGGCGCGCGCGCCGACTGGGCTATTTATTATTCTAATT